>CM060268.1:847482-1199982 GCA_030684275.1 Acipenser oxyrinchus oxyrinchus
ACCTGGATTAGATGCAGGTTCAGGTGAGCTTCCTGTACACACACACACACACACACCTGGATTAGATGCAGGTTCAGGTGAGCTTCCTGTACACACACACACACCTGGATTAGATGCAGGTTCAGGTGAGCTTCCTGTACACACACACACACCTGGATTAGATGCAGGTTCAGGTGAGCTTCCTGTACACACACACACACACCCCACTGGATTATATGCAAACAGGGCTGCACCCGTATTGTGTAAGAGACCGAAGATGCTGCTACCTGCCTCTGAAAACCTTACAGGAAATAACCACAAGTGCGTCTTACAGAGACCAGCTACAAATGGAAAAGTTACCAACAGATTGGAAAGGTTTGCTTGAGAAACATCCCACATTGTTTTTTAATGAAACGCCAGGGTTCAAACCAAGGCCCTTGCCGAGCCTGGTGCACTGGCCTGCCTTAAATCACACCCACACTGGAAAGAATACTGAAATACACAAGGGTTCGGATTACATTTCCAATATAGTTTAAACAGTAAATCACCTTTCTATTAATAAAACCCACTCAGTGTGATTAAAAGACAGTTCAGCCTATCACAAGCATTGAACAGCAAGCACAGCACGGGAGCAATGTTAAAATAAAACATAAAAATCTATCCTTACCAATATAATTCATTAGCAAGAAGTACACTTTTCTTTTAATAGAATTTTTGAAGAGTTTTAGCGCAGAACATATTTTGTTATAGTCAGTGTGAATACTTTAATTATGGCAAGATGGATTTTCATGTTAGAATCTATCTCACAATCATTCAGATTTAATGAGAATGACCGAGCGTAGTGCACTGCTCCAAATGACACCACATTGCTACAAACGCAGAGCTTGTAACGCAAGCAACACAAGCACAAGGGTGCAAATGTGACGTTAGACTCGAGTGCTAGGTTACCTCCCATAGCGCTAGCAACATTCAAATCTGGCTCCAGTAGACAGGTTTAGTTTTTTTATTCCTTAGCAACCATCAACCATGAAGCTAGTTTCCCTGGGTCTGGACTACACACCTGACTCCTCCACACACACAGGAGCCAAGCTTCATGTCGTGAGGGAAGTTTAACTAAAGAGCAGGGTTTCATCATTTAGCACCAGCAGCCTCTCTGCTGCTAAACTTTCAAAACAGTGTACACACGTGCTTTGTTTATTTCACTACTGTTAATTATTAGATCAGAAGTTAAAGCATTCAAACGATACCTTCCATACACACTAAAGAACAGCAGCTTCATTTGAGACTAGGGGCAAATAAATGCATTGCCAACGATAGCTGAAAACCAAACCCATTGTGTGGTAGAGTTCTGATGCATTTCTTTTTAAGACGGGTGAACGAAGACAAGCCAGCGCTGGAGGAATCCTCGGCAGTGCCGGTGTCTGTTCTGAGCCGGGTGTGTCTGAATCGGATTCTTCCCAGGTGTGGTCGTTTAAAATCACTTGCCAACACTCCATGCATAAACACGCTGGTGGATTGAAGACACTTTATTAGTCACTCCACAACAGCTCAGGAGAATCCCGGCACTCTCTGAACCGCACCCTGCCACTAACGTACTGAACACGGTTTCCAAGAATCACCAACCCCGGGGTACTCTTCATTGATCAGTTACACTGCACACAGAACCAGAACACTTATTCTAGTAGCTGTGAACTTTGAAGGGCAAGAACACCGCTATGAATAATAAAACAAAATCTAATCTAACAGCAGTGTTTACAATCCTACTCGTTTTCAGGAAAATTGCACCTGCACAGGCATCAATCCATTCATGTGGTAACTTTGCTGTTTGCTTGTTTTAAACAGCTGTCGCTTCTTAATTGACTGAAATGAATGGGAAGGTTTGGTCTGATAGCCTGGCACTAATCCTTTCACAACACTAGCCCCAGGCATACACAATCTCATGAATGCCTTGTTTTTCACTTTCATCAGACTAAACCACAGTGACTGGACTCTCAGAATGATGAGAGTCCTTCACTCACAGCTCAAACTTCAGCGTCGTTTGCTCAGGTCATGTGAAAGTACTAACTGGTTGTAGACACGTGACTGATCCGATGGAAACGAGGCTGGAATCACTTCTGAGTAGGTGTACCTGACAGACAGAGCTCCGAAACAATTCTGGGTGCTTAATTCCTTTGATTGCTTTTGGGTTTTTAATTACACAGAAGACTGGGACGGCAGTTCTGACAAGTCATTTTAATTTATTCTGACATGCTAAAAGGGAATAAATGACACTTTGAGTATGTCCAGCACGAAGATACTTGAAGCTGGGTCAGAGGAGTAGTAAGAGGGAGAAAGTCAGCCAGTCAGCTCACAGGTTACTGGTGTGTGCACTGGGTGTGGCTAAAGGCAAAGTGATAAGAAATTCATTTCCTTCTGCGTCACAAGATTGAAAAGAACAAAGAAAAGAAAAAAAACCCCACAAACCCTCCAACACACTTTCTTTGAATAATTCTTGTTTTTAAAAAGCCACCATTGCAAACAGCTGCTTTGTTAGTTATTCTCTCAGCTGCAGAGACACAGTCCCAGAGATATTTACATGAGGGTCTGTTTCATCGCAGGAAGAACCAAAACCAAAAACACCCTTTTCACAAAATGAGAAAATCAAAAATACAAAATGATCATCATCTTATTGGAAGAACCACAAAAATCACATTTCTACAAATCTAAAAAGGAAAAGGCTGTAAAGGAAACATACTGAATTTGTATTTAAAGGATTCTTGAAACTTTACTGATAAAAATGAAAATAAAATTAAATCCAGAATGGGAAGGAAGAATTCTCTTTACATTTTTTCTTTTAAAGAGTGTTGTCATCACAGCAATAAAATAAACCTCTTCGTTAAACAGAAACGGTTTGTTTACTTTTCCAATTTAAACAAAATCTTACGTTTCCAAGAAAAAAATATCCCAGATCATGGAAGTGTACAATTATGTGTAAGCGATTTTTACATACAGGTTGAGTGAGGAAGAGAAGCCTAATATGTAATGAACATACCATTTCAATTCTTTATACCAAGTACAATATAGTTAATGCAGTGCTCTAAGAGAAACCTAGTAGTCACTAGAATGTTTGATTTATTTAAACTTTAAATTCTTCACATTAGACGCTCTTTTCTAGCACAGATCAGCAGGCAGAGTCTTGTTTACCCTTAAAAAAAAAAAAAAAAAAACTAAAGGTCCCATGCCCCCCCTACGTTTGCAAACTATTCACTTCGAATGAAGATGCAAACCATTCCTGGAAGTTATACAACTTTTCCATTCAAAACAAACAAACAGAAAATAGGCTTGTCTGGAGGAAAATAGAAAAAATTAGGTGCTTTTAAAAATTACATCCAACTGCAGGGAGAGCGGAGACGCGCACACACACTGCTCATACGGTGCCCCTGTGTGTGTGTGTGTGTGTGTGGTTAGGAGACTGGGAGGGGTGGAATCCAAGCAGATCAGTCCAGAGATAAGAAATCAAAATGAAAATTGGCATACGCACAGTTATCTCCTTTGTGAGCCAACCATGGGTAGTTTTCAGTTTGAAGAGGGGGGGGGGGGGGGGGAGGAGGAGGGGACTAAAGAAACCAGACACCAAGTCTTCAGGAACAGGACAATAGAAAAAGGCTACAGCTTCAAAGGCTCCTTACATAGCCACCTCTTTTCTGTGTATAATGTATATAATATATACATATACTCATATATAGATACACACTGTGTGTAAATATATCTATATATCCATTACATATATAATATATGAAACAAAAGTTCTTATACAGCAAAACAAAATGGTTGCCCACGATGCCTGGCAGGTTCTTGTGAATTAAATCCTAGATGCCGGGGAGCGATTAGAAGGCAAATCCTACTACGACTGTTCTGGCTGTGCTTCAGTACATCGTCTTAATGCTTAGAAACCTGCGAGAGACACAAACAAAAAAAGAAAGAGGGGTTAAAAAAGCCTGTAGCTGCTCGTACTGCTTTCATCCAGGAACATCACAACGAATGAAGAGCAGCACAGTTCCCATCTGAGAGCGCCTTCTCCACAGAGCCTCTTACACAACGCACACGAGGTGCGAGCCCATTAGTGCCGTCATCGGGTTACATAAAACATTCATATAAAAAGCTAAAGATAGAACCTCTCGGAAATGCACCGTCATTCCAAATGACAGGGAGGTCGTATACCTGCTCCTCCATCAGCCCAAGCAACAGCATTTACAGTCTCCAAGGTGGAGGACAAAGGACAGCTTCAATCTGAAGCCGCTCTAAAAAGAGTTCTAGTTTAGCTGGTGATCAAACAGCAGTGCTAACCCACGTGCCTCTCCAATTACCAGCGTGGGAATAAAGCCTGGCTTCCGTTCTTACACCCAGTCTGCCAACACAGCAGTCCATAAAGAGAGCAGAGCTGAGCAGGGCAGTTATGCCATGCCTGGGGAGGAGTCGTCCAGCTCTAGCACGCTAGGCGCATATCTGCCATAGATGTGTGGTGTGGACACATACTGTACAGCAGCTGTCTGCTCAAGAATACCAGCTGGAAACAGACAGAGGGAGAGGGAGCCTGGATACACAAAACACCAGCAGCACAGAACTGGGGCATTCTCTAAATAACAAACTGGAACTCCTGTGTCTCGTGGAGAGCTTGAATGGGCTCCACTGACTTCTGGCATTGCAGAGAGTCCCTCCACTCCTGTGTCTCGTGGAGAGCTCGAACGGGCTCCACTGACTTCTGGCATTGCAGAGAGTCCCTCCACTCCTGTGTCTCGTGGAGAGCTCGAACGGGCTCCACTGACTTCTGGCATTGCAGAGAGTCCCTCCACTCCTGTGTCTCGTGGAGAGCTCGAACGGGCTTCACTGACTTCTGGCATTGCAGAGTCCCTCCACACACACAGCTACTCAATACCTGCTGTCCATATTGTCTCCTGGCAAGATAGACAACCAGGTGGTCAGTGCAGTTTTAATATGGGAGTGCTAGCCTATCTGCCAGCTGACCTCTGTGTACAACTAGCTGCTGTGAGGGGCTCCTGCATTATATAAAAAAAATACTTAAAAAGCCTTCCACTTTCTGAAACTTTACAGAAAAAAAACTAAGCAGTTTTATAGTTTATGCAATTATATTGAAATCAAGCTAATCTTCAAATTGCACTTTGGAAAAAAAGTTTCAGACCTCTTTAAACATGTTCTGTGTTTTTAAAACTACTCAAAATCCTACAAAGTGTTGAGCTTGCAACCCCCCCGAAATGAGCACTTCTTGCATTGCTGCTTCTGCACTGTAACGAGATGAACCACCCAAACACTGCCTCCGGCATGGAAATGTCCATTGAGCCAAATTAGGTGAAAGATCTTTATTAACATGCCACAGCGTGCTCACAGAACCGGCTATAGAAATACAGGGTCACAGACACAGATTGACAAATCTGACATATTGAATGTTGCCTCAAGGTGGTCTGAGAATAGTGCTAAAATCAGGGACTATAAAACAAGCCAGTAGACGCCACGTACAATATGAACATATTCCAGTACAAAGGTCTGCTGTGTGTGTCTGACATGAAGTTCTTAATCTAGAAGCCTTTAGAAGACCCAGAAGAACCCAGAGCAGAGTTCTTTGAGAACTAGCATACACACCGTTCAAAACTACCATCTCCACATTACCACAATCACAATCCCAGACGACAAAAAAAAAGAGAGATCTGTATTTCTGCTCATCCCCTAATCTGTGCAGAACAGCCTCATTGCTATGAAAATGATTGCTATAAATCATGGATATAAGGAGGCTGTCTCTGGCAGCTTTGGTCATGTGTTTTCCTTTTGCACAGGTTAGAACCCCTACACCTGCTGGGAATCTATAGAGTGTCTCCGAATGCTTAGTTGTTTCGCACAGCAGTCCAAAAGTTAACAGCAAAAGCCAGTTTAAGGACACTGTGCTGTAGTTGTTTGCTCTGAGCAAGTTTAATGTAGTACTTCTCCTTTGTGTGATTATGCAGCAGGGTTGTAACACAAGCCAGCATTAACAATGGAGGTGTTGTGACCAGACAATCTGACAGAACAGGGAAGCCAACGTGGTTTCCAGGACACCAGCAATACATTCCAAACAAAGCGCTTTCAAGCTCCAATACCCAAGTCTTGCATTCAATTCCCTGGCTGAAAGTCTCCCTCATACACCGCACTGGGAAAGCCACCTCTTAAAGTGACCAAGACATTCTTTAACAAATGGAAAGAAGACTCCCACTGCAAAGCACTTCACCCATTCCAGGTTTTACTACGAGCTTGATTAGCCACAGTTTACCGGTAAAAAGCGCTGGTGTGTTATTAAAATCAGAGTAAAACTGCTATTTCCATTCTTCTTTAAAACAGAGTAGGTCAGTAAAGACTTCATATCTTATTCTCCATCACTAAATCCCATGTGAGGAAGACATCAACACACACAGCTGCACGTCAGCTGCTCAGAAGCCTGGTCCAAAAGTAACTCTTCTGTATTGAAGAGTCCAGATACATTTTCCACTCTGTATCAGATCTTGGGTGCACTGAAGTCTATAGAGTGTGATATAGAGATATATATGTACATACATATACACAATTGTAAAAAAAAATTATATATATATAAAATTACAAAATTTTATATATAAAAAATGCAGAATACCCAAATACCCACCACCAGGTTTCAATCAAGATGCCCCAATACCACATAGACACCACAGTTAGTGTTTTGTTACAATCTCACTCCCATTAAACCCTTTCCATTCAATACCATACAACATGGATCCCCATTCCAATCAAACAAGTGTTAGGTCCAGGATCATTGATTATAAAACAATTTCATTTCAAAGGTTGCCCCATTTAGAGAGAGGTTCATTCACCCTTTTGTACCAAAGAAGAACACTTTGGTTCAAAGTTAGTAGTCAAATTTCCCAAGGACGTCCTTGCTTCAGCAAGACTTGACCAATTGAATTTCTCCTTTTGTGTTACAGCTGCCTCCTTGAACTAACACAAGCTTATTTTATTTAAATTTATTTTATTTACTTTATTCAACAACAAAAATGAATTTGGGGTGGCGAGAGAGGAGGAGAGAAGAGGGAGAAAGGAGAGAGAACAGCAAGGGGGGGAGAGAGAGAGAGAGCAAGGAGAGACAGCGAGGAGAAGAAAGAAAGAAAGAAAGAAAGAAAGAAAGAAAGAAAGAAAGGAGAAAGAAAGAAAGGAGAGCCCTGTCCAAATTCCTTTTTGGCTGGTCTGAAGTAAAAGCAATTGGTGCACTCAACGTCGCTTGGCTCTTTGCTACTAACCTTTCATGTTAGTCTTGGGTTTGTCAGTTTGCTTGCCTGTAGGGGTTACTACCTGCTGCCCCTGCCCCCCTGAGGAAGCGGCTTGCTGGGCCGCTTTCTGCTTCAGCATGGTCCAGTCGAACGTGTAGTCATACTGGTGATTCAAGGTCCTGTGAGGGAAGGAGAAGACCGTTTGATTGGGCCCTAGAGCAGCAACAGCAGACACACACACAAACAATACCTCGTTTCCACGCACCACTGAACCCGGGTTGAAAACTCTGCTGCCCCTGATACTGCGTTTCCATGCTAATTTAGCCAGCCCACACGGGCTACCAATCTGAGCTGCCCAGGATTGTTTTCTGACCCAATCCCAAAGCGTGTGGATGGAAGTAGATCACAACACTAACCAATCAAATGACGAGAGGGTGGAAATGTTTAATCCACATCCAGGGTGCGCAGGAACAAAAAGCTCAAAATTACTGTTAGGATTATTGGAAGCAAAGCAATAGCATCCATCATTTCAGTTCTGAAAACAAATGAATGCTGGTGAAGAACCACCAACATCCGTCAAACTCAACTAGGATAGACTATCAACGGAGGTTCAGTGGGACTGCAGGAGCAGCCTGATCAGCTCAGACTGGCGGTCAATCTGTGCGCATGGAAACAAGGTAAAGGTATTTCAGGTCTAACACAAAGCAAAAAAGAGAAGCCAAAAGGGAACATTGCATATTACCAGTTCGATTTGAGCAACACAAATACCCAACATAGAACTACTGGACTCATTTTATATGAAATGTATTAAATTAAAAGGATTTCACCCTTAAATAACCAACACGTTTCAAAGTCTGATACGGGCAGCTAAAATGGAACAAGCACAAAGTTGTTTTTTTAATAGGTATGAGCCCATCCCTAGAAAACGGGTAGTACAGCCAGTAACTATTAGTGCAGAGGACCTGAAGAGAATGCGGAACAGCTGCCTCAGGTACATGTAGTCAGGAGCCTCCTCAAACCGCAGCCCACGGCAGTAATTCAGGTACATTGCAAACTCTGCTGGGAAACCCTAGCATGAGACCGAGAGACAAAGAGAGATTGCAGGGAAAAATAATGGTTAACATATATAGAACACAGACCTGCCGATTTAACCAACAGGTTCTATATCACAACTCAGTACTGATAAAGTACTGAGCCCCCATACCTGCATCCATTATCAAATGTATTTAATGCCACTCTGAGAAAAGCTTCTATTAACCATGCTGTTGAGCAATCTTTTACATTTCGATTCTAACCTGGGGTGGATTACAGGGTTGTTTGCTAATGAAATACCTGCTCGCTCCACAGTACAATGGTTTGGTTTAATGTGAACACCCTGCCCCACCTCTGTCAATTCCATTAAGGGAGATCTACACAGTGTTGCAAGGCTTCGACATTACAATGACATTCACTTCTAGCCAGAGCAATTTCCCTTTAAATCCCCAGACAGTTGCATTTGTTTTAGGACCAGGTCAAACCAGGTCTTACCAAAGCAGAAGTTTGGGAATCACGTTTAATCTCTAATGACCCTTTAAACGAAACTCAAAACGAAGTTACACAAATCTTTCCTCTGGGAGACCCAACTGGAGCTTTGCAAAAACAAACGTTGGCGCATCTCCTTCTCATAAAGCTTAGGGACAGCACACTGGTCCACGTACCTTACACAAAACCTCGACGGGTGTCGACATCTTCTTCTCACTGATCTTCTCATACTTCTGTTTCTTTGTGGCAGCCTGTGGAACATGTGGACGAGAATATAAAATGTTGTGCAACACCGACTGAAGTGCAGGTAGGAGATTGCTACAGAACCCTCGCCCAGCAGGGATTACAGCTACCCTCGCATGCACTGTGTGTGTGTGATTAAATCATATTTTATAATCTGATCGCTCCCACCTACTCCGCAGGGGTTTCGCTTATCATTTTAACATTGTCTTCCAGTGCAAAAAATAAATAAAATGCTTAGCACAAGGGCATTTCTATATAAAAATAGCAAATATGTAGCAGCTGTTCCACTTAATTTATTTCATAGTCATCATGAAGACACTGCTATCAACGTGCTTAACTTGAATTCACAGTCATGGAAATAAGTAACTTACTATATAATAAATAAGTGATTATGGTCATGAAGTTCACTTTGGCATGTCGTGACCCATATAATCCCCCTGCTTCTGCATTCAGCCATGTGTTCCACCACTAAAGCAGCTGTTTCTGCTGCTAACCAGCAGGTCGATTCCCAGCGTGCCATCACTGGGCAGAAACAAGTCCACCTCCTCCAGGGAAACTACACAGAGCTGCAGGCACTGGGAAGTTCAAGCCCAGCCTTCGGGTCTCTGCCTGGCTTACCTTCAGACCCTGCCAGGGTAGACTGGTTCTGTTGAAGTACATAAGCACGTATCCTAGAGACTCCATGTCATCCCGGCGACTGAGAAAGAGAGAGGATTTGAGATCAGGGAGAAACAATTAGCATCAGCCAATTCAGCTCAACATTGTTCTCCGCAAGTACTAATCCAATCATTGATTTCATTGCTATAAAAAATGGTTAGTCACATCCAAAGAAACGACTTTATAATGCAGTAGGGTTTGAATTAACAAAGGAATCGAGGGGGGGTGGCAGTTTCTTGTGAAGTAGGGCACTGCTTGACAGGAGCGCGCGACTAAAGAGAACTGACGGGACAAGAACAGCCCTCCCTATCTGCCAGAGCGAATTCCTTCACAAGTAGCTGAGGCCCTACGAGATCTGGGATTCCAGGTCACTGGCAAGAGAAGAAAGAAAACAAGCTGTTGCCACTACCAGCTGGGACCGGCCCAAACTCAGCAGCACACGAGCTTCTCCTCCACGGAAACCCAGAAGGGGAGTAGGGGCTCCTCCTCCTCCAACCACCATGCAAGGGGATGGGCTATTGCCAGCATTCGTAATTCCAATGCAACTGGAATTGTAGTGGAACCTGCGTAATTGTAATCATACCATGTAATTGACTGATTACAGTTCAATTACACATTTCTCATTCGATCACTAATCTTGTATTTTCAAACACTTTTGGTGACCCCATTTGTTTGAAGAAATATAAAAGTTGCATAGCATGTTTCTGCATTTGTACCTGTGATTATTGCTTGGTTATTTAGAATAAACACGCTAGTCTGTAGCGGTTTATTACTTTTTAGTGCAAGTGTAATTATCGCAGCATAACTAATTGCAATTGAGCAAAGTGGCATTGGAATTGCAATTTCAACAAACAATCCAGCCTCACCTCTGCTCAATGCCCAGGTGTGCGTTGATGCTGGCGTAGCGAGCTGTTCCAGTCAGGTTTTTGTCTTCTCTGTAGGGTATGTGCTGTCTTGTCCTGTTGTCCCGGTATTTTTTGGCCAAACCAAAGTCAATAAGAAACAACTGAAAAGAGAAGGAAATCGATGCAATTAAAAATCAATGCAATTCTGTATGCAAAATGCACTGGGCTTAATGTCAGGTTGACATCAATTATTGTTACCTGCAGCCTTGCTGTATCATCAATCTGCAGCAAACTTCCAGGAAGAGAGACATAAACCTAGTAGACCAATTACCTGGTCCTGTGCTTCTGCCAACTGGTAATATATTCCTTGCATTTAGTTCCTCTTTCTCCAACACAGCTGGCTAGAAGACTGAACTGTAGAATATATGCATTTGTACTGCTTAAGACTATTCAGCTTTATGTATTTTTTTAATTAAATAAATAAATAAAAATCACACAACCTCCAACACCCACACCATTGGATAAGACGTTTCACTCGGAATATGCTTGCCCATGTCCTGGCACACAGCATCCAAGATGAACCTACGAGACGCTATAAATGGAAACTTGTTATGTGGCACTGGGCTACAGTGTGTAAGGTGACAAGACAACATTTAAAAAAAAAACCGGTCGGACAGAGACGGAAACATTAATGTTTGGAAACGTTAAAAGTCTCAAGATCACAAATGCCAGGTCTCGCTTACAGTAAAGGATATTAATAACTTGTACAGCGTACAGGGAAAGCATCTATCTATGTCCCCACCAACCACCAGCTAACCACCAACACTGCTGCCCAATCCCTCAGTTCTAACCACTGGACCACACCGCCTCCCTGCCAGTGTCTCTGCTCTAACCACACCGCCTCCCTGCCAGTGTCTCTGCTCTAACCACACCGCCTCCCTGCCAGTGTCTCTGCTCTAACCACACCGCCTCCCTGCCAGTGTCTCTGCTCTAACCACACCGCCTCCCTGCCAGTGTCTCTGCTCTAACCACACCGCCTCCCTGCCAGTGTCTCTGCTCTAACCACACCGCCTCCCTGCCAGTGTCTCTGCTCTAACCACACCGCCTCCCTGCCAGTGTCTCTGCTCTAACCACACCGCCTCCCTGCCAGTGTCTCTGCTCTAACCACACCGCCTCCCTGCCAGTGTCTCTGCTCTAACCACACCGCCTCCCTGCCAGTGTCTCTGCTCTAACCACACCGCCTCCCTGCCAGTGTCTCTGCTCTAACCACACCGCCTCCCTGCCAGTGTCTCTGCTCTAACCACACCGCCTCCCTGCCAGTGTCTCTGCTCTAACCACACCGCCTCCCTGCCAGTGTCTCTGCTCTAACCACACCGCCTCCCTGCCAGTGTCTCTGCTCTAACCACACCGCCTCCCTGCCAGTGTCTCTGCTCTAACCACACTGCCTCCCCTGCCAGTGTCTCTCCTCTAACCACACCGCCTCCCCTGCCAGTGTCTCTCCTCTAACCACACCGCCCGCCTCCCTGCCAGTGTCTCTGCTCTAACCACAACGCCTCCCTGCCAGTGTCTCTGCTCTAACCACACTGCCTCCCTGCCAGTGTCTCTGCTCTAACCACACTGCCTCCCTGCCAGTGTCTCTGCTCTAACCACAATGCCTCCCTGCCAGTGTCTCTGCTCTAACCACACCGCCTCCCAGTCCCTTGTCAAGTCATTCACTGATAACAAGTCAAATTGCTCGCACTACGCCTGCTCTAAAAGCACTGTAGTCGTCCAATACCCTGCTGCTTCCCCTCTCCAGGCGCACGCGTGTGAATGTAGCTGGAGTCCGATGTGCTCATGGCGTGCATGCAGAGCTCTCTAATGTAGCTGGAGTCCGATGTGCTCATGGCGTGCATGCAGAGCTCTCTAGCTGTACAAACTACTGTGCTTGCTCAGCTTGGGCTGGAATTCAAACCTGATTACCTCCAGTAAAGAGATCATGCTCCCCTCCCCCGTCAAGCCCAGCCACGAAGAGTAAAGCAGCATTTAAGCAACACACATCAGCCACTTCCAGGCTTAACACGAGCCAAAGCACTCGTTTCCTATATTAAATGAACTTGGAAAGGTTTGTAATACACTGATGTGCAAGGGGACACTGGAGCTCTCGCTAAGCATGCAGGGTGGTGGTGTAACTGGAGAGGGGAGTCACTGTGCTGAGAATGGCGTGTCAGTGAGAATTAGGGTGACAGCATTAGGGAGCGACTGTGTGTTGATCAAATAAGCCCCATGCTTAAGGTCCATGCGCCTGCTGGTAAGAAACTGGATGACTTGTATAAACGTGTATTGCTAAAACTACTTTAATCTAAGAGCCCACCGCAGGGCTTGGATCTCCAAGCCTTCCCTTTCCTGTATCCAACACTAGCCTTCAAAATATAGGAGGCAGTGTGGTCCAGTGGTTAAAGTCCAGAAGGTCACCTGAGCAAGTCACTTAACCTCCTTGTGCCTCATCCTGCAGTTAAGATGTTAAATCTATGTCCCATTGTAAGTGACTACCTACCTCTGTAAAAGCGCTTTGTGATGGTGGTCCACTTTGAAAGGCGCTATATAAAAACAAATACAAAACACACAGAGCAACTAAGGCTGACGTGTCACATACCAGCTGAAGTAAATGCATTACAGCTTGAGTTGAACAGTTTACAGTACATCAGCAGTTTCAGAACATGAAGCACAGACTGCATACGCAGGGTAAGAAGCACACTAATCCTGCACCCAGCCCCTGGGTTTCAGAGCTCTGCTTCAGACAAGCTGTGACACGTCAAGAAAGTTAAACCAGCTGCCGTGTGGTTTTGATGCGTTTTATGAAAAGTGAACATGTACAGTATGTTGCACCACAGACAGCCACCACAGGGTCACTGAACTGTCACAAAGATAAGTGAAACGTTTCATAAGTCAAGCAAGAACAACAATAACAATACTTCCCTACAGCTTACAGCCAACTTCCAAAATTGCAGACACACCCTGTTCCCTTGCATGGAAAAGAGCTAGCTAGTGCCCACTATCCTACATGCACTCATTTCAGGTTTAACATGAAACCAGCGGAATTGTGTGTGTTTGTTTCCACCCCTTCTCCCCCTCTCGCTCTTGCTGTGGTCAGCACTGCGCTTCTTTTTGCTCAGGCTGTGCATTCGGCTGCAAGCCAAGGCACGGTTAGCTACCCTCCTCCTCAGCCTTGCATCAACACAGCTTCATCTGCAAAATCCAGCACAACACTAAATCAATTCCTTATCTGCTGAGCAACCAAACCTGTAAAATCACAACGAAAAAAAGGAAGAAAAAGGCCTACTGTACCAAAGTCCGCATATATTTAGGATCCGTCTACAATGCCACACAGCGGTTATAAGGCTACAGTTTTTCAGTATATCATTATCCTTTTAAATAAAGAACATAGATTATTTTGCTGCACGCATCCCTGTAACAGCGCTTACAGTCTACATCCGCTCAGATCTGATCTGAAACTCAAGAACTGAAACATTTGAGCGATAGACAGCTGAACGTTGGGTTTCATCCTGAAACCTCTACACAGAAATTAACATTTCACACACACACACTAGCTCTTTATTAAGAGTTCATGTTTACCTTGAGCAGACCATGACGTGACTGTCCAACTGCAAGGTGGCCGAGACTAGGTGATGTTAGTGAATTCAAAATAAACATCTATATTTTAAACAAACCCGCTGCTTCCACACTGCAGCCCAGCCCCTCTAACCCCCTGCAGGGCTGGATTGAAGACTCCTACTGCATAGCAGTTTCCCCATGCCAGGCTTTATGAAGAGCTTGATTAGCCAGTGTATATGCAACAAGCTTGTATGCCTTAAAACTCATAGTAAAGCCAGGAATTGATCAGCTGCACTGCCTTATACACCCCTCCCCAGCTCACTATAAAGACTGGACCACTATTACACTCATCCAAATAGAGGGAAATAGATTTTTTTAATAAATCACCAATTCATATAAAAAGAATTTTCCAATGTTTGTTATCCATGGAAAGAGATTACAACAGCAACAATGACACATATAGATCATCAATCAGAACTTGGGAGGTTCTTCTGTTTTTTCAATACTTATATATATTATATATATATATATATATATATATATATATATATATATATATATATATATATATATATATATATATATATATATAAACCCATCATCCCGTACTAAAAAGACTACTTAACCACAGGGATGGAAATAAGACTCCTACTGCATAGCAGTTTCATCCATGCCAGATTTTAACAAGCTTGATTAGCCCCGTGTACAGGTAATGAGCTCAGGGGAGTCTTAAACTAATTGTAAAACCAGGACTGGATCAAATTGCTATGCACTGGGTCTCATTTCCAATTCAAGCTCACTGAATTAGTCCTAGTTTTAGCAGCAAGCCAGTGGAAGCAATTTGCCCAGTTTTACTTCCCTTGTGTTCACTGCCATCCTTACCATGACATTCAAGGTTTCCCAGTTTAAAATTTCAGGAGAAACGAGTCTTGTCCTGCAGTACCAGCACTTCCCAATCCAATACTGGGCTGCAGCCAGTCCCAGAGGATCAGAATTTGAAGCCACTGCTCAAGAGAACCTGTGGCATGGGATCCTGGAGCCCCAACATACCTCCCACTCCCCACGGGATGGCCCTTTAAAACACCAACACACCCCACAGACACACACAGACACACACACACAGAGACACACACAGCCTCCTGTAAACCTGGGCAGGTCGCTGCGCTCTGGATAGAGAGCTGTTCATGGTCTAGGTCTGTTTAGCATGTGTGTCTGGATTAAATGCCAACACAAGAAGTGTTCTTCTACACAGTCAAAGTATTGGTTACTGGTAAAAAGGGGGTTAAAGAAAGAAAGCTGAAAGCAAAAAGGAGGTTGGAGGAGGAGGAGGAGGAGCAGTATAGTAATAGGAGGAGGAGACAGTAGTTGTTTCAGACCTTGTTTAATCCTGAGAAAGATGGGTCCTGAGAAGAACTAACAGCCAAGCTTCTTTTCCTCTTCCCCACTGGAGATTCTAAACACTGAACAAACGATAGAGGGTGCAGTGCATCAAACAGTATTGCTAACAATCCAACCAGGCCAGCGCAGACAGGCAACACCAAGGCTCAAGAAAAAGAACGGAGCAAGGGGTAGGAGGAGCAGCAGGAGAAGGAAGCCAGATACCAGCCTTCTTCACACTACAACAGGAGAGCTAGCTGCACCAGGGAGGTCTCGCCCAACTATTGGAATGAGCGAATCGCTACTAACAGAAGCAGCAGGGGCCTCTGCACGGGGCACTTTGCTAAAATTACAAGATATATTCTGTTTGAAAAGTACAATTATTTATTTGGTAAACTGCTCATGGTTTTGCCTAACTGATTAATGGTGCTGCAGTCCCAAAGCCCTCCTTGTTCGATGGAAGCATAACCACTCAGTGCAGCCTGTTTCTCTTGACTTGGCAAAGTCTTAAATAAATCAGCGTTTACACTAGCATTGCCAATGGCCAAACACAAAGTGGATCAGATTCTTGATGCAACTTAAAGAAAGAAAGAGAAATGCTGAGCGTTGGAAAGCTTATGAGCTGAAGCGTGAACTTGCTGGCACTATGTTTTCTCTTCTTTAAAAGCACCTTATTACAAAACAGAAAGTAACAGCTGACATTTGCCAGCTTCTGCTTTTAAAACGGAGGACGCTACCCTCCCCACAAAAACAACTTCCTTAACGCTGAAGCCATGTGTGAAATGATGCCCTTGTTATAAAGTCTGTTTTGAATATCACTTCAGTAAGGAAGAGGGCAGAAGGCATATTGGCACCATTCAATAGGACCATCAGGGTAATCTGCATGCAAGGAGGAGCGCTGGAGAAAACAAATACAAATCAATAAAAAGAACAGCACACAACACAAGCAGGGATTGCAAATTAATCTGGAAACAATTCATTCAAAAGCCAGACTGGGGAACGTGTAAGGAGATGGATCACCATCTAGGAAAAGTCTAGACTGCAGCATCTTAAACTGAAGAGGAGCAGCACAGGGAAGATCAGGGAGATCCACATTCAGCCTAAAAATGACACATACGAATAATTCAAATCTATCGTGGGACTGCTATTCAGGTTGTTTGTTGCATTGGTAGTAGGGGATAATTTAGGGCCCTGGAAGAAATGAAATCCACTGATCTTGTCTGAAAGGGTGGGGTGTGTTAACTGCCCAATTCCAGTCATGATGAAAACCACAAAACACAAGAGAACTGCTACCCCTATTAGTCACCGTACAGCCTAAACCCCTTCAAAAATATATCAGGAGCTACAGCACACCCTATTAAACAAAGGCTACCTGGCACGAAGGGCTCAAACCCTAAGAACGAGTCGCCGCCTGCTCTCCGGAGAGACTGGACAAGGGCAAAGTGACAGGATCTAGCTGTCTTTCAAATACATCGCTAAGCAGGAATTTAAAAAAATAAAATAAAATAAAAAAAGCAGAGACCGGAATGGATGGGACCCATTTACAGACCCTAACCCAATCACTCGATCTGATACTGAAATTAGAACGGGGGGGGGGGGGAATAAACTACATGAAATAATCATCCCGATTAAGAATCAGCACCCCATCATTGGAACTACACAGCCCGATACAAAAGAGAAAATTAGGGGAGGAAAAAAAAAAGGGAGTGGTTGGGTGTGGGAAGCAGGAGTAGCGTGATAAAGATGGCACAGAGAAGCTGACGACTCCAGCCGGGGTAGGATCAGGTTTAACAAGAGCATGTGAAAATCCCATCTTCACGTAGGAGTCCTGCTGTCTCCTACAGCGTAATCTGCTTGAAGCGCTTCAAATCAGGAAGCCGATGCACAGGTAGGACGTCCAGCGCAGGACTAAACACACAGACTCCTCAGACCTCTCACGCGCTGCTGCTTGTTCTTTTTTGCAGACAATTGTTAAAGTTCAAATTAAAATTACAAATATATATAAATATATCAAATTAAAAATAAAAAGCTTGTTGCTGGCATTCACACAGACACACAATGGTAAACACTTGTTTGAGGTAGCAGTGCCAGAAATGGTAATACAGGCTTTGATGGTACATAACGCGACCTGTCAGTCAGTCTGATTTTAGAGAATCGAGGCTCGCTACCCCCAGTACTCGCTGCTATCCTGGTACTGGCAGGTCTAGACCCAATATGCATCATGCTTTAACTTTGCCAATGTTGCCTGTCTGCAAGGGCTCAACATAAATATTTGTAACTTTAAAAATAAAAACCAGGCAACTTTCAGTATTACAAAATAAATTTAAAAAAATTAAAACCACACAAAATACCTCAAATGTTTTTTTTCTGCAAAAGGAAAGTCAGATATGGATTACCACAAGTGAAGAGTCATGCAGTAGCATTAGTTAGCACTGCAGGAGCAGCAGCTTTTTACCTTTTAAAAAAATGATTGGTTGGAAGCATACCTGTTGAACAGAAAAATGACTCTGCTAAAATTCATGGAAGTTCCCTTCTCAAAGAACAGGGTTAGATGCACACGTTGGGACTGAATGCATCGCATACTGTATAGGCTGATCGAAACAGGATACTGATTGGTATCAATATAGATTAGATCGGAGGAAACACCTTCACGAAAACAGAATTCGCTACACACAAAGTCTTTATCAAGCTTTCCATCAACTCCCAATGACTGCTTGTGGGTTTATACATCAATTATACTTGACAGACCCACAAACATGCATGCTGTTGTGAAAGGGAAAGAAAACCTTGTAAATAAGTCACTTGTTTTGCCTACCCAGTTTCAAACAAGATCAACCTCCTTGTTGCTCGAATGTAACAGTTTAATTCTCTCGTGGCATTAGGGTATCAGTTTAAAAAAAAACAAAAAAAAAAAAACACCTGTCTTAGTTGATTAGCACCACTATGGTAGGGTCTAAAAATAATCCACTCTGAAGCCAAGATTAATTGTAAAGAAGTTTTTTTTTTTTTTTTTTTTTTTTTTTTTAAGTAACGGAGCCAGAGCTTCAGTTTAACAGAACAGCAGTCATTGCCGTCACTGTGGCTCCATGTGCTAAAGCCTGCTGGCTTAGCTCAATGATCCTCTACGCTACAGGGAGGAAAGCTCAGCACCCACAGGACAAGCACTGTGGACCAGAGGAGTGCTGCAGTAGAGGGACTGGACCAGCTGAGAACCCCACAGCAGGGAAGGTGTTCACAGACAGCAACTGTGGGTGTCCATGTCACATCCAAAATAACTTGGAGGATTTGGGATGCAACATGGACGAAAGTGTTCTGGATTTAATAACTTCTGTGCACAACGACCCTGTCATCATTTAGAACGGTTTGTGACAGAGTGGGTGTTCAGGTAGCATCCAAAATCCCACACCACTGTGTTACAGCCCGCCCCCACCGAATAATCAGACTGACCCATAATCTAATGTCCTTGTCCTAGCCGAGTAGTCAGACTGTGCGCATAACAACTCGCCGCTGCAGGCAGCTGCATTACTAACCCACGTCTTACCTTGTTACAGTGGCGCCCGATGCCCATTAAGAAGTTGTCTGGTTTGATATCTCTGTGGATGAAGTTCTTTGTGTGTACATATTCGATTCTGCTGATCATCTGCAGGAAGAGAGAGAAGAGTTCGAAACGAATAAGTCACTGGAATGAAAGCTGACCTTTAAAACGGGTCGTTGAGTTGAACGGTTCACTCAACTAGATTAGCAGTACTACCCCGTTTGGTACACCAGACTGCTTGTACCTTTTCTTAACTGCACAGACTCAACGCACTGCTTTGACTTTGACTCACGAGTGCAATGCACCAATGTTCAGCTGGCAGTATTGCAGTTTCAGGCTCTTGGATATTTAGCCCACAATCAGAGGCAATTTCTGCTGGTATAGCAAGGCAAATGCTACCCCCCCCCCCCCATCACGATTGAGACAGATTTTTGCTCTTCTCACCTGGTCTGCTAGCATAAGCACTGTTTTCATTGTGAATCTGCGGGAACAGAAGTTAAAGAGGTCCTCCAGACTGGGCCCCAGAAGATCCATGACTAGAACATTGTAATCCTTCTCTTGTCCATACCACCTGAAAAACAACAAAAAAAACAATACAACAGGTCAAACCAACACAGACAAAAGCCAGAAGGAAATCGTGAAAATTAAGCCAGCTTCCTCATCTAGCAAGTTCATGTCTCATTTCCTTCTAAAGGAAGAAAATTTATGTTGTATTAGATATCACGTAGGCCTAAGCAATCAAGTGAATATATACTTAAGTGAAACTTGAACACAGCCATTAGTCATATTGCAAAAGGCAATTCAAGTACAATACTAAAGAACTGACACACCGGTTCATGTACTAATCCATGCCAACATCAAATTACAAAAGCAACGCAATATTATACACAAAGAAGCAACAATGTTCTTGTGTGGGTCACTACAGGCACAGGGGAGTTGATGCAAAAGCTTTTATAAGCTCAGGAACAAATCCTCCTACTGTACTCTGCAAAAGGAGAGACAGAGAGAGAGAGGAGAAACTGACTGTGTAAAGAGTCCAGTCAGCCCATGTGCAGAAGAGTTAATAATGAGATTACAGCAAAGGTGCCTAACAAACTCCACCTATTCCACCATTGAAATCAGTGCTAATGCGAGAGGAACAGGCCTGAGAAATATTAAAATGAGTTTGCGTGGGAAGCAGCTGTGGCTTAGTCAGCATGGCGAGTACAGCGAGTAGCCCTCACACACACACACACACACGTACGTCAGATACTGGGAAGAGCAGTGGATGGGCCAGTAAAGGAGGGCAGAGCATATCAACGTCATGTCAACTCCAAAGTGCACGTTGGAGAAATCACACGACTGTCTCTGTACAGACACCAACACTCCACCTCAGAAATCACATGACTGTCTCCGTACAGACACCCACACTCCACCTCATTTTATTGCACCTCAAAAAGCGCGTCCATTTCCCAGGCTGTTTCCTCCAGAGAGGACTCTAACCTTCACAGCAGCGGCTGCCTTATCGATACGAGAAGACTGCGGGCATGCCCTCGATACTGAGAAAACTGCACTAATGACGACTTGGGAGTAAAACGTTGTCACAATTTGAAAGTTAAGGATTACAGATTTGAACAAAAGAGAGACGCACATCTGAAACTACCGGGACTCTGAAGCACCAATCTGGCTGGTTTGCTGTTCAAACGCTCCTTTCTCAAATCCACTGCAAACGCAAATCAGTGGCAGCAGCAGCTAAAGTGGATTAGGGAGAGTAGAAACGGGAAAACAGGTGACGAGTTAAAGACAAAGCCACACTGACCATTTCTAGCAAAGTTCACAACCCCCAACGGCAGCTGTTGACAAACTACACTGCGATGGGAGCCAAAAAGGGAAGCCTGCTGAGTTCTTGAACAACCCCCTCCCAGTCCCCACATACAGGGGAGGATACTGGAATGAAGAGAGCAAATGGCAGAGCTCCCATGTTAGGAGTTACACAGCGGAACAGGGTTAATTATAAAGAGGGTGCACTGCAACACCTTACAGAATGAATTTAGTGGCAGGGAACCAAGGTGGACATGTTTAAAACAGAACAGCCTTGAATCTGAGCAGTGGAGAAATACAACAATAATTAAAAACACACAAGCTGCATCACTGCCTATTGACTCGGCTTGCACACAGTCCTGAAGCCGAGAGATCCAGCCTCCCAGCCCCTCTGCAGCAACCACAGAGTCTCTCATGGGATTCTCTCCTTTCTTGTATGAATGAGAAGCCCACACAGGTTTTACTACGGTCCTGGGCTTGAGTAGAGCTTGTACAAACCCCTCCCCCAGTGAGGGGGAGGAGTCACACCCCAATGAAAGAAACTAGGGATCCATTACACAACTCCCTTTGAAACAGCCTTGCACACTGACAGAGCTGACAAACCCTCTGCAGCATTCACTCACACACCACTTTGGATTTTCCATAAACTGCAATATGCTGCAGTTACAGGAAAAGAACCCCCCCCCCAAATCACAGCCCAATCACTGGTTTTATTTTTGAAAAATCGCTTTTAAAAGTTCATTTATAGCGCCCGAAACAGGAAGCACCTTTAAAAAAGCAGCACAAAAGCAGAGAGGCTTCTTTGGGCTCAATGGAAAGTTTCGCCGCCATTGTGTCCTTGATGTGCCTGTAGGCAGGGGAGAGGCTTGGCATCATTTACAGGCAACTTGCTCAACAAGTTCCACCCAATTCTCCCGGCCACTTCCCAGAAAAGGACAATTAAAAAATGCAGGATGTCTCAAGCACTGGTAAAGTTGTTATTCATGACTTGGCCCATAATACAGAAGAAAATACATCTGGAAGTACAAGTGAACAAGGTAAAGGTTACAGCACTTAACCTATACAGCCACAGGAAAACCAAAAATAAAAATGGGAGATCAAAGTCTCCACTAACAAACTAAGTATTTTAGAAGGTCATGGTTCACTTCTAAAATGGTGATTCAATGGTAGCTTCCCTATCCAAACCAAGGCCATGGTGTTTCCACCAGCCTGCACTACATACACCTTGCAGTGTGCAGCTAACTAGGCAAGGACTTCTGTTAGGAGAATGAATCTCTACACACATTCAGAAATGAACAGAGCTAAACTGTTTCATCATTGGATTTCTTTGTGTTTTAATATAACACCAGAAAGCCCGAGCAGTTTCGCACAGCCCACTTTGTTTGAACAGTGTTCACAGTGGGTTCCCCACACATCTACTCAACACAGAGCTACCCTGCCTTTTGAAGCCCCACAAACTGTACTGTAGAAGTCCTGATTCATCATCAATACATTTTCTGTGGTGGCCTGCTGGATTACAAAGCATACTGTACCATGCTGACCTGTCAAGAAAGAGGCTTTGGCTAAGTTAGTTGCATAACTGTATTTACAGTAAGCTTTTTCCTTGAAGTTGCTACTCTGTGTGTTCTCCTTAGAGTGGCTTTGCTGTGTTACTGTACATGCAGCTTCCTTCTTTAGAGCTTCCTCGTGTAACCAGCGTGGCCGTCAATAACCAATTCCAGAACGGTTTTATTGTTTCACATTGAGTTTTAAAATACACACATCTGAGTGAATGGTTTGTGTGTCTCGGGACACTGGGAGGAATACAGTGCACAGGCATTGGTTTGAATGGGGATTTCTTCATGTGGCCAGCAGGTTCAAGGACTTCCTAATACACAAAGAGAGGGCTGCAAGTGAAAGAGGAACGATTCTCTGTTGATAAAAATCAAACTTCCCTCCATGATGCGTACTGCGATACCAAATACACTACACAGCTAACTGTCCTTAAAGAACATGTGATCTTAAGTACATGTGATCTTTTCATTTTGTTTTTCTTTTTGGCATGAATACATATTGGCTCTTCATTTCATGACCTTAGTGCTGTTCTCTATGCTTTCCAACGCTCAAAATAAGTTAAGGACGTAAGTAAACAAGATGAATGAATGTTTATGGAGGTCCGGTCTACATTTCCCTCTCTTGGCACACTGCTAAACGGACGCGTCTCCTAGTTACACTCCATTCCCTCCATCAATAAGCTTGAAGGTCGTGTTTGCTCTTTAGATTAGTACAATTATCGAAGGTTGCAACAACATGGTTTCTGAATCCACGGAGCTCTGTTTACACCCATTTCCTCCTCAGCCTTCACAGGTGTCTGTGGAAACAGAGAGGCTCTGAACCCCCCACTGCTCCTGGGAACAGGAAACCCAAAAACCAGCCCACAAGGACAATCTTCTGAGGTGGTAAAGAGTAAGGAAGCCAACTGTATGCAAAGACTATGGGCGAGATTCACAGTAAAAAAACCTGGCAATGCATTCACACGGTTACCTGCATTTTAAAAAGGTAGTTTGTTCTCAGAATGCAATTTGATCCGGCTATGATCTTTCTGATTCAATTAAAGGGTGATGCTTTTAAGTGGTTTTCACTGTATCCAGAAAATGACCTAATAAAACAGAGGCACGCCCTGTTACCCACTCATTGTACCATTTCACTTTTGCATAGCCGATATGAAATTTGAAACAGGATTACTGGCATTTACATGATAAAGAAGATTTATTTTTTCAAAGATATTGCCCTTTTAATGAAACCATTCCCCTATGAGAAGTTATTGTGTGTTATGGGATCTCCATTGCACATTCTTGCATCATCTTCAGAAGGGGTGATGCTTGCTGTTTATAGCAGCTGCTGATCTGTTTTAAGGAAGGGGATATATGCTCTGCAATGACAAATGCATGGACAAGCAACAAAACCCTGTCCTTCAACCTCTATCTGGGTTAGACAAGGTCAAAATGACAAGGGGTCCCTATTTATTTCCTTGTATTTTCTACTTTTTCAGAGAGGAGGAGGATGACCACAGGCAACTGGCACAGGCAAGGCAGCTAAGAGATCAAGCCATTCCAGGTCTTAATAGAATGAGCTTAGTCAATCATACCAGAGCTCCTCACAAACCATACAGCTCACAAGCTCACAGCAACACCTTGAACGGCTCAAACGCACTGCAGCAAGGATCTTGCTTCCATCCCTGCTGTAATCTGAAAGGGCTGCATGTTGAGCAACACAGTCCAGTGAGAGGATTACACACCAAAACAGCCTGACCCCTTTCGCTGTCCCACACAGAACAGGCCACCATAAGCAGTCTGTCCATTGAGAAGCCTTCAGCAACTGCAGGAATCTGACTGGTTCTCTTACACAACAAACTGCAGCAGCTGCACCCGCCTAGCCTCTTATTGATGCATACCTGACTTAACTGGAGCCCCAGCTACAGCACAGCAAACCAAAGCAACATGGACGGTGTCCAAGCAACCCTGAAAGC
Organism: Acipenser oxyrinchus oxyrinchus; assembly: GCA_030684275.1. NCBI lineage: Eukaryota > Metazoa > Chordata > Actinopteri > Acipenseriformes > Acipenseridae > Acipenser > Acipenser oxyrinchus. Next base: position 871,804 of record CM060268.1, read on the forward strand.
AAACAGGAGCAGCTTCCAACTTCATTTCATAGCTGACCTGCAAGCAGCCTCCTCAGTCTGCTTTCAGACCATACTTTCATGGTGGAGGGTCTATCCTGATCTTTATGGCTTGCCAGTAGTCAAATATTGGCCAATCCAACAATTGTTTGTTTTGTAAACAGAATGGTCCCTCCCTTAGAGCACAAGATTTTAAAACTGTGATGTTTACTAAACCATGTCAAAGCCAGAGAAGATGACATCTGTTCTCAAGCAGAGTTAAAACCAATATTTGTATTACAGTAGTCCTCAAGCTCTACAGAAGCAGTGTTTACCTTTAACATAAAATACCAACAAGTCTATTAAACTGTCTAAGTGAACGAGGAGATCCACGGGACCTGATCTTTGTTACAAAGAATAATTTAAACCGCTGTGCAATGGGAGGGAGTCTTGATTTTCTGCCATTCAACAATTGAGACTTGTTTAAACATGTCTAGACAAAATGGTTGCCCAGAGCCCTTAAGAAGGTACTGCAATTTACCATGACAAATCAATTACTGTATCTCTACAGGAAACACAGATTCTTACCACTTATAAAGTATTGATTCACTGCAAGACATTACCACAAGACACATGTGAATTAGGGAATCTATAGGAGAGAGAATATAAGATCTCATGGGCTAAAATAAGAGACAAAACTAAAAAAAAAAAAAAAGTCTGAAGCCGCACTCCAACACAGATACCCGCTATCCATCAAGCTACTCTAAGAGGAGATGAGTTTACCAAGAAAACCTGGGCTGGACTGTCAATGCTGTCCATTAAACGCTGCAGGAGTAAACCCTGGTGGCATTATCTCAAATGGGTGATTAGTCTAGCAATCTTCCACTGGGGGAGATGACCTGTAACATGCTGATCCAGACTGATCACAGGGTGCTCGCAGGGTCTAATCTGTCTGCACCCTCTCTAAACAGAGAGCTCCAGTGATGGCAGTGCCATGCATTCACTGAGACAGGCTGGCTTAGCAAGGGAACAAGCGGTCATAAACACTGCAGTGTGGATTAGCAGAACCAGCGCCCGGAATTCAAGCTCTGTTACCAGGTCCTCTTGTGAACCGAGAGAGCCAGTATCAAACGGACAGCTCTGTCCTCCTTATTGAAAGGCTTACAGGACCCAACGCAAGCCACCTGAGTGAAACACCTCATTGAACTCAAACCTGCTGACTGACTGGGCTTTTGTCAGTAAGGAAATAAAATAAATACAGCAGGACGGACGAGCAATGACATTTATTTGGGCTCCTATGCGCATTCAAGTTTGTTCATTTTTTCCACAACCTTCATATATTCTATATTTTCAACACAGCCCCAACAATCCCTGATGAAAGAACAATGGCCCTGCATCAGAGCTGCAGTTTAAAGTTGTAATACAGCTGAATGATTAAACCAAGTTTAGCACAAAACAAAGAAAGGGAAAACTGAAGAGAGGCTTCTGGAGCTCTGGAGAACTCCCATGTCAAACTCAACGCCCTTGTGAGCACGGCAGTTTTAGCTGCATGTTGTATTTGGAGCTGGGTGCTTGTCAGTAGAGGGACTGTCTTTTTAACTTGTGCTCTCAGCCATGCAGCATGTGTGTGAACACAGTGACAAGAGAGTGCTGTGGCTGTCTGCACTGGCCTGCTGAACTCCGCCTAATAAAAGCGGCTCCTTCAGGTGGCTCCTGTGTGGAGTCTCCCAGGCCCATTGTAATATACCTGCAAAATGACCTGGGGTAACCTGCTGAAGTGCATTGTGGGGTGTTTGTTGAGCTGCTCCACCACAGCAAACCAGCATTAAAGCAGTCTGATGCATAGCCAGGGGCTTCAGGTCAGGCTTGTATCTGTCACATTAACTAATCTAGCTGCCTGGAAAGTTACCAACTGATCGCAAAATGGACCCCCAACTCATTGTGGGACCTAAACAGTGTGTGTGTGTGTATATATTTATTTACAATAAATATAAGTATATAATTTAAATATATATAAGAAATGTATCTGGTACAGGATAGAGTTACTCTACCCATGCATTCAAAATTAAACTTGTATGTGAAATTTAAATTAGGCTGTTGACTCTGTTACTGTACACACACACATATATATATATATACATATATATATATATATATATATATATATATATATATATATATATATATATATATATATATATATATATACACACATATATATATATATATATATTATACACACACACACTTTAATTGAATCTGGTACTTTGTTTTGTAAAGTCCGAAGTCGGTTACAACCCTCACAGTTCAAATAGTTATTTCTCGTTGCTGGTTTATTTGTGTGTTGTTTAGACCATGACCACACACACATATATATATATATATATATATATATATATATATATATATATATATATATATATATATATATATATATATATATATATATTCCCTATCACCCCACGTTGTGTTTTTTTTGTTATAAGACATATTAAGGGCTGTAATGCAGCTCTGATCTCCCCGGAGATCAAAGCCCCTGAGGGCCTCGCAAACTTGTTTTCACTTGACATCCATCCGCCATTTTCTAACACAGAGAGCAGGCAGACATGTTGGAACAAAACACAACAAAAGAGAGGAGCGGCCATTTCCAACTCGCACGAATCCCTACCCCCGCTCCGTGGAGAACACAGACATTCATATACACACCGCATCATTTAAACATCCACAGGGTCCCCCGGATCTGTAACGCGTCACCCATTTAGAAAAAGCAGCTCTCGAACTTAAAAAGGGAATATGCGACCTAAAAAGGACTCGGGGTTTCTACAGGTATCAGCACCCCATTCAAACAAGATATACAGTTTGACAAGTCCCAGTTGATCACAAACCAAACCGGGGACATTATAGTTGAGCAGTGCTCGTGTTTTACCTAAAATGTGCTAGCCGAGTTTCTTCAGTGCAGATTGTAACGTTACAATGGTCATGTGTCATTGTGCTGTGATAAAACTCCCAAGAGAGAGCCGTGGATCATTTAAAAACCAGGGCCGGTTTCTTACCTAATGTGAGGAATTCCGACGCCGCCCTGAAGTATTTTGTACAGTTTGCTTTCATACAGTAATTGAGGATGCCTGGCTTTTTGGGATTCCAGTTTCACTGCAACTTCCTGAAAAATACACAACGCACAATATGTTTATTTATTACTCCTCTAAAACAAAGAAATATGTTTCAAATACAATTGTATAAATAAAAGATTAACACAAAAACGACGGTACTAATAAATTAAAGTTTAAAAAACACAAAGGCTGACCCATCTATCCTTTTTCACAGAGACATGTCACATATTTCACATAACTAGCCACGATACATCAAACTACCCCACTTCCACAGACAAGAAAAACACCCAGGAAGCTGCAGTGTGTAATTACAGAGTAATAAGCAACAGCAAAAAGCAAGCTAAACCAGGACGAACCATACGACAAAATGGTATCCTCGACGTTTCTGCACAACCTTCTGTAAAAGCTCTAATTTATTAAAACGAAGGGGTCGCTTTTTTGTTTACCTCCCCATTTGTGATATTGATGGCCAGGTAAATGTCCCCAAAGATCCAGATCCGATTTTCCGGACGAGTTTATATTTCCCCGACGATGAACTCGGCTTTCGAGCCGCTACTGCTCGCCATGTCCCCCAAATCCGCCGGCAACGCTGGAGCTGAAAAAAGAGGTGCTATTGTGCGCTCAATCCGCCGCCCTTTTCCGTCTTTCAATACGATAACATAAGAGTCCCGGGCAGCCGTCAGCGACCACGTACTTCAGAGGAAACGAAAAGAAGAATAAAACGAGCCAGCGAGAGAGAGAGAGCCGTTTGGTTTACCGACTGTAAATGACAATCCAGGTGGTTAAATTTTAAAATCATGGATTTCTCGGTCAGTGTTGTTTTTTTTTTTCGGGAGAAAGGAGGTTTAAGCCACACGGTATTTTCCTCCTCTATGTTTTTTTTTCGACCTCTCTTTCTCTAGCAACCCTTATTATCCACCTAGTTTATTATCGCCTTATGCAATGTCCTGGCGATACCGCTTCCTCCCCTCTCTCTCTCTCTCTCTCTCTCTCTCTCTCTCTCCTGGGGGCCGGTGGTAGTATTTATTGGTGGTTGTTCAGTTCCGAGTCGGAGGTGCTCGTCTCCTCCTCGGCCGTGGTGGTGTGTTTCGTTTCTTTTCTTTCCTGCTCTCCTTTCTCTCGTCTCTGTCTCTCAGCTGCACAGCTCACTCCGCCATTTTGTCGCTCCTCTCTGCCCGTCTCGAGGCTCAGCGGTTTCTTCACAGCGCGGGGCACTCTGGGGGAGCGAGCAGCTGCGGAGAGGCGTGGCCATGACGTCAACGTCACTCTGAGAAACAGCCAGGGCAGCGGGGGCGCGCCCCGAGCCAAAAAAGCGGACCGACGATGAGGCGGGCACACGCACCCAAACTTTTTGGACGTCCTCACGTTAATGCAAAGGTAGTATCGAAGTGAGAACCCCTAGCAGGCGTTTTATGCGGCTTGTGTCTTTTGTAAGAATGAGGTTCTTTAAGCTCTCACTTACATCACACCAAAGTGCCACATATTTGCGATGTTCCAGTATCCTGAGCCCCCCCTGAACGCAATACAGCAATGTATTAGCCTTCTTGCACTCGTGACACTCTCTCAGCACCATAACCACTCTCATGTGCACACGCCAGCACTGCACATGTTGCTGCATGTCCTCTGCATGCTGCACTAAGACATGCACAGACAGTCTAAGAGTTACTACATGATGAAATCTGAATGTCTTTACACAGGGCAAAATGTGTGCCTTACAACAAATGAATATTCAACACAGTGAGTTCCTGAGACAGGCCTTTACTTGTTGAGTGGTCTCAGACAAGCGCTCTCTCTCTCTCTCTCTCTCTCTCTCTCTCTCTCTCTCTCTCTCTCTCTCTCACACACACACACGCACAGCAAACTCCCCGTCCCCAGTTCTACTGCTTTCCTAGAACGAGGAGAACATTTCGGGGGAACGTTCTACTTGTGAGATGTCTTGCTCATCAAACATTCACATATTTTTAAAGAGGAGACGATAGCATGGTGGAGAGAGCTTGCCATTCTGCACATGCACACTCTGTTACCGTTATATCTAACACTGTGCTGCCACCTTATGGTTATGATGTCGCATTACACGGTAGAGGTTGACTAAACGTCAGTTTGTAGAACGTCATGTGATCTGTGATTACCTAGCCCGTGATGCCCTGTCCAGAGTTAGTCTTCACCACAGTTTGTAAAATTAACACACGTTTTACCTCTTTCAAAAAACAGGAGTTATAAATTAAATACCCAAGTAAAACGAAAATATTGCCCTTACTGGCCCAGTCAAAACACGACTCGCTGCTTACACCAGAGGGCACTACTGAGCTCTCAAACAGAAAGTTGAGAGAGTGTTAGTTAGTTGCGAATGTTCACAGATACTAGAGTCCACACACACTCACTCTCACACATCACTCACTACGTACGCGACTATGAAGACCACTTGCCTTCTTCTGACCCTGGCCCTGCTCTGCCTTTCTGGTAAGCATGCTGTTTTCTAATGGTATTAGATGACGAAGCTGTGCCTGAGCTGTTCTAGAACTCGACTTTGCTCCCAGGGTTCTAGGCCGCGCAGCTGGTACAGTCTCGACAGAACTTGGTTTATTTTTCTTTCATTGAGAAAAAAAGAAAACAGTAAGGTTTCAAAACTAAAAACAAACAGCACTCGTCGCCTGTGTTTGAACATTCACAGTGTGCTGTTTCCCATTATCTATAGCCAAAGCGATAATACAAGGGGCACATGCACAGCACAATCAGGGCTTAAGAGAGAGTCCATTACACGCAGAGACAGAAGGAAACTTAACAAACTGTGAATCACTGAAAGGGTGTTTTTGCTCGTCTGCCTGATTCTCGTTTGCAGTTCATTATCGGAAGCTGTTTAGCATTACTGAGCTCAGCAAACAGACTTCTGTGTCAAGCTGAGTGTGTGTCTTCTTTGTGCTTGCCAGGACTAGACCTGTATGTTGGTGGTTTCTTGTCTTCGTTGCTGTTGTAATGAATCTCTGTGCAGCTGATCAGTGAATCACACTGACCCCTACTTAGCTCTCGGGTACAGAGCTTCTTCTTTAGGGGTTGGTAAGCAGGGCTGGGCTCAGTTTCTTTTCCTAATTGGAATTGGCATCTGAATTGATTAAGCCCTTGCCTTCCCATTCAGTTCAATGGCGAAGGTGTCAGTTCATTCCACTGAGCTCTAAAACTAGCAAAGCAGAGAGTGTGGCGTTCCCATGGATCCCTGGGTGGAGTCGCTGATGTGTGAGCCACAGAATTCAGCCCAGAGACTCCCAGGTAACAGAATACTGGGCTCGCTCCCATCTTTCAATAGAGTATCGAGTAACTAGGTACCATACGAACAGAGCTGCACATAATTAATACTGGAAGAGTTTCAAAAGAAAAGGAGGAGACAAATACAATCAGAGATCCATGGGTTTTAACCGTGTCAGCAAAGTGCACTCGAAGAGCTTCTTATTCACGGCATCTCAATGCACAGTCCTGTCACAGGGAGATTAGCTTCTTATTCACAGCATCTCAATGCACAATCCTGTCACAGGGAGAGGATCTTCTTATTCACGGCATCTCAATGCACAATCCTGTCACAGGGAGAGGAGCTTCTTATTCACAGCATCTCAATGCACAGTCCTGTCACAGGGAGAGGAGCTTCTTATTCACAGCATCTCAATGCACAGTCCTGTCACAGGGAGAGGAGCTTCTTATTCACAGCATCTCAATGCACAGTCCTGTCACAGGGAGAGGAGCTTCTTATTCACAGCATCTCAATGCACAGTCCTGTCAGGGAGAGGAGCTTCTTATTCACAGCATCTCAATGCACAGTCCTGTCACAGGGAGAGGAGCTTCTTATTCACAGCATCTCAATGCACAATCCTGTCACAGGAGAGGAGCTTCTTATTCACAGCATCTCAATGCACAGTCCTGTCACAGGGAGAGGAGCTTCTTATTCACAGCATCTCAATGCACAATCCTGTCACAGGGAGAGGAGCTTCTTATTCACAGCATCTCAATGCACAATCCTGTCACAGGAGAGGAGCTTCTTATTCACAGCATCTCAATGCACAATCCTGTCACAGGAGAGGAGCTTCTTATTCACAGCATCTGCTAAATGCACAATCCTATATATAGTTAAATGACAAACATTTTGACACAATCTGGTTCGTGTTTGTTAGCACGCTAGATCCCTGGTTCGTGTTTGTTAGCACGGCTAGATCCCTGGTTCGTGTTTGTTAGCACGGCTAGATCCCTGGTTTGTAACTGTTCTCGGGTGGTTTTCGTCATTGTTGTAAAGCTCTGCTGTTCTGTCAGTGTTGATAAAACGACTGGATGCCAGAAAGCAGGCCCATGTCAGATCTGCCACTGTTCTCACTCCATGGTGGCCTGGATCTTATTCAGCAAGTGATCAATTCAATTGACAGGGGATCTATTACTGGTGCTTCATCAATAACCGATACACCATTTATTGGACATACAGTAATTCTGTTTTCATGTTCTTTTTTTATTGTTTCTTACAGAATTCAGTTTGGCTGAACAACCTTCTGGCCAACCGAAGGAGGTGAGACAGTAATGATTTATACACACTGCATGCACTGGGGTGCACAGTAATGATTTATACACACTGCATGCACTGGGGTGCACAGTAATGATTTATACACACTGCATGCACTGGGGTGCACAGTAATGATTTATACACACTGCATGCACTGGGTGCACAGTAATGATTTATACACACTGCATGCACTGGGGTGCACAGTAATGATTTATACACACTGCATGCACCGGGGCGCACAGTAATGATTTATACACACTGCATGCACCGGGGCGCACAGTAATGATTTATACACACTGCATGCACCGGGGCGCACAGTAATGATTTATACACACTGCATGCACCAGGCGCACAGTAATGATTTATACACACTGCATGCACCGGGTGCACAGTAATGATTTATACACACTGCATGCACGGGGTGCACAGTAATGATTTATACACACTGCATGCACTGGGGTGCACTGTAATGATTTATACACACTGCATGCACCGGGCACAGTAATGATTTATACACACTGCATGCACTGGGGTGCACAGTAATGATTTATACACACTGCATGCACCGGGCACAGTAATGATTTATACACACTGCATGCACTGGGGTGCACAGTATTGATTTATACACACTGCATGCACTGGGGTGCACAGTATTGATTTATACACACTGCAGGCAGAGAGCACACAAAGCAAATGAATTGAATGTTTGTGTCTTTTTGTTTTCTTTATAAATGATGCATTCTTACATCCACCCTGGAGCGACACTGTAGAAATCCTATTACACTAGGACCTTATTATCACCCGTAATTCACACACACTCAATCATAACTTCTCACAAACTCACTTTCTCAGCTCCTTCACATAGCACAGATCTGCATTATTTTACATGGAATCTGCTGTTAAAAATGTAACAGTGTCAGTCTGGCAAGGGCAGAGGTGCTCTGCAGCCCTGTTGTTCAGATGGCTGTGGACTGTACTTCAGCCGCTCCTGTCTCTCTCTTCCAGCCTAACTGTGCGCAGTACCCAGTTCTGTGTCCCAGGGACTACAATCCGGTGTGCGGGACCAATGGCCAGACTTACTCCAACGAGTGCGTACTGTGCATGGAAAACAGGTAGGACATGCCCTCTGAGGCTACAGCCAGTGTAATCTTTAACCCAGAGCGTGGGGTCCTGGGGACAGCATGCAGCTGGTCACCTTGAAACGAGACAAGGAGGGGCTCCGAGGCTACAGCCAGTGTAATCTTTAACCAGGAGCGTGGGATCCTGGGAGCAGCATGCAGCTGGTCACCTTGAAACCTCACCACCTTTATAATGCAATTCACCTCAATGTGTCCATTTCAACAGCTGCCCTGCAACACTAACGTTCCTCTCTCTGGTTTGCTAGCCCAGGTGACTGAAGGGGACATCATCCTATTAGATTGAAACGTGCATGAGGTCACAGCCGGGCTAGATTAATGATAAGCAATGAGAATGTGGCAAGAATAACCCTTTTACACTTCAATGACAGACACAGGGTCCTCTGCATGCAAAACTTCACCCTGCCCGATCCCAGCCCTGTTTGTAACACAGCACTCTGTCTAACCCAAGCTGAGCTGTGATCTGTCTCTCAATTACAAGGTTCCAGATTTCACCAGTGTTGATTGAATGCAAGTATCAAACATGAATCAAACACCAGACAAGGCATTTGTAGCTTTCTACCCGTCAGCTCTGTCTTCATATTGCAGGATGAAAACGAGCACATCCGGATCCGGCGTGAGGGGTGTGCCTGGAATGATCCTGGAGTCTGAGGATCCCGCAGCCTCTTCATCAAAACCGTCCACTTTCGTTTCTGAGACAACGCAATAAGCGATCCAGCATGCCTCGCTCCGTCTGCTCGTCTCTCATTGTCAGCGAGGCTCTGCAGCTGGTCATTCTATCACACTCACCAGACCGTGATTCCACTAATCTGAGACCACCTGCCTGCACCTCAGTCTGTACATAACGTCCCAGCTTTCAAAAGGAGAACATCCTTGTTAATGAGAAGACTCTGAATTAGCCGCCTGGTTCTTGTAAAATTGGCAGGGTGGTTTTCTACTTTAAGAAATGAACAGATAAACACACAGGAGTTGATTAAAGACCATGAGCGCACATTGCATAGCAGTTCAGGGCACTCAGTGTTTCACAAAGGCGACACATAGTCAAGCCAACTGGAGAGATCACCAGCTCTTTGAATTCAGGACATTTCAATATGCAATCAATTACATTGCCATCACCCTCCGAGGCAGGAGCTCACAGCAACCACATGAGAGACAACACAAAACATCCATACATCATTTTATTACTTACAAAAGCTTCCACACAGCTGTGCAAATGAATTCCTTTTTTCCACACAAAGGCAGGTCCTTGATACAGTATGTTGGCATGGTGCAAAGTTCATAGTATTGAGGGTGTCCATTGAGTCCCTAGGCAGTCCCAGCCTGGCACCTTTTATATTTCAGTCTGATGAACCCCAGCTGTCTCAATGCTGATTTCACTTGTGTTCCAGACCTGGCTGCTAGAATTGCTTTCTGTTTATCACACTGACTGCTTCATACTAACCTATTTCAATCCCTGCTGCATGAGGTTAATTGCAAGACATACAAGTCTTGCATTTACATGGGGTTACATTACTTCTATCAAGACAAAACCTTTTTTTTTTCTGCAAGATAACACGGTGATCCATAAAGACCCCAATATATCAGAATGACACGAGGAAGGGAGGTGAACGCACCTCACTGCAGAGCCTGCAATAAACACAGCTCCACTTCGGCAAGAATGCTCAACAGTACATTTATCACATTGTGTTTGTGAAGCCGTAGGGGAGCGACGCAGTGAGACGAGGGCAGTGATTTACTGGAGGCAGGTTCTCCAGCTGGGGGTCACCGCAGCTTCCCCAGCATGCTCTCCACCAGGCCCAGCAGCTCCCCGAAGTAGCTGTCCTCGTCTCCGAAGCCGCGCTCGCTCTCCGCCAGCCCCTGGTACTGCTCCTGCAGGAGGCTGAGGGCTCCGGCGAGCGCACGGTCCCCCCGGTACAGCTCCTGGCAGGGTGGCATCATGGCGAGCAGCGCGCGCAGGGCCTTCTCACGCATGTCGTGCTCCGGAGAGGCCAGCAGCTCCGGGACCAGCCCGCACCAGCCTCGCTCTGCAAGCTGGGGCAGCAGAGACACCTGGGAGTACTGCCGGAGCCGGGCCTCGTGTGAGGCATCGGGGACAGGGTCAAGACCATGCTGCAGGATCAGCTCCTGGGGGAGAGAGGGAGAGGCAGGGAGTCAGAGACAGGGCTCCTGGGGGAGAGGCAGGGAGTCAGAGACAGGGCTCCTGGGGGAGACAGGGCTCGGCAGGGAGTCAGAGACAGGGCTCCTGGGGGGAGAGAGGGAGAGGCAGGGAGCAGCATCTACTGCATTTCAATAGCCAGCTTGTAACAGTGTGACATCACAGTATCAGCTTCAGCAAGCTTTAGCATTCCCCTCACGCGTTCATCATCCTCCTCTCCATCATGACTGTGAAGCACCCCCCCTGCACACCCACCTTCTCGACGATCATGTCGTAGAGCAGGGTGACGGCTCGCACACGCAGGGACGCTCCCCCTGGAGAGAGGAACAGCGCCTCGAGCACCTGCAGACCACCCAGCTTCAAGAAGCGCTGCTGAGCGAAGGGGAAGTGACGTAGCAGGGAGGCCATGGCGAACAGAGCCTGAAACACACACACACACACAGAGCAGTGAGGTTACAATGGGACTGAAACACACACACACACACACACACAGAGCAGTGAGGTTACAATGGGACTGACACACACACACACACACACACACACACACAGAGCAGTGAGGTTACAATGGGACTGAAACACACACACACACACACACACACACACAGAGCAGTGAGGTTACAATGGGACTGAAACACACACACACACACACAGAGCAGTGAGGTTACAATGGGACTGAAACACACACACACACACACACACACACACACACACACACAGAGCAGTGAGGTTACAATGGGACTGAAACACACACACACACACAGAGCAGTGAGGTTACAATGGGACTGAAACACACACACACACACACACACAGAGCAGTGAGGTTACAATGGGACTGAAACACACACACACACACACAGAGCAGTGAGGTTACAATGGGACTGAAACACACACACACACACACACAGAGCAGTGAGGTTACAATGGGACTGAAACACACACACACACACACACACACAGAGCAGTGAGGTTACAATGGGACTGAAACACACACACACACACACACACACACACACACACACACACACACACACACACACACACACACACACACAGCAAGTGAGGTTAGGATTACACAGAAACAGGTGCACATGGAGACTTCCCTACTTGTCATTTATAAATGCATGTTATTTATATTTACATATATATTAATGAACAGTGCCGATCAGGGCTCCCCTTGACTCTTCCTCCTGTTCTACCTGCACCCTGTATAACTGAGCCCAACCAGCTTGCCCTCCTTGCAGGTCTCAGCCTCTTCATTATTTAATGACAGCGGTAAAGCCTGAGCCACAGCTCTGTGTTTACCTTCTTCTTGACAGGCAGGGGCTGCTCGGTGGCCAGCAGCAGCAGCAGCTTCTGAAGAGCTCCCCCCTCCACAGACTCCACCTGCACCACTGGGTTACTGCAGAGAAACAGGCACAGCGTGAGCAGAGAGGAGGCAAACACAGAGACGGGCCCAGCGTGAGCAGAGAGGAGACACACACAGAGACAGGGGCCCAGCGTGAGCAGAGAGGAGACACACAGAGACAGGGGCCCAGTGTGAGCAGACAGGAGACACACACAGAGACGGGCCCAGCGTGAGCAGAGAGGAGACACACACAGAGACAGGGGCCCAGCGTGAGCAGAGAGGAGAGGAGAGGAGAGGAGAGACACATGAGCAGCGCAGAAACTCATGTCCACCTCTCAGCCTGTAGGGTCAGAATGCAAAGCACCCAATGGAAGAGCTGTATGGAGGGTCGCCCTGGCGGGGCAGGAGTGTGTGTTACCTGGAGAGTGAAGAGCCCAGCACCAAGGCAGCGTGTTCCTGCAGCACTGGCTCAGAGCTGTTCAGGGTGCCGATGACCAGCTGCAGACCCCCAATTGTGATGAAATCCTGGGCATTGTCCACCTGACAACAAGGCAGCCGTCAATTAAACAGGAAAGAAGCATTTCAATAAGGAACGACGGCACAGAGGAACGGAGCATTTCAATAAGGAACGACGGCACAGAGGAACGGAGCATTTCAATAAAGAACGACGGCACAGAGGAACGGAGCATTTCAATAAGGAACGACGGCACAGAGGAACGGAGCATTTCAATAAGGAACGACGGCACAGAGGAACGGAGCATTTCAATAAGGAACGACGGCACAGAGGAACGGAGCATTTCAATAAGGAACGACGGCACAGAGGAACGGAGCATTTCAATAAGGAACGACGGCACAGAGGAACGGAGCATTTCAATAAGGAACGACGGCACAGAGGAACGGAGCATTTCAATAAGGAACGACGGCACAGAGGAACGGAGCATTTCAATAAGGAACGACGGCACAGAGGAACGGAGCATTTCAATAAGGAACGACGGCACAGAGGAACGGAGCATTTCAATAAGGAACGACGGCACAGAGGAACGGAGCATTTCAATAAGGAACGACGGCACAGAGGAACGGAGCATTTCAATAAGGAACGACGGCACAGAGGAACGGAGCATTTCAATAAGGAACGACGGCACAGAGGAACGGAGCATTTCAATAAGGAACAATGGCACAGGCTCACCTGGTGTACGAGGTACTCCAGCTCTCGCAGTGCAGAGACCCTCTCCTCCAGCGAGGCTGCAGAGCTGTTGAACTGCTGTAGCAGGCGGGACATGATCTGGAAGTCTGTCTCCATCATCATACCGAGCACCTCCATGTCTTTCTTGAGCTCGTCCAGGGGGCGGAACTGAGCTCTCAGCGCCTCTGCCGCCTCCTGCAGACAGACACAGAGTCATCTACTAGTGCATTCCTCCCTCTTTTAAATGCATGGCTTGAAACTCACACTGGCCCTGCTAGCCAGGGAATCAAATGTTTTGAGAGAGTGAGAAGACTTTAGTCTATCCAGCCACAGCTGCTGTAGAGTCAGCATTAGTTCCAGTGACAGTGTGCCTCAGGAATCAATGACCCCTCCCTTTACCTTCTCCTCATCAGTGGGCACCACGGCAGCTTCTTTAAAATGTTTCAGCGCTTTCTTCAGCTCCTGAGCAGTGAAAGTCTGAGACTCCGTGTTCACCGTGCCCTGCCTGCAATGAAAGCAGAGAAGCACTTTATGTTTGAACTGTTCAGCTCTTAAAGCGTCTTTAGAAACACCCTTTCCTTCATGCTGGTCAATCTGCGAAATCGAATTCACTTCCATAAATAAAAGAACACATTGACCTTTAATCATATAGACTTGCTGAGTGGATTTCTGCTCCACTCTAAATCGTTCTATCTGAAACAGGAAGACAGCTTGCTAGCAGTACTAACTGGCCCCTGGCTTCTTGCAGACGTACCTGCCCTCCTCCCCCTCCCCGGGGCTGTCCTGCAGCTTGGCTTCCCTCTTCCCAGTCTGGAGGTCCAGGCGCACGTGGGATCCTGCCGGCACAGCCTGGCCTGGGGAACACAGCGCAGTTAAACAGCCTGTCAGCAGGGGCTAGAGCCCTGCAAACACACAGCCTGCACATTCTAGAGCAGCCTGAACATTCTAGAGCAGCCCGCACATTCCAGAGCAGTGTACCTGGCCTGAGCTCCTGCCACTGGTCGGTGGGCTGGAACACCTCCAGGTCCTCTGGGTCCTCATCATCACTCACCTGGGCCTCTTCGTCCGGCTCACTGCCCTCCACCACCATGAGGGCGGACCGCGACTGGGAGAGGGGAGAGGGGCACTGTGATCAACAGGTACACTGGAAATAAACTGTTTGAGCAAATTCTCAAAGTTGCATGCAGGCTTAAAAGATCTGTGAACTGTTTTCATCTCATCAGACTGACCTCAGGGGTGGAAATAAGACTCCCATTGCACAGCAGTTTGATCCAGTCCTGCTTTCAGTAGAAGTTTAACAAGACCACCTGAGCTTGTTACCTCTACGCTGGGGCTAATCAAGCTCATAGTAAAACCTGGGATGGGTGACAGTGCAATGCAATATAAGTCTTATTCCCATCCCTGGACCTACACCCAAAATGTGTGTTTTTATCTGTCACAACACCACACTTACTGCACCGGTCCCAGACAGACAGCGTGGAACACACAGCAGCACAGAAAGGACCAGGAGCACCTTCTTCAGAAACCTTCTCTTCACAGTCATGATCACACTGAAACAACAACAGGCAGCACACACTGATAGCAGGGCTGGAATAAGACTCCCATTGCATAGCAGTTTGATCCAGTCCTGGTTTCACTAGGAGTTTTAAGAAGACACACCTGAGCTTGATATCTCTACACTGGAGCCAATCAAGGTGGTAGTAAAACCTGGAATGGATGACAGGGCTTTGCAACAGGAGTCTTATTCCCATCCCTGGATAGACAACTGTGCATTCTAGAGTTCAGATGCGAGGGACTGCGATACATCAATGAAACGTCTTTACAGTATAGTGGTCCAAGAAACGAATGAATATCTTCCTCATCATTTAGTAATAGGAATGACAGTGACTTGTCAACCAAGCAATGCCTTGTGTGATCAAGCATTTCCAAGAAAAGCGGTAGCGCAATCACACACAGCACGCCAGATGAGCTCTGAATCTGTACAATTCAATGCAAAGAACTCATCACGCAAGAAGAAAACCTGTAACTACAACAGACAGCATTTTCCGCGTGTGCGGTCTCGATTGCTATGGATAGCAACACGTGTGCGTTCGCTACCTACACTGCGGCAGCATGCCGGCATTTCATAAACCGCGCAACCGTGTTGTTTAATATAATTTAAAGGATTGTAGTCACATATTCACTATAACAATGTCCTTTATATCGGGGTTTTTACCTTGGTTAAAGCAGAGTACGTCTCTCAGCACCGGTCAAACACACTGCTATTTTCTGATGAGCCGAGAGGTCCGACAGCCTGGAATCCTGGTTTCTGAACGCGATACGATTCTGTTTGTCTCCCCTTGAAGAAAACTGTACATTTAACTCAGCGTAACTTTTCACATCAATTTCCACTGTAATAATAACGACTCCTTAAGATATTTATACCAGGTAACACAACAAAAGTCAGTTACACACACGCCACGTAACTCCTGGCTCCTCCCCCTTACGTCTTTGAGATGCTGTGGACCAATCCGCGCTGGGATCGTGTAAAAGGGGCCGCACCTGATTGGGTCTCTGCAACGCTTTGGCCGCAGCCTCTTTTTCCAAAAAGCCATGTGATTGGTTCATCGGCTTCCTGTCCTCTGCCTCCTCACGTCATAATAGAGACAGAAGTCCAATACAAAAGCTAATTCCTACATGCGAGCTTTGTGTTTACACAAAGATATTTCATTTTTAATTGTTTTTATTTTTGGATACGACATTCATAAAAACCTAATTTCCATCACCATCGAGATGCTAATGAAAAAACGTATACATATCTTAGAGTGAAACAAACACTCTATATAAATAAAGGAACTCTGAATTCACTTTCTGAAGAGAAGGTTCTATGTTTTAACTTGTGCTTATCGCACCTCGGCGTAAATGATACAATACAGAAATACATAAAGCCGAAGAAATGAACATTGTCCTGTTATTTTTGCATCGCCGCTTAGTTACATGAAATGAAAAACAGGAACGGGTCGCAATCGTTCGCTACTTTGGCACGACACCGACTCCCTCTTTAGATGTGGAAAGACCTGACTTGGGTTAGTAATGCAATTGAGCTGATGCAACCCAGCGAAACCCGGGGCTGTGCAATCCCGTTTAGACTTGCACCAGAAGCGTGATGATCAGCACGTTTCAATCTACTCCGCCTGTTTCTGAAACTCGCAAGCTGCCGCAGTGTTGTCTTGTACTATTGTGCTACACCGAAAATACAAAGGAAGTTTTAGACCCTCTGTAATACTCTACTGCTATCTCCCCCCACTGTGTGTGTGTGTGTGTGATTGTGTAATCTGAAACTGGATAATCGTGCTTATACTCTTCTGTACACACTGTGGAGATACACATATCTATATGCACTGTATCGATCTGTCTATCTCATGGTCATGACGTTTTTCATCTGCCTGGATTTCCAGCCCTGGCAGGGATGCATGTCCTGTGTTATGAGAACAGACAGGTACCTTTTAAATTCTCACAGTAGTAACAATATCAAACGCTGGTAAAGCCCCTCCTTTTCAGTTCAATGTTTGCTTCCTTTTTATCATGTCTTTTACAATCACTCAAATATTGTGATCCCAGCACAGACTGGCCCACATCATAATAAAAAGTGGACATTGTACCAAACATAATCTATTATACAGCATCAAAGCAAGCACACAAGATAAAGAAGTGGACACACGCCTTATTAACAACAATTTATTAATGAATAAATACAGACGCAAACAAGTACACAAGCACAAGAACAGTTAAAACAAACATCTACATCAAACAGAGTATATGGGTGTAGTACTTGCATCTGTCAAATAATATTGCACCAATTTTTACCTTATTATAAAGACTCCTAAAACCAGTCCACTTATTTATGGTGCCAGAATCTCACCCTTAGTCCTAGAAATTGGTTTAAGAAGGCAACAGGGTCTGTGCAAGCACACAATGCTAAGGGCCCCTCAGCAGCTGCACGTGGCCTGATGACCTGGTCCCACCCAGCACTACAGCACAAGCAGAGACAGACTCCCTACTGCTGGGCGCACTGGTTCTCAGAGGTGGGCTTAGAGGATACGTGGATGACGGGGTGAGCCCTCTGTCTGCTCTTCCTCTCTGCCCTGCTGTTCTCGGCTCCTATCTCAACCTCCTCCTCCTCCTCCTTCTTGATTTTAAGATCCACCGGCACAGACCTACAGGCAAACCACCCAATCCAGATTCAGCTTTACAGAGCCGGCCACAACAGTGAAACACCTTGTGTTCGGTCAGCGCTCTGAGAATGACATGTTCTAGTGTCTACGCACACATGCACACACGCACAGACACATGCACACACACACACACACACACACACGCACGCACGCACGCACGCACGCACGCACGCACACACACACACGCACGCACGCGCAGTAAAATATTGGCTGCAAATGACCCAGAATACATTTATTTTAATGCATTAAATAACTAGTAAAATCTTTTCCACACAAACATTTAATAAAAAGATCAATGAACAAGAAACAATAAAACCAAAACTAAAATAGAAAGAGATTAGAGAAATGAAAGCCAGCATAACATGTATCGACAGCACAGTATTATTATTAAAACAGCCAGACGGGTCGTGCAGTGAAACGTGATCCCGAGTAAAACCACAAATTAAAGAGCAACATGCAAAAGTCACAATGGCACGTAGACAGTGCATTACTACAGAGTGCACGAAGAACAGGAAAGACAGCGTGAACAAAGACATGTGAATAACGGCTGTGCGCTGGCCGAGTGCAGTGTGCTATCTGGAGGTGACCTGCTGTGTGTGCCCATGGGCAAATCAACTGACCCCCTTGTGCCACAGAACCACCTCAAGCTTTAAAACTGGGATGAAGCAGATCCCCATTATGAATAACGTGATTCAGTTCCGAATGTCTCCTATATATCCACGCCCCTTTGTGCTCGTGAATTAGAGAAGGACTCTTTTACAGTGAAATGTAGAGTTTGATACGGGACGGTGAAATGTCGAGGAAGCGCTGTACTCCGTTCTCTTCTCAGCTTCTCTCTCTGCTATCCTTCAGCACGATTCCCTACGGTGCCCGACCCCCTCGCTTTGTCTCACACACTACCTCTCACCATTTCTAGTACACACCCTCCGCACTCCCACACAGCCACAGCCTTGTATTCCACCCTGCTGCACAGTGACACGAAGATGCACATTCATGCTCCTATTCCTTGTCCCTCATTACATCACTTCCTAATTCAGCCCTTTCAAACCACTACCAGATCACCAGTGGCTGAACTGGTGCAGGCCACCCCAAGTACATGCATAGACTTTATTTTCCCTCTGAAGAAGGCAAGGCTTAACCTTTACACAGAGTTTCCAGGGCAGCGAGACCAGATCATTAGACCTATGTAACGCTCTCTCAAAAGCAGCCGTTGCTGTCGTGTGTGCTGCAGGACACCTGAGAAGAGATTGTCATTTACAAAAACAAAACACAAACAGATCTCCTCAATTGTTGTAGTTCACACCCATAAGAGGCAAAGCACAAGCAAGCAGTGTTAAAAACAGATTTCTTGTTCAATGTAACAAATATAAAAAGCTTTAAAAAGCACAATATCAGAATTACTGCTACTATCCAGTTATTAATCAGCGATCACAGGCTGTAATGAATGTACCTGGAACGCTACAGGATTGTAGGTACAGTGAATCTTATTTAGTGCAGCACAACCCTGTGATGTACACACATGACTCTGTGTAGAATAACCTGCACAATGTATTACTAACAACACACAAACCAGTGGTACTGCGTGACCCTTTTGTATTCAATATATTATTGCAAAGTGCCAACTTCATGATACCAAAGTCATATTTTACACAATTCATGTTAAAGTGATTGTAGCTGAAAAATAATTGCATACAGCTTCCCCCGATGTGCACCTCCATTCCAGACAGGTCTCACATGTGCAGTTGTGAAAGAAACGCATGTAGAGCCAACGCGTGCTGGGGTTTCATTGTGAAACATCATAGCTGCTACACCACTAGAATAAAGACAGCTCTCCGCTTCCTTGCCTTACTGCTTCACTTCCCTCGGCCCTTCCACCTCACAAGTGTCTCTGGGATCAAAGCGTGTTACTGGCTGCAAAGCTTGTCAGTCAACAGGGGAAGCAGCTGGTTGGTTAGACAGGAAAGAAGGCACTGAAGGGATGGGGTCAATTTCACTGACCAAGGAAGTGCTGCCTTGAAGGGCTAGCAAACTTTAAAATGAAAGTTTTAAAATGAAAATAAATATATTTCTCTTCAACACGAGTTTCTTTTAAAACATCTATAGTGAATGAGAGTGTGCACAGCAGGTACGATGCATGAAATAATGAGCATAGCTGCAACCACTTTAAAAAGTGTTAATACAAACGCACGTCTAGAGAGAAATCTACTGTATATACAAATCTATCTCTACCCCCTTTGCCCAGCCCCTCTGGTGTTCTTTACACAGAGACAATGTTCCAGGGGCTAGCGAGAGTCCTTCCTGCTGACAGCTTTTCTGAAAGGCAGAGTGAGCCGTGGCAGGCCGATGCGAGGCAGGAGCGTGCGCACGAAGCCCAGGAAGAGAAAGAAGAAACAGAGGGTGTAGTTCATGCAGCGATGGAGGAGAGAGAGGGGTCGGCTGGAGGGCACTGACCTGGGGGGCTCCTCAGAGATGCGCACGCGCTTGGTTTCGCGGGGCAGCTGGCTGGCTGGCTCGGGCGCTGGCACCTCCTGCAGCAGGGTGGCGCTGGGCTCTATCTGTCCCGCCTCCCCGTTCACAGCAGGCTGATGTTTTCCAGGCCCCTTCTCTGTCGGCTCGTCTGCAGGCATGTCAACTGGCAGCTTCTCACGCCTGCGCTTCTGAACGCGATCCTTATTCACCGCTGCAACGAAACACAACAAACAACAAGAGCAAACTTGCTTTGTAACTTGTTTTTTTAAGACGCTATACACTTTCATAATTCTGAGAAAGAAGGAGGCCTATTACTAGAAGTCTGTGCATTTATTTACAAACCTGTGTCTTGTTTCGTTCAGACTGAATTAATGTTAGTTGGAAGTTATGAACTGTTTTAACCATTAGGTGGCATCAGTGACTGCAAATTTATTACAGGGAAATACATGATGCTTTACTATGCTCAAACAATTTACTGATCCGTGATACCATTACTTTTATAAAGAGGCAGCGCTGCTTTACCATCGGGCTCGTACTTCATCCTGAGCTCGTCCAGTCTGACCCTCAGTTTCATGTTCTCTCCCTGGCACAGCTTGAGAGCCCTCTCGCTGCCGAAGAGCTTCCTCTCCACCTCCAGCACCCTCTGACTCTCCGCCAGAGCCTTCATCCTCTGGAGGGACAGCTCATCACCCAGCCGGTCCGATTCCTGCCTGCAGATCACACACCCAGACACAGATCACACACACAGTGTTTAACTTTGTACACCTCCTGGTACCCCTTGATTCAATAAAGTACAGTACAATACAATAAAGTACAGTACAATACAATAGTAGCTGCAGGTTGTAATATTAACAGGTAACTTTATAACCAAGCTCAAATGTTCTAAATTGGTTCTGCATTTCTTTATTTCATGCTGCTTTGGAGTAGTGAAATGAACAGCTCTCTATTGAAAAGAAGAATGATGATGAGAAGTAAATAAGAGGCTCACTTGGAAGCAGTAAGCTGCATTTTCAGCAGGTCTGTGTAGTAGGTCCCATCACCATAAACTTGCTCTCCTGCTGAAGCACAGCTCAGCTCAGCCTTGTGGGTCACCTGTAAAAAAAATAATTACCCTTCACTTAATAAAGGGATTGCAAAGTGTAAAAGCATAGTGAAGGCTTCACATTGTAAGGTACAGTAAAGCATATTTTTAAACATGGCAATCCACCGGTAAACTATGACAAATGCATAGTAAAACTATGGGAACACACAATTTTCCGGGCAGCTTGTTGCTGTACAGTAAAGTCCGGAGAGATCTGCTTTTTGTTTGTGATTTGGACAAAACAAACCCAATAAAACACACGGTGCAGTTTGTGTTGCTGGAGACAGGGGGCGCTCACCTCCAGCTTCTCCAGCTGCCGCAGTTTAATCATCAGGACCTCAATCTCGTTATTCTTCTGCCCCAGCATGGCCTGCAGCCGCTCCAGCTGCTCTGGGTCAGCCTGGCAGCCCTTCAGCTGCAGCAGGGTGGCGATCTGGATCTGCAAGAGCAGGGAGACGGGTTAACTTGGAACGGGCGAGCATTGCTGGAGTCCAACACAGACCTCCAGGAAACAACTCTTTCACATTTCAGTACAGAGAAACCCAAAGCTGAGGCTTAAATCAAGCTTTCATCCCAGTACAAGAATGGATCGGGACCACAATTCCCGCTTCTCATATATTTAGCTGCACCCTTTAAAAGGCCAACTTTGTGTACGTATTAAACTTCAAGTAAAGAACACAGATTGCTTTTTAAAACTTTTTGTTATGTTGGGAAAGTGAGATTTATTTTACAAGATATGTTCAATGTGTTCGATGTGTTGGCAGGCTAGCCAAAGAAAATGCAGTCCACCATTTATTTTCTTTATATTGCAACTCAAACGTACATTACTGTGTTTTTTATATATTTATTTATGGCAACGAGAGAGAGAGTAAATAAACACCTCATGACTAGAACGCTTATTTTATATACTGCGTAAAATCAAATGACCAGAAGACAGACATTTGGATTTAAAGGTTTTCATTTATTATTTTAAAACTTGATTTTTAATAAAATTCATTGAGATTTACATCTTATACATGTGAAAGGGACAGAAATAACAGTTACATCTGTCGTTACACACAAATTAAACAATTGCCCCTATAATAAATTAGAATTACACAGCATTACGCTTAAAAGAATATCCAATGCTACAGTGCAGTCCATTTGATAAGTATAACATATACATGGCCAGCACAGTCCATGCAGCACGCCTTCTTGGGTCAAAACTGCAGGCTGCATGAAGAATGGAACCAGTTTGCACCGATCTGAAACTTTCCCAGAATGAATCTGAAGTTTTCCTGCACGCAGGTGTGGGGGCATTGCCCATTTAATGCAATCCAAACAAACATATTCAGCTTTTTAATTTGTCCCATTTCTCTCTGTTACTGCCATCACATGTTACAAACACTAGGCTTGCATTGCCATATAAAAAAGTATATACACACACGTCCATTAAACACAATTAATAAGTTATACAAAGTCTTAGCATTGTTGCACAGCAACAATATGGACATACTATTACAATTAACACAGTTTTTTTGTGAAAACCCAAGTGTTCTTTACATTTAAACAAGAACAGGAGTTTGTATATAAAATGTGCTATTCAAATCGCCTAGTAGCGACTCTTGAACGAGGATCCAGAGGTTGAAAGCACGTTAAAGATCGCTCCACTAATACTCTCTCCTTGCTGCTGTCCTTGCGTTGAATGAGCCGAAAGTACCTGAGCTTGATAGAATTCAAAAGGAGGTAAAATAAAAATTAAAGAAATAAAAAGTTTAATTGGGATTTAAAAAGGCTCAGGATTATTAATTAATACTGAACAGCAAATTAGGTACAAATTCAAAAGGGTCTCTGCAAACAAGCCACTGATACACTGGGACAAAACACAGCAGTGATAAATGCTGTAAATGTGCTCCAATAGATGCCATAGAAGACAACAGGGACACCACAAAGAGGTCTCAGGTAGTGTGTAGAAATATTTGCATGTCCAGCAGTACAAATACAAGATTTGTAAGAGTCAGACAACATGTCTCATCTAATTCTCCTCACCAGGCTGGCAAATGATCCCCTACTCAGTGTCTAGCCGCTACCGTTAATCTCAGGCACTCGCATTAATCCAGAGGTTAGATTAGAAGCAGATCTGTACCTTCATTCTGTGCAGCTGCTGTCTGGAGAAGGCATGCTGTTTCTGAAGGGACTGGTACTGCACCTTCATGCTGATCAACTGCCTCTCCATCTCCGCGCGGCGATCTTCCACCTGCAAGACAGCACAACCCTGGATCAGACACGCATCACCTCTCATCACATTCTGTTAACAGCAACATGTGAGCTACGTTTGTTTTCTAGGGGGTTCCAGTTTCCATATGACAATCCCCGAGGCTGTGAGGAGTTCAGAAGAGGGATGGTGTACCTCAGAGAAGAGAGAGTTGCCCTTGCTGTTTGGGTCCTGGCCCTGCTGCAGAGCATGGTCCAGTTGAATCTGGAGATCCTGGCAGGCTTCTCGAGTTTTCTGCATGGAGCGGAACACAAAGGTCTCCCTTATACATCAGTAACAGTGTTTTAATACCACATCCATCATTACCATCTGCCAATGAGCCAGCGCAACTAACACACAAGAGCTTTGGTTTGGTTTCTTAACTACAAATAAAACACATACATGATTAGACTGTTCACACTGGAATTAACAGAACACAAAATGTCAATTTTACCTACTGGGGTTTTTGTTGCAAAAGCCAGTAGATAAAATTAGCCAACCCAAACCATGTGGGCAACATTGAGAGAGTTCCTGTAATACAGCCTTCAGCATCGCTCCTATCCGGTGAGCCTGCAAGCAGACTGGCCCGGGACTCTACACCCTGGATACAGGAGCAGGTACGGCACCTCCAGAGAATTGAAGTAGGAGATGGCTTCCCTCTCCCTCTCCTCCTTCTCCTCACTCAGCCTCTCCACTTGCCGCTGCAGGTTCGTGTTGGTCAGCTCCAGCTGCTGCTGCCGGTATTTCATCTCATTGATTTCATGCTCCAGCAGATCCTAGAACCAGGAGACAGACAGACAGCCTTACAACACAGGTCCTGGACTCTACCCTGCAGTGCTTCAGCGCCACGTCCCCACTGCCCAGCTTTGCCATGCTGAGGTGGGTTTCTCTTGAACGGGGTGCATTTGAGCCCACAATTAAAATGAATTGCTTTCAAAATGTGCATTTAAAAATCAGGAAGCCCATGCTCAAAACAGGTTGTACAATAATGGGCCAGAGCCTCCACATCTTTACCTGTGAGCATTACGTACTGTCTACCTGCCCCAACAATGCAGTTTTAATAAGAAAAGGAGCTCTATCCTTTAAAACAGTGCCCCCATTATCCATTCTAGTAGTGATACCTCGGTCTGGTTCCCCCCAGTCTGGACCCATGCCCTCACCCTGGCCGCCTCCAGCTCTGTCTTGTCGATCTGCAGCCCCAGCACCTCGGAGGACATGGTCTCGTGGGCGCGCTCCGACAGCGCGCGCAGCTCCTCGCTTTTGCTGCTCAGCATCTCGCTCTGCAGCTCCAGCTTGTGTCTCAGCTGCCTGTCGCTCAGCCGGGCCTCGTCCAGCTCAGCCTTCATCTTCTCCAGCTGGAAGCAGGGAGGAAGTCACAGCCTCAGTTAGTTTCAGCTTGTTAATGGCAAAAACATGCTTAAAAATCACCAGGCTTGCGGCTAGCTTGCACCAATTGACAGTATGGTAATTGTTTTTTTTAAATATTTTAGCTGCCACCGCCATACCGTCTTCTAATCAATTACACTGCATTTAGACTTATCTATAGGTTTGGACAAACATCACGAAAGCAGGTTAGGGATTTTGTTTGAGGCTGTCAATGGGAATAAACAAACACCTAAACTGCTATTGGGTTGTGTGTGTGAGTGTGTGTGTGCATGTGTGTGTGCGCGTGCAAGTGCGTGTGATTGTTTTTATGGTTCACACTGACTGCAAGGCTCCTCTTAAGGAACCTAACCAGGACAGTATAAGCTGCCACCCCCCAGCTCAGCAGCCTGGGGGTGTGTTTCAGAATCAAGACCCCACCCCTCACCCCTCACCTTATTCTTGAAGTCACTGATCTCCCAGGCGTGGTTCCTCTCTTGCATGGCCTCCTGCTGCTCCCAGAGAAGCTTCTGCTGCTGTTTGATGGTGTCGCACTCAGAGCCCATGCTCTCCAGCATCCGGACCTTCAGCTCCACCTCTCTCTGCAGGGAGTACTTCTCCTGCTCCAGGGCCTACAAAACACACACTTGTTCAAGGCACCTAGCGTAATGCAGTGCACTGCTCTTCCAGTGTCTGATGCTGCCCCTCACCTCGATGGTGTTGGTCATCTCAGCGCGCTGCTCCTCCAGCTGGTTCTGCAGCTCATGCTGGCTCTCCAGCAGCTGCAGCCCGTACTGGGCAGCCTTCTCCAGGGCTTCCTCCGCCTCCTTCAGCTTGAAGCGAAGCCGCTGGGTCTCCGAGACCTCTGCCGTCGACATACCTGCACCTGAAAAACCAACAGCAAGTCAGACAGAAGCAGCAACGTTTTTACAGCAGAGTAGAAGCACAGTGCACTGCGAGGTTAATGTCCACAGATTCAATCCAAATGAAATGTGAATACATGATCCAAATCACGGTGCTCCAACCCAAGCATCGGACATACTGAAGCTCTGCAACAAATACAAAAATACAATAATACAGTGAAGCACTGTATTAAAAAATGCATCAATTCCATACAACCTTTAGCCTAAATAGATTACATCCCCCACTGCACAATTCTACTATTTGTAAAAAAGTAACATTGCAATATGATCTTAAAGCTATGTGTTTGCAAACTCGCTGAAAACAGTGCAGCCTCTTTAATGATGGATAAGGTTCCTGGCAAGGCAAGGCAGTGCTTCAGATACCCTTGTAGCAGTAACACAGTAAAGAACTTCATAGTGCTGCTGACCAAATAATGATCTAGTGAAAATGAATATTCAAAGTGCTGGGACAAAACAATAGGAATATTCACACAAACACTGCTTAGTTGCAAAAATGACCACGTTGGTATTCGACCATATAAGAATTTCTAAATGCCTTGTATCGAAGAAAGATACATGATTTAAATAAAAAACTTCACATTGTACAGTACAGAAGAGTGTCTCTCCTTTCTTGAGAAGGTCATTTGAAAAGCACAAACACAAACCAAACTAATGGCGGTTATCACAAAGGCGTTACACTTTGCTTCAGCTTTCTCTCGAGCGCACACTCGGATGAAAGGAGCTCAAGCTGGAGCACAAGCTGGCTTTGCTGGTCCTGAATGCATGGTTTAATTAATTCAGGGAGTGGGATTACTTCTCTTCTATTACCCGTTAAGACCTTTACAGTCCTGAAATAGCATGCACTGGCCATCTGTCTAATTATATCATTCACTATATGGGCAGCTGCTCAGAAAATGAAGTACAGTGTAAAACACTGTACAGACACACTGCAGACTGGCCAGCAGTTACTACTGTACTGGGGCAAGCCAAAGGGTTACACGGGCATCAGGAAAGATTGTCACACTGGTTTTAACAATGAAACACAACCTTTTATACACTTTAAACACACAGAAACATTACTGTGTTGGTAACTGAAGCATGCGATTAGTCGACTACCAGTTCCTGAGGTCACTTAAGTGCTTCCCCTAACTGCCTTATGAACACAGAGATCCAATATGGAAGACTTCATTGCATCAACTTTCAATAGAGGGTACAAAACGAAATGTGTTAAATGTCACCAACACGCCGTTCAATGACCCAGAGTGAACTGTACTGTACAGAGCTGCTAAGCAGATGAGCCATTCTGCAGATCTGCAATCATGACTAAATCATGGCCCCATTCAGCCTCAAGCATAGCCCTAAACAAGCCGTGGTGTTCAGGGGGGCATTCTAATACAGAAGCATGGGAACGGGGAGTGAGGGAGGCTTGGGAATGTGCGGTCTGGCACAGAGAACAGCCCTGAAAGGCTGCACAGCAATGCAGTGCTCTCCTAGGCAACAGGAGCCCAGGGGAGCCCCTTTCAAACACACTGCACCTTCCAGGAGCTTCTGGGAGAGCTGGATGGGAGGGGAACACTTAACTACCAAGTGAATCCAGGGCCCAGTGAGGCGTTTAAAGAATACTGGCTTTGTGGTCTCAGGCACTCAAAACACATGTGGAGATAGACCAGTCTTCACACACTTACAGACATGGGATTCACATCCTTTTATGTTGGTTTGTTTTTTGCAAAAGACTTCAAGTCAACATCACTTAATTTCTACTATTTTCTTTAAAAAAAAAAAAAAGTAGGCCTAGTTTACAATTTGTATCACTGCCAAAAAGGACTTATATAGTATAATGACAACTTGTACAATGTTATTTCTTAAAATTGCCCTCCTACCTTTTCAGTCTCATCAAGAGTAAAGAATGTTTGAACAGAAGATTGGTAATGTCAGTGTGTGTGTGTGTGTGTGTGTGTGTGTGTGTGTGTGTGTGTGTGTGTGTGTGTGTGTGTGTGTGTGTGTGTGTGTGTTTTGTCAGCCCAGTAACAAAACAGTACCAGCGTGTGTGTGGAATATTGATGAGCGGTTTAACGCTTGACGTGGTCTGTATTACAGACTACCCCGCTGTTGCAGCCTTGTCGTGTCATTATTAGCCATAATGAAATCTTAAGTAAAAAATAATTAACATTAGGCCAAAAAACGCTAGGTATTGAAATCAGATGTAAATACAGTATTGTACCTATACACCCGTCTGGTCTGTTCACTTCTGACTGCTAGAAATAGAATCTAGAATACGTTTTATCCAATAATGTTGTCCACGACAAGAGACATTAAACTAAAACGAGTACCAAGACCTACTGTATACAGCAGAGTAAACGGAATGAATCTTCAGCAATGTGCCGGCAATATCAAGCACAGGGTGTTTGTTTTGCACGGAGCACGTCTGCACTTTATCCAGGCTGTGCAGTGACATCGTCGATCTGTTTAAAAATGTACACATTTCCAAAACCAAATAACGAGTAGGTCATTGAGCCGACTCTTCATTGATTTCGTTTAGCATGCCCATTATAAGACTCTTCACAAGAATTAATAACTTGCACACATATTTTGCAACCACTCATCATTCATAGGATCCTGCAATTTAAACGAAGTAACGTTTATAATATTATAACACAAACACACACAAAACAAATCACTATACTGGAAAGGCAATACACAAAATATATATGTATAAGCGGTGTCAGCCTGACTATATAAATGTACTGAGTGGAAATAAGATCAATACAATACACGTGTATAAATCAGTTTCTAAACTGTATATTTCGCTCCACACTTTTAGTGTTGTCTCCAGTCTAGACCCTTGACGCCGGATTCACACACACCAGACACAGCTGTCTCATCCCTACCCCATACTAGAAAGACGTGAGCTCGCCCTATAGATATATAGATATATATATATATATATATATATATATATATATATATATATATATATATATATATATATATATATATATATATATATATATATCTCAAAGCAAGGCGATTTATTGTTAAATAAGAACGACAAACTAACAAACAGGGTTCTGACACACGGGCTACATCACATGGGTTAAATTAAACAAGATTTCAACTTTACCTTTGAATTCTTTCAGTCTCCGCCTGCTTCTCTATCGGACCGTTTGTCTCCTCGAGAGTTTAAATTCAGCTCCAGCCAGGCAGAGCGTCTCGCGAGAACGAAGCATCCGCTACTTTCTGAAAGAACATCGCAGTGGCGCATGATGGGAGTTGTAGTCTTTTTTCTTTTCAATGTAAACTTCGGTAAAACGTTTTTTTTTTTTTTTTTTTTAAACTTAGGAATGATTTAGACGTTGCAGTTTCTGCACCATGACTTTCCCATTATTATATAACTATGCGGTTACCGTGGTCTGCCATTTTACTTAATATGCTTTACCATGCCATCTCGGATTTTACAATGCAATTGTCATGCTTTCACTGTGTTTTATTAGACTTTGCTGTGTTTCTGCAATGGGACACACATATCTGCATATTGTTTCAGAGAGACAGCGATTTATAATGTTCGTTAATGATGAGCGCGCACAAAAAAATGCTGCCGGTGTGATTCCATCCGCGAGCTAGCTCTTCTCGTGCAGAGGCGTCCGGCTTCAACCCGGCTCGAGCGTCAGTGTTCGTTACCTCAGATTCAGAAACAGAGCTAAAGACAGTGAAGTCGCTTCATTAATTAATCTTAAAAATATATATATATATATATATATATATATATATATATATATATATATATATATATATTTAGGTTAGTATAACTTATCAGTACCAACATACCTAGGTAAGTTGAACTTAATTTTAATCTTTGGGTTTTAACAGATAATTTGAGCCTTCGCTTTTATTCTATGTAGAACATTCTGTGGACAATCATAATGTTGGACAATGTCCCACAACAGCAAAATATTTTACTGTAAGACAATTATTAATAACCCTGAGATTCTGTTCAATCGTGTTTTCCGTTTAAAAAAAAAGGAAATTGACTCGCTTTTTTCACTTTATAATCTTAAAAGATAAATAAAAAAATCGAGAATCAATTGGTTTGTTTTAAAAGTATGATATAAAAAAGGTTCGCCTTGTTTATCCGTTTTCTCATATTGCTTGTTTCAAAGAGTTATATACAGTCAACCCCGCTTAATATAACTTCAAAGTGACTTGAGCACACATTGTGACAATAAGCGGAGCTGACCAATAACAAAACAACCAGTACGAAATGAACCCAATGTAACCAGTGTTCTTCACTCCTGTACGCATTATTTTAGTAGTAGAAGCCACTTCAGTTATCCATGCTATGTTAAACGGATTCATGTCAATTTTGTACAGTACATTTTGAATTTAACAAAACATTAACCTCCCCTCCTTAACTAGCGCAAACTGGAGTCAAGGGTAACAATGCACCTGGAGAAGGGTGTGTGGCCTGAATTAGAGTTCTTCAGTTAGGAAGACAAATTCAAAATTAAAAGTTCAACTGGGTAACTTAACTCTAAGGACAGCAGTGAGCTACCGAAGGGGTGTTATTTGTAGACAGTAACCTGTCAGCTATCACATTCTTATTCTTTCCATGTGTATCCCATGTAGTCTCGTTTTACAATTTTGTTTATGTTATTTTAAGGTTATTTTGTCCCAACTTTTGCATTGATGTTTGTATATATGAGCGCCACGTTTAAACAGCTTGAGTATTCTGTATGTTGTTCAGCGTTATGAGATGTGATCAATATTAAAACATGTTATTGTTTAAAGATGGCAAACTGCGATGTATCTGGATACTGAAGTAGTTTTTTTTTTTTTTTTTTGTGTAAATTATTGTATAAATCTGCCACCGCCTAGTTCCGGGTCACTCATCTCAGGAGCTTATCTGATAAATTCACTTCACTTAAACAAGGTTACACAATTTCTAAAATGTTATTTAAGACTCTGGTGCCCCCCTACGGCCGCTACTTGTCATCACATTACCTCATTTTACGCACACCACACACACGCAACCTCCATTTTAAGGTAGTTAGCTTAATGCAGCACACCATTGCCATGCTGTATAGAACTGCAGCTTGCAGTTGTCGATGCTCTGATGAACCGAACAGAAGACAAAAAAAGATATATTCGAAATAGCCACTGCCTGTTTTTGAGCGATTTTTCAACTAGCAGACATTTAAACGAGCGATTAAATAATACAACAAAAATAACGAAAATGAATAACACGCTAGTAAAGGGGTTTACGGCACCAGCTTCGAAAACACCCAATGACTGTGTGTGTGTGTGTGTGTATATATATATATATATATATATATATATATATATATATATATATATATATGTGTGTGTGAGTGTACCTGAAAACATCATGTAAGTGATATTGTGAACAGCTCAGCCATGCCCTGCCATCCACGTGTGTGTATATATTTGTACAGACATGCATACCTACCTAACTGGAATTAAGCAGGACTACCAGAAAGCAAAGGCAGAACTCGGTTAACCGGTAACTGTACTCATGTTAATGCTGGTCTTCAAATCCATTGCGCCAGTGGTTCTCACGCTTCCTAAATAATCCCAATAGAAGCCAATATAAAAAGAAGCGCAGCATTATAACATGGATGTGCAGAGTGTGATGTATTTACATACCAGGATGTAAGAATAATAATAAATGTATGGGAAGTTCCAACAGCTGCTTTCCGGAAACGTCGCTCAGCGCTCATCTTGTATTTATCGGTACAAGTAAAGTTTATGCAAACGGATTATGAATATAATTTTAAATAATTACATGTCAAAACTATGATTTTTTTATTAGTCGAAACTGGTTTTGTGAGTGAAGTTGCAACGCATTTCACAGAAGTGAAGAGTCGCGGCCTCCACTAAATCACAAAGTGAGGAAGCTTTAGCTGTCTTTGCACGCTTCTGTAGCTCTGCGCTGGTTCGCATTTTTCAAATTTAACAGGAAACAGGAAGTACCCAAATCCGATTTTTAAAAACACAAACAACAACTCTTCAATTTATTGTTGTGAATTGATTGAAGTTAAAAATAAAATCAAAATATACAAATAAACCAGAAACTATCCATTTACAGTTTATGCAAGACATGAAAAAAAAACATGACTGCATTTTTGTATGCATTCGGCCTTATATAAATTCTGTACAGATTATCTATAGTAAAATAAAAAAAGGAAAAACAAATCAACAGTAACAATTCTATAAAAATGTTTAACAAAATCCAGTCCTTTTTCCCCCCCCCCCCCCATTGTCTTTATCGTACAGAGGTGGAGGTAACCCTCACTCACACACGAGGGCCGGTTTAGTAGGAGTCCCCATAGTCCCCACTACCTCTGGAGTAAGGGGCGCTGCTTCTGCCAGAGTAGTTACCCCTTTCATCGCCCCGTAGCCGGAGGACTGCTGGCCGTAGCTGCTGCCAAAGTCACTGTAGCCGTTTCCGTAGCCATAGTCATCCGTATGTTCGCCATAGCCTCCACTGCCCTCATAGCCTCCACCGATCCTCGTAGCCTCCACCGATTCCCGTAGCCTCCACAGTAAGAGTCAGCATTGTCCCCGTAACCACCGCCATAGCGGCCATCACTGCCCCGTAGCCTGCACCATAACTGTTGTATCTGCCTCCGTAGTCATTCTGACCTCCTCCACCTCCGCGCCCTCCTCTGCCTCGGCCTCTCCTGCCGCCGCTGGCCTGCATCTCCTGCCTGGAGAGGGCCTTCTTCACCTCCACTTTGTGCCCGTTGATGGTGTGGTACTTGAGCACCACGGCCTTGTCGGCAGAGTCGTTGTCTTCAAAGTACACAAAGCCGAAGCCGCGCTTCTTGCCCGTCTCCTTGTCGGTGATCACTTCGGCCTTCTCCAGTGTACCGAACTGGGAGAAGTAGTTTATTAGGTGTTCGTCTTCCACGCCCTCTTTCAGGCCGCCGATGAAGATTTTCTTCACCTTGGCGAGGGCCTCGGGTTTTCCAGCGTCCTCCCGGGGCACGGCTCTCTTCAGCTCCACGTTGTTGCCGTCTACAGTGTGAGGCCTGCCCGCCATTGCCGCATCAGCCTCCTCCGCAGTCGAGTAGGTCACAAACCCGAAGCATCTGGATCGATTGGTCTGCGGGTAATGCACAACAACGCAGTCGGTCAGCTCCCCGTACTGCTCGAAATGCTGTCGCAGTCCCTCGTCTGTCGTCTGCACGTTCAACCCACCGATAAAGAGCTTGCAAAGTTGAGAATTCTCCATCTTTTTTCTCTCTGAGATGTTAATAGACCGGCTATATAGTGCAGACAGCGCTCTAATCTGATTTTAAGCTTTGCACTTTTATGGTAAAACCGGGGAGTGTCTCTTTAAGTGACGCTACAGAAATAGACAGGCGCTCGGTACCGCCCCCTCCCCGCATACCGTAACCCTATTGATCACATTATTATCGTTCAATCGCCCCCCAAATCCGAACAGATGCTGCTTCCCTGCTGTTCCTTTTCAAGCGCTGCAGCTGAACCTCACATCGGGTCTCCTGGGTGGTCCCCGCCTGCAGAGAACGTTGCAAAACCTATATATACACACACACACATTCAAAATACCAATTAAAATACCGCAAGCCTGTCCCATGTTTAAATACTTTAATACTGGAAACTACAGTATGCAAAAACTAATTGTTATAGAACCAGCGGTGCTGCAGAAAAGTTATAGGCAGGACAATTACTGTTAAGGCACCAATGGCTGTTATTCATTTGGGTGGTTGTTATGCAATTTTTACAATGTGATGCCTAAATCTATCTATTTCGTGTTACATTAATACTCCCCATCTAACTGTCTTTGTATAGACACTGTTCACATATTCAGCTTGTCCAGAGCTCCATTTACACTGTACCCACGCATTCTAGACTGCTACTGTACATTGGTATTGTAAACTGCTCCCATTTTGTGTCCAATGGCCCAGGTGGTGGGGCTACTCTTATACCAATACACAAACACAGATGTTAAGATTTATTCCATGTTAAAAATCTGCAAAGGCAAGTAGG
The DNA here is from genome assembly GCA_030684275.1 of Acipenser oxyrinchus oxyrinchus. Taxonomy (NCBI): domain Eukaryota; kingdom Metazoa; phylum Chordata; class Actinopteri; order Acipenseriformes; family Acipenseridae; genus Acipenser; species Acipenser oxyrinchus. The sequence continues at coordinate 905,535 of CM060268.1, forward strand.
TTGTTAGCAGTCTTGTATGTAGGCATGAGATAAGGCAGCATGGCAAGGCAGATAGGCAGCATGTTAACTTGATTATCAGTGACACTGCAAGGTGTTGGGACATTAACTTTACAGCATAGCCATTAACAGAAAAGATTCTCCCCCCTCTACTGTTTACACCTTGGGGGGGGGGATATTATATATTTGCATCTAAATTGAAAGCGATAACCTCTCCCCACTGCCGATAACAAAGGACTTCGCCTGCCTGTGTCAGAATTGTAAAGCCTTTTGTGAGAAGTGCCTGTGTGCTTATCACTAAACACTACTTCTGCAAAACATACATTGGTGGTTGTAGCGTACTTGGATTTTTACACCCAAGACTCACATGACAGAGATTTATACTGTATATTGATATAAAAAAAATCATGCTTAAAAGGAAGCTAATGCAGTCAGCCAACTATGAACAAGTTATGCAGCAGATATTTAGATTTTGTTATAATATATATTAATTAAAAAGTGTAGAAACTGAATTATTTAAAATCATTTTATTACAATTAAATACAAATCAATGAAAATACTTCCCACTCCATTAGGATTACATTGCTTTTCCACTCCAGCACAAATCCAATCAAACTCATTCAGCATGCATTTCTAGTTTAGCTGCACACTAACACATGTATATGTGCATACACACACATACATATACAGACATACATATATATACACACACACATAAAAAAAATCACACAAGCAACAGCATTAGCCTGGAATGTCTTCCAAGTTTAAAATGGATTTGCTTCACCACATTCTGTTGTACACCAAATAGCAAACATTAAATCTAAAATCAAAACACAGCATAACGTCACAATATACACTTAAAAAAAGTAAAATTAAATGTCTCTTTTCTACTGAGCTTGCATTTACAAAACAGGACGCTGAAGCATGATCTTTCCATCATTTTATTAAGTAAATGAAACAGAACTAGTCTGGGTGGCCCAATGAGATCCAAACATTAGAGGGAAGTTGCTGTACTGAATCTGCGTTGCACACAAGTCTTTTACGGGAGCTGCGTAGTCCATACAGGTAAAGATGCTTAACGCCTGGCTACCTGCACCAACAGCAGGGACTGGGGAAAGAACAGCCTCAGCAGACCTCTGGCAGTAGTTCCTGTGAATACAAAGCCAAGTAAGAGGTACCATGAAAAGGCTACTGCAAACCAAAAATCAAAAAGTACATAAACCATCCAAACCGTTCTAAGTGATTAGAACTATTGAGAAATAAAACTCAACCAATGTAAGACTCACAACTGAAAATTACTCCCCCCCCCAAAAAAAAAGATAATAAAGTTACCCAGTGCAAATAGGCATTAGATAGATAGGATATATAGAGATAGATAGAGTTTAATAACAGTAGGATTTGTCAATTTCAGTATCAAATGATCAAGGGCAACTGTTTACTAGCCATACAAAACACCTTGGTGCTTTCTTATGCGAACTACACATTATCCATTTATAACAGACTCCGCTGACCACAGTTAAGAGCTGATCCTTTACCTCAGCAATGCTGGCACTTCAGGATCTCCACAAGCAGCGCCTCTTCTTTGAACGGATGTAGATTTTGTCCAATCTGGAGATGTGGTGGGGAGGGGGGGGGAACAAAACAAAGAATGAAGCCAGACCAAGTCATGATTGGATTACTGTAGCTGACGCTACTGAAAAGACATGGATGCAACAACACAAATATCTGAAAGGGATGGGAAAAGGGGAGCATTACAGGGTAACAGCTTTAATAGGTTATCCACTTTCAATATTTAAATCTATTTTTCCAGAAGCAATGCTGGGACCACTGGTTTAGAAGTAAAGGAAACAAAAAATAGAGTACAGTGAGATGCTCACGTTCTACAAGTAACGGTAATAAAATATGTAATAGGCACACCATTTAAATTGCGATCATGAACTATATTGTAAAATATAACTAAAGTCACAAACCTTGCATGTTAGTGCTCTGTTCTCCTGGTATAAAATCTGTGGTGCTCATGCAACAAGTCACCCCTGGAGCGCATAGCCACAATGGAACTCACTATTTAATACTTGCTGCATTAGGGATGCTCTTGGATACACAATGGAGTTAAGATACAGCAAGGCTTTGTAGACCGTGCTTAACACAAAACAAAGACTTGATGATTAATAAGATATACAGTAAGGAACCGTCTATCCTGGCCATCCAATAGTTTCACTGGAAAAATCAGCTAAAGAAATGAGAGATTCTGGTTAAACATTATATAGCATAGTGCACAACAAAACCACCATAATATGAATGTAAAAACAAACACATTCTGTGACGCATATTTGTTTGTTTATTCATTTAAAGCATGCAAGATCAGGCATAATTCTCTCCAACTCTTAATTGGGGAGGGGTTATCTAAATTTTCTAAAGCACTTTCCTCTTTCCAGAATTCAAACATAACATTATGTTTTAAGGCAATACTTTGTGCTAGAATGGAATTTAAGGAGCTTTTGATCATGCAAAACACAGCTTTTATTCCTTCCCTCTTATTTTAAATTCCATATAAAAGGGCTTCAGAAATGTATTTAACAGCTTTAGATTAAGTTGATTAAAAAAAACAAACAAACAGAAAAAAAACTACTAACTAGGACATATTTCACTGTGGAAAGATGCAGTGGATTAGGGGGGGGGGGGTCGGTATGCATGCATGAAAGACTCCTATGCATGTAGGAACATGAGCTTCCTCAGTAACTGCAAGCCTCAGAGAGACGAACTGTTTTAGAACTTATGATCAGTGCTCAAAACCCCTTGCTCCCATAGACTGCAACTTAAGATTTGGAGCCAAGGTGGTGCAGGTGCCTGTGCCCAGAAATCTGCTTGGTTATTACTGGATGGATTTCACCCAACACCGATAGTTTAGAAATACAAAACGTAAATAAACGAATTAGATAGACAAAACATCTTAGTGTTTAAACGTTTGTCACTGGTTTAATATTGTATTTCTAAATTTACCACAAATTTGTAATAAAGGTTAAACTTTCTGTACAACTTGCAAATGTCAACAATGTACAAAACCCGTATTTGTCAGGGAATGTACAGCTTTGTGTGAAACACACTGATGTACCTTCGCTGTGAAAGAAATCTTACCTACCTTTGTTTCCAATATCCACTAAAATTAAATGTCATAACTCAAAGCATGCATAACCGAAAACATTAAGGCTGAAATAAAGTTAACCTTTCTATTTGTCGATTTAAGAATAAAACGTTTATTTCTGAAATGGGGGAGAGAATAAAGACATACAATGTACCAGTATTTCTTATTAACAATATTAAGAGGTTGTGTATCAAGAATTATACAAGGAGACATTAAAAGGTGTACGAAGATGAATAGCTCTTGCAATTGAATCCCTCGAGTCCATTTGTTTTAAATGATTTTACAATCTGTGAAACTTTGAATAAGTCTTGCCATAGTCTTGCCAAATCCTCTGAATTGTTTGAAGCTCGGGTGTGCGCAGATACAAGAATACACCAACTACTGTCCGTGTAAAATCAACTATTATTGTAGCAAATATTTAAAACAAAACATACATGCTTTAAAAAGGAAATAAATCACCACATTGTTTAAGCACTGAGAAAGGTTTTACACATTTCGTAGTTTAATCCCAACGGCAGTGAACCCAAGTTTCTAGACACAATCCTTAGTAGATTAACATAAAATTACATGCTGCACGAACAAGTTCAAATCAATTTTGAAGCCATTAGAAGCTCATTTAAAACGCTTTTCGCACAGCTGGTATCCGTTACCTGCATTTAGAATTAAGAAAGCACAGTATTAACCCGAGAAATCTCTTCTGGTACTACCGTACTAACTGCAAACGAATTTAGTGCACAGCTAAGGACTAAAGCGTTCTCAAGTTCACTGCAATTGACGCATTAAGTACTGGGATAGGGGTCCTAGAAAAACCACCACGTAATATGCTTAAATACAAATACAAAATCCCAATTCAACTATAAAATAGAAACACACTAGAAAAGGAAAAACCACTACTAAATTAAACAAACCAGACATCCACTCTCCATACATTAGTTATTTTTAATTATATAGGATTATAAAAAAAAAAAAAAAAATGGACTGGGACGATTACAATACTCAAAATGAATGCCCCCCCACAAAAAAAAAAAAAAAATCCGGGCAGTCAGATCTTAAACCTGGATGGGGAAATGGTCTAGCGAATTAGGAAAGGCGACGACATCTGCTTCTATAGCTTTGTAGCTTGTTGTACTGCTGCTAAACACTGGTGGCCATTTTAAGTAGTCGGGTTGCTGGCAAGGTTTCCCTACCTGTTAGGACCAGCCCGGGATTGTGAGGTCTCCTTTTTCTTAGGGCTAGGACGGGGGGTTCAGTGTGCCCGTCAATCCCATTCCAGATTTCGGTTGACATTTAAAGAAGTGTTTCGAGTTCTGTTTGTGGGGAATCCAATATAGGACCGTGGGCTTTGCTTCTGGCTAGGTGATGGAGCCGCTCTTCTTTGTGTAGCCACACAGCGGGAGCGACGCAGGCCTCGCTTTAGTAGGAGCCTCCATAGCCCCCCCTGCTGTAGCCGCCCCCGCCACCTCTGGAGTAAGGTGCGCTGCTTCTGCCGGAGTAGTTACCCCCTTTCATCGCCCCGTAGCCGGAGGACTGTTGGCCGTAGTTGCTGCCAAAGTCATTGTAGCCGTTTCCGTTGCCATAGCCGCCCATCTGGTCTCCATATCCTCCTCCGTAGCCGCCACTGCCCCCATAGCCGCCGCTGCTACCATAGCCGCCACCGCTCCCGTAGCCACCGCCATAACCGCCATCATTGCCACCGTAGCCGCCGCCATAGCTGCTGTAGCCGCCCCCCCCCCTTCCACCGCCGTAGCCATTTTGTCCCCTTCCGCGCCCTCCTCTGCCTCGGCCTCCCCTGCCACCGCTGGCCTGCATCTCCTGCTTGGAGAGGGCCTTCTTCACCTCCACTTTGTGCCCGTTGATGGTGTGGTACTTGAGCACCACGGCCTTGTCGGCAGAGTCGTTATCTTCAAAGTACACAAAGCCGAAGCCGCGCTTCTTGCCCGTCTGCTTGTCGGTGATCACTTCGGCCTTCTCCAGTGTACCGAACTGGGAGAAGTAGTTTGCTAGGTGTTCGTCCTCTACGTCTTCCTTCAGGCCGCCGATGAAGATTTTCTTCACCTTGGCGAGGGCCTCGGGTTTTCCAGCGTCCTCCCGAGCCACGGCTCTCTTCAGCTCCACGTTGTTGCCGTCTACAGTGTGAGGCCTGCCCGCCATTGCCGCATCAGCCTCCTCCGCAGTCGAGTAGGTCACAAACCCGAAGCAACGGGAGCGCTGGAGCTGCTGGTTTTGAACAACAACGCAGTCGGTCAGCTCCCCGTACTGCTCGAAATGCTGGCGAAGGCCGTCATCTGTGGTCTGGACGTTCAGGCCGCCGACAAAGAGCTTGCAAAGTTGGTTCTCCATTTTGTTTTTCTGGGATCACAAGACTAATGTTCTCTAACTCCTTCTCTGCGCTGGCACTGCTGAGCAATCCAAAACGAGGCTGGCGCTGCTCCTATAAATGGTTGACGTGGGTGGTTCTCTCATGACGTCACAAAGTCCCTCCATTTCTACAAACCATTCATTGGTTGTACTCTTGCGTTCAAGATCCCCCACCCAGATACACTTTGGTTACATCTCATCATCTGCCTCAAGTTTAGCTTGTAAATGTAATACTATTACTCTCTCTCTATAAAGGAAAACTGTACCTACCAAAAGGAACAAAATCAAAAAGAAAAAGATAATGTAGGTACATATAAATGTGAATAATTGATTTAAAAAAAATACATTATATCAGGACGTTTCAGACTACAAGTCCTTCTTCAGCTGGATGGAAAAATATAATGTAATATATATAATGAAGAAGAAAATTAATTGATAAACTGGCAACTCACTTTTATATATGAACATTCCTCTGTAAGTCACTGTGCAGCTTTCAAACATAAAGAACAGCATCAGTCTGCCTAGCTATTTCTACCATGCTATCTGAAGGCAGAAGCCAAAACGTTGCAGTTAATTAAATATTAGTTTGCCAATTACTTTTCTTCCTCATTATAAACCGGTATATATAATTTAAAATTTGATTAGGTAATAATATAATGTCATATATCTTTGTGTAAGACTATAAAATACAATATTTAAAAAATTAAAAAAAAAAAAAATACTCTGTGCTTTTCCACATCAAAAATCTGGAGTGCAAGGTGTGTTTACAATTTAAAAAAATCAACATAGTACAGTAGTTTTAAGATACTAAAAAGTAAACATGTCAAACCCAATTGTTACAAAGGGTGTTTCTAGTTTATGAAGATATGCTTTCTTTATTACATTGTTAATGCATGCTCTTGCCCAGTAAAATCATCCTCAACGTATTTAGTTGGGCTGTGGCATGTCTTTGGATGTCTGTACATTCTAATTGAGCTAGATGGATAGATAGATGGATAGATAGATAGATAGATAGGTAGACAGACAGACATAGCTAGATATTGATGCATGTTTTAAAGCACACAAATAAGTGGTGGGATAGTCAGTGTTTTTTTCTGACATGGGTGTCTGTCTTTTATCAAGCAACACAAGTGGTATAATGTGTTGCAGTGGGCCTGGTTTTCAGTGTAATTTACTATTATTACATCAATTTCATATTTAGCTTTTATTCTTGAATAACACTGTAGATCGTACACGTCCCATAATCTGGGTTATTTACACTTTTACGCAGGGGTGTTCCCTGTAGTTGACCACAGGAACACAAGGATTCAGATTTTGCTTTGTCATTGTTAACAACTGTTGCACAAACCAAGGGGGAGACTGGGTTTTACGTTAGTACATTAACACAACAGCAGCAAGCCATTGACAGGTGTGATCTGTCTCCTTTAGTCTCCCCTCCCCCCAATTGAACTAAAAGTTCAAACCATATCTGAGATTAAACAGTATCAGGTTATTGTATATGCAGAAACAACACAATTATATATTTACTCAAATAAAAAAAGACACTCTACTTTATTAATAACTTTACAAAGAAAACATATTTTCCACTGTCTAGTACTTGTGTTTTTTTTCTCCATGAATCACATTTTATTTTTTTCATTTGAGTTATTTAATCTTTCCTTAGATAACCCTTCGATTGGTAGCCTCACCAGGCCTTTGCTAACCATATCTCATAAAGAAAGGCATATCAGAGAGGAATAAAATAAATGCAACAATATAAAATTACCCCAGCAGTGGCTAGTTCAGTACTTTACCATTGCTTTACCTCTTTGCCTCTGCCCTTATAAAAGTTTCCCATAGTAAAAGCATGACGTGTAAGAATTGTAAAAACTAGAGACGTGGTAAAGCATATATATATATAAAAAAAAAAACATAACTGACTTTGGTCAACTATAGTGAGAGTGAGAGTATAGAGAGTATAACCATGCGAAAACCACTGCAAAATTACTGTGCAGATTTTACAAGGGTGCACTTGCTTCAAAATCAGACCCTAAGACATTGATCCAATCCAATAACACACACTTTATTTCCTGGTTGAATGGCGACATTCAAGCCCACTTTCCATAGGCGCAGTGGATATTTGTTTTTTACATTAAAGGGTTTTTTGACACCTTTATAACTGGAAGTCTGGCAGTTTCATTGAATAGTGCCAAAAAAACAAGAAATGTGGCACAGTATTCACTGAGGGTTTTTTAAAACTTTGTATGACCAGAACTAAGCCAAAATACTAAAAAATACAAAGTTGTATTTACTGGATGTAAGCCAGGTGCTATCTAAGTAATGTAACATGGGGCTGTCTATAAAACACTTGGAAACCAAACAACTGCAATATAACTTTACACCCCACCCCCTTAGACCCTGCATTAGTTCAACTGTAGACCACACAGGGACATTTTCTGGTGCTGCAAACTGTCATGTGTGATGCCTCCAATTAAATGCTGTGTATGAAAACATTTGCAAATTAATAAGGATCAACTTTGCAAGTGAACTAACCTCGATTTTCTGTGACATCTAATTGGCTTTTTCTTCTGAAATGCTGAGGGCTCGTCTATACCGATAATAATTAGACAAGACAAAGTAATAATAATTATACAGACCTCAAATAAAACAAACCACTTTATTTGAACAGTCTCAGAGAGCGACAATAAAGAGTTTCAGAATGAATGAAGCAACACAAGGCACTGCACTTCGTACAGGCTGTGCTGAACCCAGGAGTAAGAAGTAAGGGTGCAATAGGTGAATTACATTTCGTTTAATTTTTGAGCAGGATAACATGATTGGGACTAGCTTCAGGGGACATGGGGGTGGTAGAGTCAAGTTCCTAAAAAAACAAAACAAAAAATGATGTTCTGGTAAGTAAAGAGCAGAAATGAAAAAAAAAAAAAAACAATCCGCGTACCTGACTGGCAACCGCAGGAAACAGAATGCACTTAATTGAAACACAAATTAGTTGTTTAAAGAATGCTTTTTCAAAGTTTGTTTTTCAGAATAAAATCAAGTTTGATATTTATTAAACCGTTCTTTATTGTTGTTAATGAAACCATCAATAGTCCTGAACAGTTTCAGAAATATAATTCTTTAAATATGTTGTGAGTTTAAGGCTTTGTGAAGAGAGTCCAGTGTTTCAACAGCTACAGGCTGAGAAGGCAGTCCTGGTTACAGCAAAGTAGTGTCAGCCAGGCCATCACACAAACCCTCCGAGACCTAGCGGCAAGTCTCAATCAAATATGTAAAATACACAAGCTCACAGGAAGAGAGAAATGTCACATCACATTATATCTAGTCTGAATCACCCATTTGGAAACTGTAATCAGTCAGGTAAAATTAAATTATAGGGAAACTCTGAACACATGCTGGAAAAAAACCAATCAAACAAACATAGGGGTCTATTCAATTGATCAAAGACCATCATTATTTAAACAATTTAATTAGAACCCTTCCTGCCACATTTGCGTAGAAAGATAGACACCAAAGAGACTTCGGGTCACTGTATGCTTATTTCATTTTCATAACCTTAGAACATGATGGGGGCTGTTTTAATTATTTCAGATCTAAATTTCAGTTGAGTTTATGGATTTATTAAATGGTTAGCCATTCAATAAATAAATAAATAAATAAAACTCGGTCCTAAAATGTATTTAGTACATTGCTAATTTGTTTTGTGGTGTCTTCAAACAGTTCATTTCAATACCTACTCTACTAATAAATGTTGAACAGTGCGGTTTTCTTTCCTGCAGTCAGTTTATGAACAGTTGTAAAAGTGGAAGCTCAATGGCACATCATTTTATTTTGTGTGTTTAAATAGTGGATTTCAGATCAATGTAACAATGCTAAATGTAGTTAGTGTTGGAGCCCCCTGCAGTGCTTACAAGCAGCACATTATCTTTGCTGCATCCTGATTTGGTACTTAAAAAAGCAAGTGTACCATCAATGTGGTTTTTCTTTATTTAAAATATTCAGATCAGGACAGACCCTAGAGGCAGTATGTAGTTTTTGAGGGAGACAGATGCCTGATTTCAGCAACAGAAGGGTGGTTCAGTTTGCAAGAGCATGAAAAGCTTGAATGTAGGTGGTAAGAAAAGTTGTTGAATGCGACGAGTACCCTGGCATTTGCAAACACTATTACAATGACTTTGTGTCACTTTATCCCCGTTGCCAGGGCTATGTGCCGAGCACCCCTCCCACACACAATAATAACTGGTGCTAAAGAATGTCCTCACCAAGTATTTTTTCTATGTAAAGCTGTGATATATATATATATATATACGTATGCAGCGCACCAGACAGTTTCGGGTAATTTACTCCCCAATTCAGACACTTTGCCAGTAAAATGTATCTTGGGTGAGTACAATGCAACATTACCTTGAAGTCGTGAACACTGTACACACTTTAATGCTAACTTATGGCGTATGCATTAACTACAGACTTGTATTTTAACTATAACATTACAATATGGCTGTGAAACAAACATTTTGAATTCCAATGCGGCAGATGGAATATACTGAACAAGTCTGCATGCACATAATAGATATTAAAACACCCACTATGCAGCTTATGTTGAGCACTGGACGCTGTATGGTAAGCATGGTCATTGTCACTGGCGCAATTGATTTGAAGAAGACTAACATTAACATGGACATTGTTACCGGTTAACCAAGCTCTGCCTTTGCTTTCTGGCAGTCCTGCTTAATTCCAGTTACAGTAGGTATGCATGTCTGTACAAATACATACACACACGTGGATGGCAGGGCATGGCTGAGCTGTTCACAGCAGCCTGTTTGAACAATATCACTTACATGATGTTTTCAGGTATCAGGGTTAGAAACTAACAATATTGTGCTACTAGACCAAAGGACTAGTAGCTTTTGAAACTTGTTAGTCCTAACGGGAAGTGCCTTAGTTGGAATCAACAACAACAGTTGGGGTCCCTAAAAATAGGTTATAATTTTTTTTTTTTTTATCAATTGAGCACCTTCGGCTATGAATTACTATCTACATTAATTAATGAACTCACGTGGTCTTCACTAAAGTCCCAATTTAAATACAGTATGTTTCACTGTAGCCCTTGGGATGAAATTGTTAGTTAGGTGGCTATTTTTTATGACTTTACACTTACTTCAAAAGATGCAACGCGTTTCAGTAAATTCAAACGATAAACTTTGCATCCCGCACAGAGGAAGAACACAAGCGTAAAACGCCATTAAGTGCGGTTGGCATTGCAGGGGAGATGAAGGGAGGTTTCAGTTCCGAGTGATTGTTTTCTAAGCATTATTTGTGAATGCTAATTCACCATTGCTACACCCCATTAGAAAATTGACTTCCCTGCATCTTTTTAACGCAAGACTAAATGTGAGAGTGTATGTGTACATTTGTTTTAAGTACTCACCCAGAGGACTACCGAGACACAGATATCAACTAGTCCTCATCAGATTTAATTTGCCTCGGGCGAGCGGGAGTTTCTAACCCTGGGTATATACACACACACATTATACAGTAAATATATTTATGTATTTCAGGGCCGTAAGCTCAGCAGTAAATTCTGTATTACAACCGCAGTATCTTGCTTTCCTGTGATTGTCGCTCACAGGCTGAAACCAGCCACTGTGCGAAGGCTGCATCTCACACAGTTTAGGGCTCGTTGTCCCGTTTTCATGAATGTCTATTTGCCCATAGCTCTACAGTAATTAAACCCCACCCTGCTCAACTGAGGTGAATCTAAAGATACCAAATGGCTCCATAATCCACGAGACAGGGTAGGTTTTTAAAGTTGCCCCCAAACTGAAAGAAATTAATCTGTAAAACCTTTGCTAAATTGATATTGTTGCTTAATTACCATGAGGCAGCATGACGATACATCCGTGGTTATCCCAGTTTCCAGCAGTTATGTGCCCGTCTCCGATGTGATTTTATATCGACTAGCTGACGCATAGTCTCTGTATATACAATAGACATAATGTAATAATACATCTTGGATATTTTCATTATGTATTTTATATCAGAGCTCAGATATACAATAAAATGCAGAACTACAGAGAGTAAATATTAGTTAACTTCAACACACAATACAGCTCCACAGCCCTTGCTGCACCTGACCAAAAAAAAAAAAAAATAATAATAATTCCGCCTACCCAGACAAAACATTCTGTTTCCTGAGAGTCGGCTGACAGGAGCTCTTGTAGACAGAATCCACGCACATTATTAAAAGGAGTTAGGGTTTATTGAAAGAACACTGTGGAACCTGTATTTGCAAATTATTATATGTCCCAGATTTAGGCTTTCTAAAACGGATAGCATTATCCATAAATGCAACACAGCACCTCTACATTTTGTATGTTACACATGGGAACGAAATTTCTGAGTTTAGTTTATGTTGAGCAGAGCAGAACAGAATATATGCTACTAAAATTTAACAAAAAAGGTCCCATGGATTAGCGATAAAAGCTAATGTCTAGCTTCAGCACAGGTATCTGTGTCCTCACAGGCTCCAATCTAAGCTGTGGCCAAAAGCTTTGCATCACTCTATAAAAAAAACTAATTTTGCTTTGCAAAAGTGGAATATTACGGTAACATATTGAACTACAGACTGCTTTGCAGTCCCCCCCCCCCCGCCACAGTACTTAACGGAAAACTGACACTTGGAAAAACGTGGCATTTTGAAATTGAACTTGAATACTGTACTACTTCTGCTAGATTTTTGTGATATAATTGTGTCATATCGGATTACGTTAAATAAAATATCTAAATTATGTTTAGATTTTTTTTTTTTTTTTAAATGGTCAATACTGAAGTTTATTTTTTTTGGCCACAGCTGTAGGTCGACAATACAAAAGTAGCATTTGCTAAATAGTGATGCAAGTTAAGCTGCTTCTTTCTGTGGCCAATAATTAGCTTTGTATACGAATCTTAAAACAAAATTACACAGCATCAGACACTTTGGCCTTGACACAAGTTTAGTGGCCTTGCTGCCCTCTACAAATGCACACAGCTGAACGCCATTTTGGCCTTGCTCTTTGTGTTGCCAATTTAGAACCCTGCAACATTATACAGCCTACCCATTTCAGAGACAAACTGGGGGCTCTTACATTACCTTTTTAAATGCGGAACCAAATTCCTTCAAGAAATCTCGTATGATATTATACACACACTAGAATTAGATTTGCTTTTTATTGACAAAAATAAGATCGAGCATGCCCTAATCCGAACTTAAATACAAACCTCAAGGTTAGGGCCCATGAAAAACTGAACTAGGCTCACTGACCAGGTGGGTTGGGGGTTGCAGGACAGTGCAGTATCCCCAGGCAACCGCTACACGTAGCAGTGCCAGATTCAAATCTCGGCCTCCACTGCGACACCTAGTGTTTTATATTAGCAGCACAACACACAAAATGGGTCCCACACGTAGCACGTGGAGTATGGAAATACCCCCTCAATACAATAAAGAATACCACGGATTGTCAAGGATTAAAAAAAAACTTTATTACAAAACATCAGAATGAAACGGAAACTAAGCAAAGTTTACAGAAGACATCAGTTCCTTACAGTAATTTTTCCAATCCTTCAGGGAGTCACATTTGAGATCAATTTCCATTTACCACAAACATTACAAGTCAGACAACGAAGCAGTCATTGGGAGAGTCAAAATACGGTTAAGTTTAAGAAAAGTTGGTGTTACATGTACGGAACAAAATACAACGCAAAACATTTCAACTGCAGTGTTTATTGTTAGTTCTCGATTTTCAAAAAATAACTTAAAAAAAATAACCATGAAGAAATGCAGGAACAGGAAACTGCACTGCAATTCTTCCCTGCATAGCAAGACATGAGGCAGTTTTAAAATCCACAACACAAATCAGATATTTCAGGTATTACATTTGGTTTAGACTATACTTGGTACCCTGAGTTATTACACACGTTAGAATTATAGTACAAACTTCGGGTATTGAATTTGCACAACTCTAACTGCTACCAAAATGTATTCCCTATTAAAAAAAATAACCCAGTCACGAAATACATCCAACTAAAACATGCAGGTAAAACAAGATAAACATGGACTAAACCTCTGAATGTGTAGAATCATAAAACCACTTCTAGACCTTTATTACAGAAATTAAAAATAATAATTCGGGAGACATGCCAATACAGTTGTAAAGATTTCAGGACAGCCCCACCCCCACTACCCCTTTATTTTTCAGGGGAGAATGCAATCTTGGCGCCTGAAATGCCAGGGTGGATTGCCACTTCAAAAATGGACGGGCAACCGCGTGGTGTTACCAAAAAAACCCTACAGGTTTGTAACTGCGACAGTTAGTGGCCATTATAAGAAGTAATGTGGCTGGATCTCCCCACGTGTTAAAAGGTATCTTACACATAACTTGGAGGGGGGAAAGGTGCCAGTGTCCCAGTCAATATTACTCTATAAATAGAGGCCAGATATTTAATTAGAAAAAAAAAAGAAGTTCTGAGTTCTGTGTTTGGGGGAATCCAAAAGGATCCGAAGATCTTACCGGCTTGGTGACGGGGCCGCTCTTCTTTGTGTAGCCACAAACAGCGGGAGCTACGCAGGACTCGCTTTAGTAAGAGCCACCGTAGCCCCCCCTGCTGTAGCCGCCGCTGCTACCACCTCTGGAGTAAGGTGCGCTGCTTCTGCCGGAGGAGTAGTTACCCCCTTTCATCGCCCCGTAACCGGAGGACTGATCGCCATAACTACCACCAAAGTCACTGTAGCCGTTTCCGTTGCCATAGCCGCCCATCTGGTCTCCGTATCCTCCTCCGTAGCCGCCACTGCCCCCGTAGCCGCCGCTGCTGCCATAGCCGCCACCGCTCCCGTAGCCACCACTGTTGCCGTAGCCGCCATCGTTGCCCCCGTAGCCGCCGCCATAACCGCCGTTGTTATAGCCGCCGCCGTAGCCATTTTGTCCTCTTCCGCCTCCGCGCCCTCCTCTGCCCCGGCCTCCCCTGCCGCCGCTGGCCTGCATCTCCTGCTTGGAGAGGGCCTTCTTCACCTCCACTTTGTGCCCGTTGATGGTGTGGTACTTGAGCACCACGGCCTTGTCGGCAGAGTCGTTATCTTCAAAGTACACAAAGCCGAAGCCGCGCTTCTTGCCCGTCTGCTTGTCGGTGATCACTTCGGCCTTCTCCAGTGTACCGAACTGGGAAAAGTAGTTTGCTAGGTGTTCGTCCTCTACGTCTTCCTTCAGGCCGCCGATGAAGATTTTCTTCACCTTGGCGAGGGCCTCGGGTTTTCCAGCGTCCTCCCGGGCCACGGCTCTCTTCAGCTCCACGTTGTTGCCGTCTACAGTGTGAGGCCTGCCCGCCATTGCCGCATCAGCCTCCTCCGCAGTCGAGTAGGTCACAAACCCGAAGCAACGGGAGCGCTGGAGCTGCTGGTTTTGGACAACAACGCAGTCGGTCAGCTGGCCGTACTGCTCGAAATGCTGGCGAAGACCGTCATCTGTGGTCTCCACGTTCAGGCCGCCGACGAAAAGCTTACAAAGTTGATTCTCCATTTCTGTTGCGTCTGCTTTGTCTTTCTCTGAGCAAAGCTATTTGAACGGCTCACTCGGTCACGATGGCAATGATGCAATTTGAAAAACGCGTTTCCTCTTATGAATGTTAGTACGAGGGGCGTGTCAGTGTAATACGTCAAACACAGAAGCGAGTCGGATTCACTGGCTCTCCCCTTTCACAGAAACCTTTGAATTCATTCATGCTGATTCAACCCCACACCCCCTCTCCCTCTCCCTCTCCCCAGCATACTAGGGCAGATGTTCTTGCCTATTGTTCTCCTGAGTTTTCCGCAGATAAACCAAAAAACCTTTAAAACTCCTGACACCATCTGCCTCGACTGTACGTTCTTTAAAGTAATAAAATCGCATGTGGTTCAAAGGGATGGAATGTACATTTAAATATCGTTTTTAAACCCCAGCTTACAATACATTAATACATAAAAAAAAAAAAACTCACGAGTTAAAGATTGTGTATGGGGGTTTTGTATCTTATATTGAACACAATATTATACAGGGCAGGAAAAACTTTTACAAAATCAGCTAATGTAATCACTAACAAAAAACGGCTGCAGAACTACTGCAAAAAGTATTCCAGTTAACTAAACTGTTTTTAGAAATACTGAAAGAAACCTAAACAAACGAAAACAAAGCACTGCAGTAAAAAGGATCCTGTCTGCAGTTGTGTTACATTCCAGCAGTGCAGGCGTGTTTCTCCATTTAAAACAAAAGTACAACCTCAGCTCAATGAATATGACCTGTAGCTTTTAAAAAGGTACAATGCCAGGGGTAAACCCGTTTTTTTTTAAAGCACAAATTTTGCCAACAACTACATTAATATAGGATCTTACTTGGGTATATAATCTTTTTTTTTTTTTTTTACTATAAATTAAAGCCAAAGACCAAAATATGGTCAGCTGTTTTGCATTTTTGTATACATTAAATATGACCATCCTGTGCTGGTTTGGGAAACTTATATTTAAAGCATTTTAAACATGTATTAATAATAGCAATGTAGTTCTTGGGAGTGTGAAAAAAAATATATGTGATCCACAGTAGACAATGCTGTGGGGTAAAAATATATGTGATCCACAGTAGACAATGCTGTGGGGTAAAAATATATGTGATCCACAGTAGACAATGCTGCGAGGTAGAAATATGTGTGATCCACAGTAGACAATGCTGTGGGGTAAAAATATATGTGATCCACAGTAGACAATGCTGCGAGGTAGAAATATATGTGATCCACAGTAGACAATGCTGTGGGGTAAAAATATATGTGATCCACAGTAGACAATGCTGCGAGGTAGAAATATATGTGATCCACAGTAGACAATGCTGCGAGGTAGAAATATATGTGATCCACAGTAGACAATGCTGTGGGGTCACATTTTGAAGTTTGTTGCACACTGAAATGCAATGCATCACTCTTGATGCTATTGCTAGCTTTTATGCTTGGCTGTGTATGTGCATTTAACCACTTCGGTTACTTGTAGATTTGGAATGTAAACCCTTTTAAACACAGGACTGGATGTAACAGACAGGGAATAAACAATGAACTGCGTTTCAGTCAAGGAGATGGTATTGAAATGACTGACCATATATAAAGTGCAATTAGTTATGTGTAAGCAAACACTAGATAGCGTTGGTGCCAGATTTGCATGTAAAAGTACCACTGTACACAACTGTATATTTCTTAAGTTCACGTAAAGCACAATGTATTTGTTTCATTGATATTTGTGTAACATGGTGCCATGGTCCTTATGAAGATTACAGAATGATTACTAATATTTCACAAATGCTGAAGCCCAGAGGCAATGTCTGGGGTGTTTATCCTAGAGCTACCATAGCTAAATTGGATCGCGATAATTCTGACTAATGATCTATTATATTTTTCATTTTATTTGTGCAACTTAAATTTACTAGGGGCGATTAAACAACTTGTGTGTGTGGGTGGAACTGCCTGCAGCATTTCAGTGATTTAATCACAGGCTGGTGATACTCAGCTAAGTCATTGGGCACATTAGCACAACAGGCAAGCCATTCACAGTTGTGATCTCTCACAAACTGCCTCCCCATTTCTCTCCAGTTTTCCTCAGCTGGCACAAAGGAGTAAATATCTGTGCATAGACTTATCACCTCTCCAGAAGCGTGAAGGTGTACCCCTGCTGACAAACACAAAGAAGCCAATCGTCGACTGAAATGTAGAAAAACAGTATCAAGGTATGGCAGATGGCTGTAAATGTTTTTTAAATGAATCGCACACAAGGTCTGATATAACCGGTGTAATTTGTACAAATAAAATCTGACATTTGCTGCTAGTTTCAACACAGTTTTATGTGGGGGATGAATATATAAAAATGCCTCAATATTTCAAGAATTTAATTGCATTTTTTAGTTGTGCAAATCCCCCCCAAAAAAACAACTCATAGTGTTGGTAATTTAAAGTTCATAATGTCAGATCAGGGGTGACACTCATTCAAATGTACTTGTTTTGTAGCATTATCCCAAAGAAAATAACCTTAAGAAAATTAAGTTGAATTTAATAAGTCATTGCAAACTACACTCTGGTTTCTTAGCTTAAAAATAGATTTTATTTAATTCACAATGCGATACAAGAGCTTCCCAAAGTGCTGTACACGACACAGTTATAATCCAGGAACTGCTGGTACAGTCAGTTTAACAATGATGTGAACTCCTGTGCTGAACCCGAGCCAAGTCTTTAGGGACCGAGTTCCACGGTGTTGAGAGATGCTGGGTAAAGATGCACTGCAGGCCCATGGAGACCAGTCTCAGCGCACTTCAGGGAGTGACGGGATGTGGAGACCAACAGCAGACGCTGTAAATAAAAAGGTTTGTAAGCAAGAGCACGTGCCAAACTAAAACATGCATTAATACATGTACAAATACTTAAAACAGCTGAGCGCAGCCAGTGTGTAGCAAAGAGCTTGGAGGCTTTTTAAGAGGCGTGGTGTACCCCGGACTTCCTTGACCCATTTTGTGGGCATTGTGTCACCATACCAGCTGCAATAGTAACTATTTTAGCTTCATTTCATGCTGAAATTCTAGAAGAATTTTTAGTGGTACAAAACAAAAAAGGTGCCTCCTACACCCCCAAATTTTGAAAATAAATACTAGATAAAGAAGGTCTATCTGTGACACGCAAGTGTGACATACAAAAATGTCACCCCTTGCCTTCACCAAGAAATCAGGCACAAAACAAAAGCAGATAGAACAGCATTCATGTTTAAGGCAGTGTTGGGTGGGTTATCTGAAAAGGTCTGCACACAGTTGGTGTTGTGAAGGCCCAGTGCTTTAACCTCTGGCTTTGTGCATGAAAATACCGAGCTATGTAGGTATGACAAGACAACCACACACACCTCACACCTGCCAGCCACTCTGAGACAACCATTTCTATGGGTTATTGTATTTTATAATGCAACATTAGCCAGTAGTCCTTTAAAAGTCTAACAACTAGATAAGGGGGTAATTAGATATACTTTAAACCAATGTTATCAGGACCTGAATCTATATCTGTTTTAGTATGAAAACATCCTATGGTCAGTGTAATATTTGTGGGTTTATTTAATCAATATGCATGACACACTTTATGGATACTGTAGCGCTGTGAAACGATAGTGATGAGACGCTTATAAAAAAAGCATAGAAACACAAAAAATAAAACTAATAATTCAGTCTGATGAGAGTCTGCTTACCTGAACATGTGAATCCCGTGTGTGCAGTCTTTCCTCTAGCAGCTCTGGACCGGGCCTGAGCACATCTCTCCAGGGATTAGCATCCAATCACTGGGTGCTGTCTGGAGGAGACAAAAACAGCAATCTTAGGACACCAAACTAACAGTTCAAACGGGCATCACATGTTTAGTAAAACATGCTTATTAATAAAACGTTTCTCAGCACATAAAACATTAGCCAGAATCATTTATTTTAACAACTTGACCCACACAGGGTAAAATGCAGAAACAAGTTGATTGATAATATTTTGTTAGCTTCATTATAAAAGTATACCTTATTGAAATCAAACGTGATGACAAACTAAGTTAAAGTAATGCGTGAGAAGTCACAAACCTTGCTTGTGCTCGCTTATCCTTGCACAATATGGTTACATCCCCTGCAAACACTTCTGTGCGGTTTCAGTAACTATACTGAAAAATAAAGGCTACAAAATGTTGCTTATACAAAGAATGGCAATAATATAAATCTAATAAAACAGTTCAAAGAAATAAACACACACGTCAAACAACTATCAAACACGGCAGGAAGTAGTCTGCAATTTGCACTGACTGGCTACCACGGCAAATTGACTTTCAGGCTCCAATTGTTTTTAATGCCATGAATTACCAATACATATACTACAGGGTACATTCATTAAAAAAACACTAAAATTATAATTGCCAGCGGCAACCAAAATTGATCTTATATAGTTTACAGGTTGGAATAAAAAGTAGGGTATGAGGAACCATAAACAGTCCCCATTTCCATAGTCTTTGACAGCTGGTAGTAATGGGAAAGTTACTACAGCACAGAACCAACTGGGGCTCAAACATGGTGCAAATAAACATGGATGTGAAGATAGATAGAGTTTATTTTACATACCTAGTATTGCAGGTTGTGATCCTAATGAGAAACTTTTCAGAGTCCTATCACAATGTCGAACCCGGGTACTGAACAGGGTCCCCGTATAAACAAACGTCTACAGCTATTTGTGAGGTACCAGGATTACAAAATGAATACCTGAATATAGGAATCAGAAATAATCAGAACCCTTAGAACAAGCCAACCATTCTTCCAGGAGAAGGCATCCTATGTAGTTTACTCAAGCCTACATAGACACCAGCTGAACACCAGATTAAAATATTGAACATCCAAAAAAACAAACACACAATTCAATTGCTGTGTGACCAGTTCAAGCCAGTCCACATAAAAGAAAACACACACTTAGGACATGTTTTATAACTATGAGATCGGATATTATAGTTGTGGGAAGTATATAAAGTTTATGTAGCAAAACTGTCTTTACTGGAGCTTGCTCCATTCTTACAGGGCAAGTCGGAAGCAGCCAGACCCCCATTTTTAAAACAGGACTTGCAGGTTTGAATGCATGTTTATTAAGCTATGGGACAGACGGCACAAAGTTGTAAAGAGTTTTAAAAGGTGCTTCAACTTCACAGGTTGATTCTTAATTAATTTAGATTTTTCCTAGTGTGAAAACTAAAATGAGAGACTGAGACCAAACCTGCATAATAAACATATTATGATATAAAAAAAATAAAAATTTGTATAAGGTTTGGGTAAACCAAAACTTTATAATCATGTGTATTCCTAAGTAAGTTTGAATTGTTTAAAATATTATATATAAATAAAATAAACAAATAAAAGGCACCCTTATTACACTTTACCTATAGTTACATCAGCGCTTCAGACTGAAGAACTGAATTGCAGGCATTCCAGAATCTAGGCAATGGAGATCCAGCCTGAAGTCCTGACCACAGATTGGTTTGGCAAATTAAAGTTTTAAACTCTGTATAGACAGGTTACAAAAAAATATATTTAACCTGCTGTCAATCGGTCATAGAAACCTTTTTATTGATTTATTTTGAAATACTACGTGATTGGTTGTGCTACTCAATGTTGGAAGCCATTCGCCTTGTTTTGATGAAACTGTAGAGAAACGTTTGGACACTAGTGTGTTATTTATGCCCCTGGTAGGATGAGGGAGGTACTAGGCTTGAAGTCTCCATAATGGTCTTCAGGGTGGGTGGGGAGATCCCCCTCTTCCTATTTGAGAAGCTGGGGAGCAGAATTAAGGCTACCATCTGAAGACCACAATGTAAAATGAAATTGCTGCAAATAAAATGTGTAAAGGATCATAGGGGCCTTACCTCTTATGTTTCTTAAGCGGGTCAATTTAAGTCGTGATGGGTACTAAATACAGCATAAAAGTAAGATAACCTGTTTTTTTTGTTGCTTTATTTAATAAAAAAAAGAAAAAAGGTTTAGAGAAACATACAATTGTACACCAGTACTTAACAATGCTAAGAGGTTAAAACGTGCACCAGGTGTATCACAAAATGGAAAGCATGACAATAAACGTATGTTGTCTTCTAAAGAGACCACTCCTCCAGAACATCTCGTTTGAATTCTCTCTGGGGTGTTAAGATTATCTGCAAAAAAACTTAACCACATACAATGCCTCAAAACAAAGCCTCACTCAAAACACAGCTTTATTTCTATACGAGTTGAAGACTACGCTCCCTCGCTCCCACCCCCTTCTTCCAAAATACCAGTTGCTCCAGATATCACTTGTAGCCGAATGGTTTCCATGCTCCTATTTCAGAATTGCTTTTACTCCATTGCCCTCTCACAAAAATTCCCCGCTGGAAAATTTAAAACACGCTTCGGGTCAACTGCAGTGAACATGCTTGTTATGGTACTTTGATGAGCTCCTACAGGTTCTGAAATTAAACACAATGAAATCTTGCGAATTGCGCTTCTGTATTAAGCGCGTATAAAAAAAAGTAAAAAAAAAAACACACACACCCCACCCAAACACTATCTATATTCATAGCAATAACAATGTTATTTAGAATATTTGAAATGACAAATGCAAGTTAAGGAAAGTATTGCATATCCAATTACATATATATGTATTTCTTTCATAGCTGTATGCAATCAAGAGGTGAATCTGAAGTCAGACATTCTTAAATGCATTTCTGAAGACTCCTTATGTACCCCTCCCCAATCTCCGGAAGGTACTATAGGATTACACTTTCACTGCATTTGACCCAGTGAATCCTAGGACTAGAGGGGGAAAAGCCACAACGCTAACTTATGCTTAAATTAAAATACAGTACGTTTGTTTAAAAAGAAAATAATAATAAACTAGATATACAGGCATATCTATCTAGAAAGGTTAAAGCCTAACCAAACAGGATCCATGCTATTTGCTTTATGGAATCATACAAAAATTAATAGAACATGACCACATATTTTCACCTAATCCAGATAATTTTGGAACAGACTCCGGGACGTTTACAAGAAATAAAAAAAATCAAAGTTAAAAAATAAACACGTGCAATCTAAACTTGTTTTAAACGGGTACTGCAACAATTAGACGTGGCCATTTAAGTGAAGTCTGTCTGTTTTGCTGGTAAGGATTTTATTACCTTTTTTGAACCAGCATGGAATTGTGAGGTCTCCTTTCTTAGTGATAAGGCTGAGGTTCAGTGTCCATAATTCTGCCAGATATTTCAATGTACAGTGGTACTGTTCTGAGTTCTGTTTGTGGGGAATCCAATAGGATCATAAATTTCTTACCGGCTAGGTGATGGAGCCGCTCTTCTTTGTGTAGCCACACAGCGGGAGCGACGCAGGCCTCGCTTTAGTAGGAGCCTCCATAGCCCCCCCTGCTGTAGCCGCCCCCGCCACCTCTGGAGTAAGGTGCGCTGCTTCTGCCGGAGGAGTAGTTACCCCCTTTCATCGCCCCGTAGCCGGAGGACTGTTGGCCGTAGTTGCTGCCAAAGTCATTGTAGCCGTTTCCGTTGCCATAGCCGCCCATCTGGTCTCCATATCCTCCTCCGTAGCCGCCACTGCCCCCATAGCCGCCGCTGCTACCATAGCCGCCACCGCTCCCGTAGCCACCGCCATAACCGCCATCATTGCCCCCGTAGCCGCCGCCATAGCTGTTGTAGCCGCCACCTCCCCTGCCACCGCCGTAGCTACTTTGTCCTCTTCCGCGCCCTCCTCTCCCCCTGCCGCCGCTGGCCTGCATCTCCTGCTTGGAGAGGGCCTTCTTCACCTCCACTTTGTGCCCGTTGATGGTGTGGTACTTGAGCACCACGGCCTTGTCGGCAGAGTCGTTATCTTCAAAGTACACAAAGCCGAAGCCGCGCTTCTTGCCCGTCTGCTTGTCGGTGATCACTTCGGCCTTCTCCAGTGTACCGAACTGGGAGAAGTAGTTTGCTAGGTGTTCGTCCTCCACGCCCTCTTTCAGGCCGCCGATGAAGATTTTCTTCACCTTGGCGAGGGCCTCGGGTTTTCCAGCGTCCTCCCGGGCCACGGCTCTCTTCAGCTCCACGTTGTTGCCGTCTACAGTGTGAGGCCTGCCCGCCATTGCCGCATCAGCCTCCTCCGCAGTCGAGTAGGTCACAAACCCGAAACAACGAGAGCGCTTGAGCTGCTGGTTTTGGACAACAACGCAGTCGGTCAGCTCCCCGTACTGCTCAAAATGCTGACGAAGGCCGTCATCTGTGGTCTGGACGTTCAGGCCGCCGACAAAGAGTTTACAAAGCTGGTTCTCCATTTTCCTTTTTGCTGTTTGTCTTCGTTGTTCTTAAAGAAAGCAACGTTGTGGAATTTGAGACGAGCTTTGCTTTTCTATAAATGGCCGCCTTCTCATGACGTCAGAAACCTGCCGCCCAGCACCTCCCCCCTCCCGCCATTTCCCCAAGCTATTTATTAGTATTTTTTTTAGACGCATTACATGCTAAAAAGTGTTTCTTCACGACATCACAGTCTTAGTACTATTTCCTGATCTTCTCGCAGCAAGAGTTCTGCTATAATTATCTATAATTATGCTAAAACAATAAAATAAAATAAAAATAATTTAATAGTAATAGTTACACCACCATTGTTTTTCAATGATTTTTTTTTACTTTGTTACAAAGTTCAAATAAAAGCATGCACGAATGAAAATATTTTAAATGTCATATTTTCAGTCTAAAATGATCAATAAAGCGTAGTTGTGTTAATATCGTATTTTAATTTACTCATAAAGAATGGACCCCATAATTAAACAGATTAAGATATTTTAATTAGTATCTGAAGCACTTGATGTTTGTTTTTATATTTATTGGTGCAATGAAATAGGAGCTTTAACTAGTCGGTTTGCAATGTGCTTTGCATTGGTAGCGGAACATTAGCAGTCTGTCTATTGAAAACTAACCGAGGTAACTTAGCAAAGGATTCAGAAAAGAGTTTAAGAATATTTTTTTTAGCAAGTGTGGATGATCATAAACAGATCTGAGCAGCGCGTTATTTTCTTCTGTAGCGTTTACATTTCTCCTGTTGGGATTTGGAAAACATTTTATTTTATTGAGTTACAATTCGATCCTGAGTCTCTTAGGATGCTTTTGATACAAGTCAGTGTTACCAGCTGCTCTTCACTTCCAGCTGCTTGAGACAGATACTTTAATTTAGGAAAGGCTAGTGAATGTCATGCAAAATGCAAGGGCACTGTAAAACTAATGCTGTTGTAAACTCTAGTGAGGGAGGGTGGATGGTAGCAGGTATTGAAAGCTGTTTTAAACTCTACTGAGGGAGGGTGGATGGTAGCAGGTATTGAAAGCTGTTTTAAACTCTACTGAGGGAGGGTGGATGGTAGCAGGTATTGAAAGCTGTTTTAAACTCTAGTGAGGGAGGGTGGATGGGTGGTAGCAGGTATTGAAAGCTGTTTTAAACTCTAGTGAGGGAGGGTGGATGGGTGGTAGCAGGTATTGAAAGCTGTTTTAAACTCTAGTGAGGGAGGGTGGATGGGTGGTAGCAGGTATTGACATTATCAGGGCTGCCGAGCCATGCTCAACTACTTCCCTGTCCTCCTGACGCCCCCTGCTGTTGGCTCTGGTTTGTGATTACAATGAAAACAGATCACCTCTCCTCCTCCTCTTCCTGCTGTTGAAGTGCGATGATCAGTCCCCTGCAGATCATAACAAGAGAGCGGAGCGACACGGGAATCAAACAGTGCTGGGAGGAATGGGAGCACACATTTATTTTTGCAGGATGGCCAAAGACTGAGCATTATTATAAATCACAGTAGCGCTGCTTAACCATTGCAAAGCACTGTCAAACAGTGGTCTAAGTTTACCAAGGAGACCAAGGGTGCGTGCAGCAGCGAGGATTTCCTGCTCTCCGTTTATACAGTTTTCAAGCTGTACTGTGACTCTTGGGTGCCCTCTAATGGGCAGAGTCCCTCACGGCATCTTTCTCGAGTACATGCGCTGAAGTCTGCTTGCTCATGATGAGAGTCACCGCGGCGCAGTAGCGGATTAGCGGCACATGCAACCCCCTGTATTTTCATGGGGCACCGAGGCTGCAAGGCTGTCGTGACTCAGTTACTACAGCTATTTTGGAAAGCCAGCCCCCTTCCAGCGATACCAGTTTTAAATTATAGTGTCACAAGCCGGAACACGCAATCTGCTGAGAAAGGGACTGTTTTTAATGGCATATTACTGTCGCGTTCCCTTTTACTAGATGCGACTCTGGTGGTATAGAATGCTGTGCTGCGCTCTGTAATACTAGGACTCGTCGTGTGCTGCCCGTTATTACAGCAGGCGTGTCGTTACCAGGCAACGCAGCAACAAAATTACCGGAGAAAAAAAAAAGAGGGCGGGTGGGCTTTGAACAGAGGAGGGCTGTGGAGCAGGGAGACCTGGGAAAAAAGAGGGATGTCAGAAAGAGAGTGAGCGAGAGAGGTTCTGTTAGCGCAGTCTGTTGCGTGCTAGTACAATGTAGAGGGATTGAAGGAGAAAGAAGAGCTCCTATCAGGTTGCAATCACTTGTCTTTTTAAACACCACTGATTTCCAAGTCTGCTACTGAGGCTCAACCTGTAGTATTAATATCAATGGGACCGTGAGGGAAACAGCCGGGGGTACATGGGACACTGCCGGACCGGGTGTGGATCTTTTGCGCTAGAAACGAAACCATGGACGATGAAGAAGCGTGAGTACGGACATGTCTTAATGTCCCCCCTCCCTCTATGTTTAGACAAGCGTGTTACTAACCAGTTCATTGAGGTAAGCATGGTGAGAGATGCGAGCAGCAAACGGTTCAATATTTACAGAACTCTACTGCACGGCGCAGATTCCGCTCTTGTTTTTTTTAGTATTTGCTTTTTTTGCAAAATCATGCAACTGAATTCTTCACGCTGAGGCGACACTGGCAGGTGAAAAACGGCAGCCCTGTCTGACTGTTGTAATATACCAGACGCTACTGCAAGGCATTGACAGCAAAGAAGAAAAAAAAAAAAAAAAAACGGTTCACAACCTCGCAAGTGGAAATGAGATGAATGAATAGTGTCATTATAGTCCTTAGTTATTCACAAACCCTCCGGATGAAATTGGCACGCTTATGTTTTCGTGTGTCTATCTCTTGCTGGCGCAATTGACAGACGTTGTGCCTGTGTGTGTGTGTGTGTGCACCGTATGGTCTAATCACAGTTTTTTATATTACTGTTATGATTTATGAAAACTAAAATACCGTGGACGTTTTCTTAAAGAAACAGTTAAAGCAGCCGATGGCCTACTGTACAGTACAGTACTACATCCAGCCTACAGCGTTGCACTCTGTCATATTTCTGTTTAATAAATAATACCTCTTAGAGTAACTGTCAAGTACAGACCTCCCAACTGTTATCCACGCCTTGGTCGATAAAAGTTACAATACAATGTTAGCCATATCTTCAGTATTTAGCAGGACACAAACATAGTTATTACATCAGGGATAAGACTCCCATTGCACAGCTGTTTGATCCATTCCTGGTTTTACTGTGAGTTTAATCAGACACACCTGAGCTTGTTACCTATACACACTGTGTCTAATCAAGCTTGCAGTAAAACCAGGAATGGGTGAAAGTGCTGTGCAATAGGAGCCGTGTTACCATCCCTGTGGCATGATTGAGTGTGTGGGTTTATTCATGAGTAAAACAAAGTAGAGCATGTGCCTCAGCTGCACATTGCGCTGCAAGGATACAGTTCTGCTGGGGATACAAGCCCAAGCACGGACACAGCACTTCATAACAGCAACAAGAGAATGTGTGTGTGTGTGTTCGGGTTATTAATAAACCTGCGTTTGTCTACCTAAAATTTATCACTACGTCTCTCTGGTGGGCATACATTTCTGACCTGAGAACTTAATAAACTATTCATTTACAAAATGCACATACAGTATGCGTACTGTTCAGGTATACCCAGGATTGTGTTATTTTTCCATTGCGTAACACAGGTTTTACTGTACCGTATGTACCATACCCGCGGGGCATGCGCGCATTCATGCAATGTACTTCATTATAAACTTAGAAAAGAAAGCCCAGGTGACTCTGTGCAGGACCGCCCGCACAGTTAAACATGTTCACTAAACAAGCCCCATGATACAAGGGGAAGTGAAAGAGAACAGAGTCACTTTCTGCCCTCTCCAGATCACACGCCAGGAAACTGCATGCTAGAAACAGTAGAAGGAAGCCTCCCATTACATCGCAGTTTGAGCCAGTCCTGGTTTCACTACGAGTTTAATAAGACACACCTGAGCTTGTTACCTGTACCCTGGGGCTAATCAAGCTCACAGTAAAACCTGGAATAACTGAAAACGCTATGCAACAGCAGTCTTATTCCCATCCGTGTGCTGATATGTGTGCATTTTTAGCATAGACCTGTTAAAAAATAGATACTTAAAGTAATGGTGTGAACAGTTACTCAGAGACAAGCCATCGAAGGTCTTTGCTGGTGTCAATGTATACATGTATTTCATTGGGTAAAGTCAGATAATAATGTTGTGTAAAATCTGGCCCCTCATTTGTAGATTACTAGGTGGAACGCATAAGAAACTGAGTCACCAATGTTCCGTCTAATGCCTTCATCAGCGTAATGTCACCTTGCTGCCTAATACTTGACTAGAAAAGTTGTATTAATATCCTGTATCACAAATGTGGCAAATCTGTGTCGGGTTGTTTGTGGCAAGATGGGTTATGCCATGATCGGGTTTCACACCTTGCCTCTTTCCTCTCTTCTCTCAAGCATGTAGCTGATTGGACGCTGGTAACTTCTAGCAGCCATCCTTGCAGCTGTCAGTTTCCATGGCAACAGAACGGCTTCAGCATTTCAGTCATGTTTCATTGTATGCTAGTGTGGGCAGGAGACACTGGTTTGGAACTGGACATGTACTGTAAAAAACTGTGCTTTTCATTTCCAGCTAAACTAACGGACAGTACTGCTGATTGTACAGGCTAGCGCTGCACTGAGCAGCTGCTCCAGTATATTCCCCGCTGCTGTGCGCTACAGTGATGACCAGCCTCTCTCCTTCCTGTCCCGCTCCCTCACCCAGGAGTCGAAAGTCCAGCCCCCAGCCGCCCCTGGATGCCGAGGAGGATGGGCAGGAGCCTGGGAACGTCGCTGTCAATCACTCCCACACGAAGAAAGCCTTCCGGGTGATGAACGATCTGAGGAGGTGACTGACGTTAAAGCAGTCGACGTCAGGGGGCGTCATTAGACTTCCAGCCTTTAAACGCTGGAGACAAGCGTAAAACATTTCAAATGTAGCGTAAACGTTTCGGTCAATCAGATTCTTTTTATTTATATATAGCGCCTTTCACAGCAAAGCCATCGCAAAGCCTGTGAAATGAGACCGAGATGTAATAATATGCAGGTCACATATAGGTGTTAGCTTTAAGTGTTTACATAGCAGCAAGCATGTGTACAGTGTGCTCCCATTGATATCATATCCAGTGTGTCTTGTCCTTGATCCTTAAATTTGAACGTTGAGGAGCTGAAGTAACGAACGCTCCTTGTCTCTGCAGTAAGAAGATGCTGTGTGACGTGACGCTGGTGGCAGAGGATGTTGAGATCTGGGCTCATCGCATCGTACTGGCTGCCTGCAGCCCCTACTTCTGCGCCATGTTCACAGGTACAGCTAGCAGGGTACTGATTCCGCTCCGTGAAGCAGGCTTCTTAAAGAAAGTTTGTAGCCGTGCTGGAGCCTTGCACTGATGGGGCTGTTTAACGAGCACAGACCTCGAGCAAGCTGTTCACACGAGTGGAACTGGCAACGCAGCAGCCAGGGGCAATTGTGATGCGCTAACTGGATCTTATTATCTAATCTCGCTGTGTCTGTTCAGCAAGCTGGTATCTTCTCCAGTCTTTCTGCACAAGCAGCACGGACACCCAGCCAGCCCAGCTGTGCCAACGCAGCGGTGTTGCCATGGAAACGGTGGGAACAGCTTTTCTTTAATTTAAACGCTACACTTTTTGCATGCAGAGATGTATTGCACACATTATAAGGCTGCAGGCTGACAGACAGTCCTGTGAAGTGGTTGGGCGCTGGCACAGTTCCTTGACCCTGGGATGCAGCTGTTTAACCGGAGCGTCCTATTTTGAGTATTTGCCTGTCCTGAATTTGTTTTATGTACGCCAACAAGTGGAGGGTCAAAAGATTGTCCAGGCAATAAAATGAGACCAGAAATAACCATGGTAAAGGGGATCCCATTATAAAGTCTTAATGAAGTCTGTGTGTGTGTGTGTGTGTGTGTGTGTGTTGCGCGCGCACAGGGGACATGAGCGAGAGCAAAGCGAAGAGGGTGGAGATTAAGGACGTGGACGGGCAGACCCTGACCAAGCTGGTGGACTACGTCTACACTGCCGAGATCGAGGTCACGGAGGAGAACGTCCAGGTAACTGAGCACAGCTCCGAACATCGAGAGTGCAGCGTGACTACAGCAGGGCAGGGGTGCACAGTCACAGTCCTGGAGTTCCACCTCTACACTCAATTACTCAAGTGATCCGTTTGAACCTCCGCACAGGTGTTAATCAGTGTTAGCGATGCCTGTAAAACCTGGAGGACTCCTGACCTTGTGCCCCCCTGCCAGTCCGGACCCCGCTGGACTGAACTGACCTTCAGTCCGGGTCACGCTGTAATGACATGCATGCTGCCAGCAGCTGGACAAACAGAGTCTTCTACACATGTGAATGTTGCTGCAAACCGTGACCTGCACATGTGCAGTGCAGTTCAAAAAGTTAAAACACTACTTCAGGTTTCATTTTTACATTTGACTTCTTACTGTGTGAGTAGCTGCGCCCTGTTCACTCACAGCATGTTGTATTGATGACCTTTGAAAAGCAGTTGACTGTTCTAATATAACACAGCAGCTGGATTTCAGGAGTAGCCTGTCTGCTGAGCTCGCTGAGCGACAGAGTAACTAGAAGAAAAAGAGAGGAAGCAGCAGGAGAAGTGTAAGCAGACTAGTCATCCACGAGGTGTGTGTGTGTGTGTGTGTAATACAGTGGAGTGCACAGTGCGCAGACTGGGAGGAATCGTATTGCACTGCAAAGCGATTGAGGTACTAGACCTTTAAACCCCCTCCCAGTCAGGTTCTTGGGAGCCTGATTGCCCTCCTGAGCACTGACTGCCGCCACATTAACAGGCAGGGCATTTCCTCCTGTTGTTGCGACAGGAAGCCAGGTCTGTGCAGAGGGATATCCTCTCTGTGTTTTTGACAAGCTTGTTTTGATGAGGCTTGTAGAAAAACATGTACTCTCAACACCAGCCAGCTGGGACAATGCAGGCTGAGGAGCCAGGCGCTAGCGGCTCCAGACACAGGGAGAGGGAGAGAGAGAGGGGGAGAGGGAGCTGCTGGATAACTTCAGTCTGTTTTGTAGTCTGAGTACAAAATACCCAGGGGAATAACACTTCTTTGTGTTGCTGTTTCTTAAAAACAAAAAAAAACTACCAAGCTAGTCAATGATATACTATTAATAGAGTATTACTCTCTCAACAGGCTTTGGCTTTAGGCAGGAGTTGTAGTTTTCTCTCCAGAGTTGCATATTATGCTGGTTTCTCTTTTCTGTGCTACAGAGCAGCAGGGGAATACATCTCCCACAGTGCTCCTCTGCTGCAGGCAGCAGTGGTGGCTCAGTGTGCAGTTACGCGTGAAGGTAGTGGGTTTGAATCCTGGTCCCTGGTTAACTCTGCTCGGAGCGGGGAGCTGGCAGTGAGAGGCGGTGGCTCAGTGTGAAGGTAGTGGGTTTGAATCCTGGTCCCTGGTTAACTCTGCTCGGAGCGGGGAGCTGGCATTGAGAGGCGGTGGCTCAGTGTGAAGGTAGTGGGTTTGAATCCTGGTCCCTGGTTAACTCTCCTCGGAGCGGGGAGCTGGCAGTGAGAGGCGGTGGCTCAGTGTGAAGGTAGTGGGTTTGAATCCTGGTCCCTGGTTAACTCTGCTCGGAGCGGGAGCTGGCAGTGAGAGGCGGTGGCTCAGTGTGAAGGTAGTGGGTTTGAATCCTGGTCCCTGGTTAACTCTGCTCGGAGCGGGGAGCTGGCAGTGAGAGGCGGTGGCTCAGTGTGAAGGTAGTGGGTTTGAATCCTGGTCCCTGGTTAACTCTGCTCGGAGCGGGGAGCTGGCAGTGAGAGGCGGTGGCTCAGTGTGAAGGTAGTGGGTTTGAATCCTGGTCCCTGGTTAACTCTGCTCGGAGCGGGGAGCTGGCAGTGAGAGGCGGTGGCTCAGTGTGAAGGTAGTGGGTTTGAATCCTGGTCCCTGGTTAACTCTGCTCGGAGCGGGGAGCTGGCAGTGAGAGGCGGTGGCTCAGTGTGAAGGTAGTGGGTTTGAATCCTGGTCCCTGGTTAACTCTGCTCGGAGCGGGGAGCTGGCAGTGAGAGGCGGTGGCTCAGTGTGAAGGTAGTGGGTTTGAATCCTGGTCCCTGGTTAACTCGGCTCGGAGTGGGGAGCTGGCGTTTCCAATGGGCTGCTCTTGAACTATTTACAGTGGGAGCGCTGACCTTGAAACACAACCAGAGAGTTTGAATGAATACATGTTACCTACAGTACAGATCTTGCCTGGAGTGTGAATGCTGTCCTCTGTTCAGTTGATTGCGTTCTTGTCTTTTGTTATGGCCTTGGATAGGCGGCTCAGTTGTTAACACACAGCAGAGGAGGTCTGAGGAATGTTTTGTTTTAATAAATGGCTCGGTGACTTTCATAATAGCTGTGTTAACGAATGCTCCTGCTCCTGCGTCAGGGCAAACAGCTTCATTCTTGCCTTAATGTTTTTTCTGTGCTAATGTGTCTTGCATCAGGGTTACATTTTGACACGCTTGCTGTTCAACCCCTGTGACCTGTTAGTGATTTACAGCAAGCAGAAACAACAAGTTAGCAAGTTGCTATTAGTTTATTTTGTGTTGTAACTGTAATTACAGTACTTAAAAATCAGGATATTGCTAATAATTAGCAACAGGCTGCTTAATCAGAACACGCTTACTGTTTGGAATAATGAAGCGCTTGTCTTTAGTTTTGTAATAGTTTTTAGCAAACAGTCTTGGTGAAGTGAAGCTTTTCTTTCTGAGAATACCCAAGTGAAAGATCTATTGCTCCTGGGTAGTTTTTAGTCTGTGTTTTGGTTTGAACAGGAATGTGAAGTGTATGAACCAGTGAAGCACACACTTTGTGTCACAGTTGAATATTTGCTGTAACCATTGAGAATACTCTGGGGTAGCTCTCTCTCACTCCTCCTCTCTTCTCCCAGGTGCTGCTCCCCGCTGCCAGTCTGCTGCAGCTGATGGATGTGAGGCAGGTGTGCTGTGAGTTCCTGCAGTCCCAGCTGCACCCCACGAACTGCCTGGGGATCCGCGCCTTCGCAGACCTGCACACCTGCACAGAGCTGCAGAGCCAAGCCAACGCCTACGCAGGTGAGCCACCTGAGCATCCACACTGACCCGGCTCCTGACAGTATTGGAAACACAATACAGTGACCAGCAGTGTTACACAATATAGTGAATAGGCGTGTTTAAGAGCCACATTGCGTTTGCGTGGTTCTGAAACTCTCTAATGATCAGGGATGGGATTAAGACTCCTATTGCAAAGCAGTTTCACCTATTCCAGGTTTTACTTACAAGCTTGATTAGCCACAGTGTATCACTAACAAGCACAGGGGTGTGCTATTAAACCAGGAATGGATCAAACTGCTGTGCAACGAGAGTCTTATTTCCATCCCCGCATGATGCGCTTTCAGCAGTGTGCATGCCCATGCAGTACAGTGTGTGTGTGTTTGCCCCGGCACTGCGCTGTGCCCCTGTGTCTGACGAGGTTGTTGTGTTGAACAGAACAGCACTTTCTGGAGGTGATGCTGGGAGAGGAGTACCTGAGCCTGAGCCTGCAGCAGGTGTGCAGCCTGATCTCCAGCGACAAGCTCACCGTCTCATCCGAGGAGAAGGTAAGAGACTGGGCTGGCAGAGGCTCCAATGCCGCAATGGGACCATGTCAGTAATTGAGTTTTCTGGGGTTATAGACGTCGCCGGTTATGAATTTTCATAGTTGTGGTTCCAAAAGTAACGAGTACTCTAGTGTGACACAGTGGGTCAGATTGTACACTGGAGTGGGCAGTTTGACTGCTGTTTGCCCACAGTGGAAAATACCGGCCAGTGTGTTTCCTAAGAACACAGACGAGGTTGCTGAATGCAAGGCAGTTTTCCTGAAGCAGTTTCAGTAAGATTGCCCTTGACTCCAACGATTTGAGCAGGTCTGTGCACGGTTCACCCCTGGGAGTCCCAGCACCCCGCCTGTGCCTCAGAGTGAAGGTCATTGTGACCAGCTGTGCTGTGGAGGCTGCAGGGAGTGCTGGCTGCTCCCTGTTTGATTTGCAGCTGAAATGGGCCCTGAAAGGCCAACACTTAACCTTTTCCTCAACGCTATAAATCGCTGGCACCCAGCCTCCATGCACATGTGTTTAACAAGCCCTTCTTGTGCCTTCTCCGCTTCTGTAATTCCACCTGATTCAGGGATCTGATAGTGATTCATAAAAACCTATAGACTCGTTGCAGTTATATCCAGTGGAATGACAGCGCGACCCTTCTCTGCATGCTGTCTTTAACTGAGCAGCACAGGGGTGTGACAGATCCCCCGAGCACACACACGAGCATGGAGTTTGCCTGGGTTAAAGAGTTATAGAAGACCCTGCAGTGTTTACAGGGAGCACGCTGCATTTCTCCTTTCTTGTTTGTAGCGCAGCATTATCATTTTGAACACGATCCTGATTTGTGTGGATGTTTTGATGCACACGTCGTGTGTCAGAAATCACTTTGGGGATAGATTCCTGGAGAGCACAGTGAATTGAGACGAGACTCCCTCCTGCAAGGCTGCTCCCTCTCTTGTAATCACTGCTGGCTCTTCGGGTTTGGTGGGGGGAGAATGCCAGTCTTGTCTGGGATTTGCAGCTGCTGTTTTCTAGTTTTTGTAAACTCATGTGCATGAATATCGTATGCTGTGCCATGCTGCCCCTGCTCCTCCTCCTCCTCCTCCAGAAATAGCTCCTGTAATAATATGTATGAAGGAGCGCTGTGCACCTGCATTGAGAGATGGGTGGCAAGGTCACATTGAGTCAGGAGCTAGGCTGGGATCCAAGCCTGATACTTCAACTCCCACACTCTTTAATAAGAGGTTTCTTTACAAGGTGCTAGTCAGAGTTTTCAAACTTCAGAACAAGCTCCAAGTTTAAGCATTTTTATTTTTTTTTTTTAAACAAAAACCAAAAAACTGTGCAGATGTTTTTGGTGCAGTACTAGACAGAGTGCTGGTGCACTGCAGAGGCACTGCTGCTGTGTGTGTTAACCCCCTGTGCCCTGGCAGGTGTTTGAAGCCGTGCTCGCGTGGATAAAGTACGACGAGGAGCCACGTCTGGAGCACATGCCCCAGCTGATGGAGCACGTCCGGCTGCCCCTGCTGCCCAGGGACTACCTGGTACAGGTAAGGGGGGCACAGCCCAGCCACGGTTTACTGCGCAGCGTTAGGAAATCCAGTCAATGGTAAAGTGTGTTCATGATTCGTATCCCAGCACCCCTGTGCAGGGTCTGTGTGGACGGGGTGAATGAATGAATGATTGCTCTGTCCTGCTCCCCCTCTCTCCTAACAGACGGTGGAGGAGGAGGCCTTCATCAAGAACAACAACACCTGCAAGGACTTCCTGATCGAGGCCATGAAGTACCACCTGCTCCCACTCGACCAGCGGCACCTCATGAAGAACCCCAGGACCCGGCCGCGCACCCCTGTCAGCCTGCCCAAGGTACCCAGACACCCCCCCGGAGCAGGGGCCCGCATGCTTTAGTTCAATACACACCCCATGAACCACAGGGACATTTGAAGCATCACCATGCACCGGAAAAGGGTGAAGTACAGTAACACTTTGGGTAACACACTTATATATATATATAAAATATATATTATTACCTTAATTGTATTTGTTTTCCTATTGTACCTCCTTTCAGCTGGGATATTTTGCTGAACTGAAGAAGGCATTTTCAGCAGAGTGAGTGGAAGGAGGGTTACAGTCCTGGCTGAGGTTCTTTACTTGCCTGGATGAAGTCCCAGGGATACTGTGTGTTGCTCTGACTCCTCCCTCTGTCTGCAGGTGATGATGGTGGTGGGGGGTCAGGCCCCGAAAGCGATCCGCAGTGTGGAGTGTTACGACTTCCAGGAGGACCGGTGGTACCAGGTGGCTGAGCTCCCTTCCAGGAGGTGCAGATCAGGTAATCCCTGCTGGACAGAATCGCACAGCACAGCACGTGTCTCTTAGCTCTCTAACTGCAGTTCTGTCTTTCTCTCATTATGTTGAGCTCTGTTTTAATTGTATGTATATCTATCTATACACACACACACACTGGTCTAGCTGCACTGTGCTTATGTCCCCTGCAGGTGTGGTGTTCATGGCGGGGTGTGTGTACGCGGTTGGGGGCTTCAATGGCTCTCTGCGGGTGCGGACGGTGGACGTGTACGACGGAGAGAAGGACCAGTGGACCTCCATCGCCAGCATGCAGGAGCGACGCAGCACTCTGGGGGCCGCTGTGCTGGGGGACCTGCTGTACGCGGTGGGAGGCTTCGACGGCAGCACAGGTACAGCAACTCGGGGTGTCGGGCTGATGGCGCAATATGATCTGTACCGCGATGGTCCTGGTGGGCTACTCTGCACGACGCAGAAGATGATCAAATGGTCATTCACTGTGAACTATTCTGTTAAAAGATGAAAATGAAATGAGATAGGGAAGAGTATGTGTTCATATTAACTATGCATGCTCTTTGTGTGTGTGTGTGTGTGTGCTTCTCTCGCAGGGCTGTCGTCAGTGGAAGCCTACAGCTCCAAGTCGAATGAATGGTTCTTTGTGTCTCCCATGAACACGAGGAGGAGCAGCGTGGGGGTCGGAGTGGTGGAAGGTCAGTGCTGCAGCCCAGAACCAGCCCCAGCAGGAACAGGGGTGGAAATAACACATCCAATCCTGCTTTTACTAGGAGTTTAATCAGACACACTTGAGCTTGTTACTAATCAAGCTCCTAGTAAAACCTGGAGTGGATGAAAGTGCTATGCAGTAGGAGTCTTATTGCCATCGCTGCAGTGATGATATCGACCAGGACACTTTCAGAAGTGACACTGATGATATGAACGGGGGAGGCATGGTCTGACGCCACTTTATTAACGAGAGTTTAGTCAGGGGGAAAGTCTCGAGTACGGGATAGCTTGATGCATGGCTAAAAAAGATGCCTTTTCTTTGTGGTCTTGTTATTGTTACTGCTGATCAGCAGCTGTGCTGCAGTCAGTAGACATGGAGCTCAGTTGGACGTGGGAGTGCTGTAACCTCGTCCCTCTCTCAGGGAAGCTGTACGCGGTGGGAGGATACGATGGCGCCTCGCGACAGTGCCTGAGCACTGTGGAGGAGTACAACCCCGTCTCCAACCGCTGGGGCTTCGTGGCAGACATGGGCACGCGGCGCAGCGGAGCAGGTACAGAGCGAGCCTCTGTTTGTTGAGCTTTATTTTTATATTTGCATTGAAAGTCATTCTTCACAGTGCTGGGCGTGCTTACCCTGCTGGTCAGCTTGCTGTAGATACACTGCAGTTCTATTGTGGAGGGCAGGGTTCCCCCTGGTGGATTCTGAGTGCAGTGCAGCAGCCCCTTGCCCGGTGCTCCAGCGCTGTTGGGGTTGCTGTGCATCAGGAGCTTCTCTTAGTGAGCGCCCTCTAGTGGCCACACCGTAGTGAGCGCTATGCTGTGTTTGTGCCTGCAGGAGTGGGGGTCCTGAGCGGACACCTGTACGCAGCGGGGGGGCACGACGGTCCGCTGGTCCGCAAGAGCGTGGAGGTGTACGACGCCCACAGCAACACCTGGAGACAGGTGTGTGACATGAACATGTGCCGAAGGAACGCAGGTGAGAGCACGGGCTTGGCACCGGGGAGTGCTGACAAATGGCCTGGGTTACAATTTGGTCACTTGAACTAAATCTACATCTGAAAGTGTGCATACAATTACATTAGTGCATGCCTTTTATTATGCTATTATTAAAATGAAAATAAATGCCTGTATTTTTGCCTGAAACATTTTGGTCTCTGCCCAGGTGTGTGCGCGGTGAACGGCATGCTGTATGTGATCGGGGGCGACGATGGCTCGTGTAACCTGTCTTCTGTAGAGTACTACAATCCTGCCATTGACAAGTGGACCCTCATCCCCACCAACATGAGCAATGGGAGGAGCTACGCAGGTGACTGCAGCCACACAGCAGACTGGGCTTGAATTCACTCAGTCACACAGCAGGCTGGGCTTGAATTCACTCAGTCACACAGCAGGCTGGGCTTGAATTAATTGCTTTCATTTGAAGGGAATTACAGAGGCGCTGTGAGAAAGCAGTTTGCTCGGGCAGTTAAATAAAGGTCAGTCCGCAGTAGCCAGGAGGAGGAGGATGCATTAGTTATACCTCCTGTCTCGTTACTTTTAAATGCAAGGCGCAGACGAGAACTTCAATTAGGATATGTGGGGAGGGATGTGGTTTGGGTTCTGCGATTCAGAAGCACTGCACTGTTTAACACACACCTCTCTCCCTCTCGTCAACCCAGGGGTGGCGGTCATCGACAAGCCGTTATGACCAGAGACCCCGGTCAGCAGGGCAGCTCGGCCGGGAAAGCAGCCAAGATCATTTCCTAGGTGACGGAGCCACACACATCACCAACAGTGCCAGGACTGATCAGGCACTGCGGGTGCCACCCCAGAGCAGGACCCCTCCAACTCCTCTGTGTGTTTGTGTGGGAGATGAGAGGAGGTGGGGTACAGGGGGCAGTAGCTGCGTCTTTCTCCAGCTCGTGTTGCCTCCAGTCTGGGGCATTTTAAACAAGAAAAATCCTGATGGTCTGACAGCAGATCTCTGGAGCCTGTCTGCAATCTGTTTCTTTGTAACTGGCTCTTGCAGTGACTGATAAACCAGAGCGGAAGAACATTGAGACAGGGACTTTAAGCAATGTACATTCTGATTCAGTACTGCCTAAAATCTAAAAAAACAACCCAAAAAAACTCTGCCTTTTTATTATTCTTATTATAATTTGTATACCCCTACTACCCCAGTGTGATTTTTGGATAACAGCCCGTCTTGGTGCCACGTGGTGTGTCTCAGTGCCAGCTCCTTGAGAAGCGTTAGCTGTGAATCTTCAGGGTCAGCTCCTTGAAGGGCTAGCTGTGAATCTTCAGGGTCAGCTCCTTGAAGAGCTAGCTGTGAATCTTCAGGGTCAGCTCCTTGAAGAGCTAGCTGTGAATCT
The DNA here is from genome assembly GCA_030684275.1 of Acipenser oxyrinchus oxyrinchus. Lineage (NCBI taxonomy): Eukaryota > Metazoa > Chordata > Actinopteri > Acipenseriformes > Acipenseridae > Acipenser > Acipenser oxyrinchus. Next base: position 943,912 of record CM060268.1, read on the forward strand.
TCAGTGGCAGCTCCTTGAAGAGCTAGCTGTGAATCTTCAGTAGCAGCTCCTTGAAGAGCTAGCTGTGAATCTTCAGGGCTAGCTGTGAATCTTCAGTGGCAGCTCCTTGAAGAGCTAGCTGTGAATCTTTGATTGCACTACTGATCTGTGATGCACTGCATCACTATTTGCATACTGTTTGATTGCCTGTTGCTTTGGGGGAGGAAGGGGTTTAAGAGAACGAGATTTCATTATTTATTGTGTTACATGTTGTTCCATTTGAATTACTTGCAGCCTGACTCTGAAGATTCAGCCAGTCCTGCGCAGAGTAGGGGCGCTGCTCTGGGTTAGTGACAGGGCAATAGTCACAGGGCAGTGCTTCTTCTGCCAATGGGACTTTTAATAGAAGGTATGCCACCTGGTGGCTGACGGTGGTAATGTATATTCCCTCTTGTGACTAACCTGCATTGAACCAGCTTGCCATGAAGACCATTCTCTCAACAGAAAGACCTCCCACGACCAAGGCCTGCTTTTTAACAGCTGTCATAGTGTGTGACACTCTTCTCTAAATGTGTGTCTCTAATTTTATAACTTAAGAGTTCCTTTAACTACTACTGGGAGGCTCTTGTATGTGTTGTTTTGTACCCCTAATAGTGTTCTTGCTATAGGTCACTGTTGCCTCCAGTTCTGATACAGGATTTAAAAAGCCATAGCCCTGGTATAAATCTAATAGTGAACGGGAAGCTATACACTGCTTTTCTACAGAGTATGTCAGCGTGAGACATTGCACAGTGAAATGTGTGTAATAAAACCCCTTGAAATCTGCAGATCTAATTAGGCAATAAAAAAGGCTTTTCATCATCTCACTGTCTTCATGCCATGTGCGCAGGTTATCTTTTATACAAAGCGATGAACCGCCTCTCCAGCACGTCTAAGTGTTTCAGTCCTTCTGCAATGTGTGGAGGAAGAATAAGCGACAAGAGACCCAACAGGAGCTTTAAGGAACGCAGCTGCACATGAACACAGAAGCATTCCAGGATTGCATTGTTCTAGGCAATTATTCCATCATGAATTTAACATGATAATCCACATCCTAAAATCAACATCAAACCAAAAAAATAATAATAAAAACCCCACTTGAAATGCTGGGCTATGACGGTTTTTTTCCACTATACCTCTCAAGACCTAAAGGAGGACAAGAATCCTTGCAGCGTTTCCCTCAACATACTTCAAACCACCACCCCATAAGCACTCAAGATCGTCAGCTGAAATACAGACTCTTTATAAAAAGAGGACTGGAGTGGCTCTGGCACTTACTGGACATTTCTCAGAAGAATGAGCTGCACAACTGCCAAGGACTAACCATTAACAAGCCATTTATTAGAGGAACACACGTGTTGGGAAAAAAACAGGCCTCAATGCCATTTATTGCTTGGTGATGATGGCACAAAAATAGAAACAATACAAGTTTGCCATGCAGGATCACCGCAGTGAGTCTAGTTTTAACAGTAAAGAGCAGACCAGTACATCTCTAAACATTACATCAGGGTTAGTTCAAAGCATAAACCGCTCCAAAACGAAAATACAAAATAATAATAATAATAATAATACACTGGAATCATACAGATCACACGGTTTAAAACAGGGCAAAACAGACTGTGTAAAAAAAGAAATAATGAACAGTTTTACAAAATCAGTCGTAGTGCTTTGAGAATGAGGGGCTGCATTCTCAGAATACTGTGCAATACTGTGTGGGTTAATGCTTAATGCCCAAACCCACCACACACACACAATTAAATGAAATGAAATACAAATACAAAGCTTTGGCTGATAGTAGTCTGATATTGCTGACTTTGTGTCAGTTTCACTGGTTCATTTAGGAGCTTATAAACAGCTCACAGAACTCTGGGTTCTGATGAAAGACACTTCCAATGTTTGAAGTAAAAGCACGCTGTCGTGATTGATGAATGTTTACACAGGCTAGTCGTATTCACGCTGGTCTCCAGAGAGGTCCGATCAGCACACAGACTGAAGAAGTGAAGCCTCATTAAAATACTTCCATCAGCGTACCCTATCTCAATGACTAGAGCCGTTACCCTAAACGCTGCTCTCTTACCAGGAGCTACAAGCAAGACAGCAGACACAGAGGCGGGCTCTTGTTCTGACCCTTCATGTCTGTTTTTCTTCATTTTCTCTAGTACACAACAAAGAGGCATGCAGTAAAAATAGATACCACAGCGTATCTATCCAGTCAGCAGCCAGCTACGACAGCAGGTGCATGCAGACATGGTCACAATAGAAAGTAATACATCAAAAAGCAACAGAAAAAAAGTAACATATTACAATTTGAAAAAAACAAACCAAAGTCTTCATTTCCTGGTTTTGTTTTTGTCTCCGTTCATTACAAACCAGAGAGATGAAGCTAACATGCCTACAGGATAAAAGCAGAGCACAAACGCCATCCAGAAACCAGCGCAAACACACTCAGAGAATTCTACAAGCAGAGCACAATCCAGAAACCAGCCGCCTCCCTGTTCTAAGTCACTCAGAAAGGCAGGAGAAGGGCTTTTAGTATGTAAGGCTGCATACTGTGAATCCCAGGTCCGAATCACACCTTCCTTGCAGTGACTCTCACTCTTATTCAGTATCTGAAGATGTGCCAAGTCATTCAGATCAGCATTACTGAGCTGGTAACAGTGTAACCCTACCTGACCAGTATAGGACCAGTTAGCCTGTGTGCCTGACTGATCTCACAGCAGAGGGAGCCATGAGGTCAAGGGGAGGGGAGGGGGAGGGGGTACATGATCTAGAAAAGAAACAAACTGGATTATTCTTTGTTATTTCTATTGTACATCGCAAGCCTCTCTGCAGCTTATTGACTCCCTACTCTCTTCAGCAAGTCAGACCCCACCCTGTGTGTCTATACACTCGTCAATAGGGGTGTGCAGAAAATTCATATTTGACCTTCCCTTTAAGAGAAACACTGAACTTCTTACAAATAATTTACAGTATTTGGCCACCAGGTGGTAGTACACTCAAAGTTTAAAAAAACAAAAACAAACATGAATGGAAACACCACCACCTTAAAGGGGAAGCTCATTTGAAAATGTTTTGCCCATCCTTACTAGCCAGTGACAATGACATTATAGGTCCTGAAAAACATGTGGGATCTAACCAGATGAACAGCAGCGAGTCCTGCACTGGGCAGCCGCGAGCCCAGGTACCCGGATCCTCTGTGTGTCTTGATAGTGTATCCCAGCGGAGGCACAGTACACTGTTACCAGTCATATACCCCTTCAGTGATGGAGCTTGGCTCGGGAGGCTGCGGTTCATTCCGTATCTTTCCATTGCAGTGACTGGTCTTGATGAACAGACTCTGGGCAGGAAGAGCGATTGTTGCTTTTTGCTTTAGCGGTTTCTGAAGGGTAATACCAGGTGGGACCCCCACCCCCTGCCCCCACTGCTCGCTGTGAGACCCCTGCCCCTGCTCGCTGCGATGCCCCTGCTCGCAGAGACCCCTGCCCCTGCTCGCTGCGAGACCCCTGCTCGCTGTGAGACGTCATGCAGACAATCTGCACACATTCTGTTCAGTGACCCCCCCTACAGAAAAACAATCAGGGCCCTTTTCATACAGCAGTTTTACTCCCTGTTTACTGAAAAGGTGAACAAAACTAAAGAAAACAATAATTGTACAAAAATAGAACTAAAAATCAGCTCTACAGTTTAATTCAAGGTCCATTAAACACTTTCAGTATTTGCAACGCAACAGAAGATTGTTTTTTTTTTTGTATTCTTTAAAAAAAAGTCCCATCAATACAGACTGGAGTAAGAGCCCTTGTGTCCTGGAAACAGCCAGCACTGCACACATGCACACACAGGACAGGTGGCAAATCAACACTGACTTCCACCATCCTTGTTGCTGGGCATGGACGAGTACATTCAGAGAACCCTCTCTGGAACACAAAACATCCAGGGTTCTGTGAAAAACAATAACAATAAAACAAATCCTGTCATGTGTGTGTGTATATGTATATATATAAGTTTTGATCCAGGGTTTTGAAATCATGTCTCCAAGTCTTTTTGTTTATGGTCAGTTGAAAGCTTCCCAGGATTTGATACCAGAAGTAAAGCTCTCCAGTGTTTCCACACGAGTCTGATTGCCAGGAGAGGTGCGGCCTGTTGTCTGGTGTTTGGGAGAGTTCTCTGTGTCTGTTCAAATACAAACCGTCTCATTCTGTCTTTATACAAAAACCTCAGCCCTCCTGTGTGCACACTGTCAAGTGTTAGAAACGTCCCAGTGTGATAAACTAACTACAGTTAACATGAAAGTGTCATTTAAAATAAATAAGAGAACAAATTCAAAACGAGCTCCGTTGAAAAAAAAAAAAAAAAAAAAGTTCCCCTTCTGGCTCTTAATGTTAACAGTCCTTTATTGTTGAAACAAGATGCATGTAGTCAGCAGAGAAACACTGAGAAGGGTCTTTAAAAAAAACGAGAGGAGGAGGAGCAGGAGCAGGAGGAGGAGCAGGAGCAGGAGCAGGAGGAGAGGGAGAAGCAGGAGCAGGAGCAGGAGGAGGAGGAGGAGGAGGAGGATGAGGAGCAGCAGCTCTCCACACATCTGGCAGAGCTGGGAAGCTTTGCTATGCCATGTCACTCCTCCTCAGGCCAGGCTGGCTCCAGTGTGATAGTCAGTGGCTGTGTGGAGAGAGGAGGTGCAGGACACGTGGACCCCAAAGGGGTTAAATGGATTTGGAAGAATCCTGCTTGCTGATTAAAACCTCCAGCAGTCGGAGTTTGGCTTTGATCCGCTTGTATTCCTTGTACTCCTCCCCCATCGGAGAGCGATCTTCCTTCTGCACATTCCTGACAGGACAAGAGAACAGAACAGGGAAACCATCAGACTCCCAAACAAGAAGCTCACAGATACTTTCACAAACTATTTCAAGAAATAATCCACTCAGAACAGGCATCTAAATTCAAGAGGACAAGACAGTGCTATTTGTGTTCCTCCTTATAACTGGAGTGATGGCATTATGAGGCATGGGAGAGCCAGGACCGTGCCTCTTTATTCTGCTCCACGGTACGGAGGGCCGTGTTATAAAGGGTGAAGTGATGAACTGTTGGGAGTGATCTGGCCCCCAGAAGACTGTGAACACCCTCTCCACACAATGTCTGAGCTCAGAGCACTGTGAACTGCATGGTCCTCCTCTCCACACGATGTCTGAGCTCAGAGCACTATGAACTGCATGGTCCTCCTCTCCACACGATGTCTGAGCTCAGAGCACTGTGAACTGCATGGTCCTCCTCTCCACACGATGTCTGAGCTCAGAGCACTGTGAACTGCATGGTCCTCCTCTCCACACGATGTCTGAGCTCAGAGCACTGTGAACTGCATGGTCCTCCTCTCAACACACTGTCTGCACTGACCTGCCGTTCTGCTGATAGAAGTCGTCCTCGAAGTCTCGGAGACTCTTCCGCAGCTGCTTCTTGTCGGCCCTCGCCTTCCACAGCTGCTCCAGGAGCTCCGGCCTGAGAGACAGAGAGACACAGTCACTCCACGAGGCTTCTCTCACACACGCAAAGCAATTACTCAATACACACAACCCTCAGGGGTTCAAAAGGAAAGGCTGCTACGCGGTTCTTGTGTGTGAAGGAAGCTGAGCTCTCACATGGATGTAGTGTTGGTGTTAGACATGCAGAGGTCGCGGGCCAGCCTGCCCGAGCTCTCCTCCAGCTTGGGGTCCATCTTCTCTCTGTCCAGGTGAGCCTGGAAGGAATGGGGGAGGCTGGCTGGGTCCAGCATGATGGTGACCGCTGTGTCCTCACTGACCCCCTCCTCCACCTCCTCCTCCTCCTCTTCCTCGTCCTCCTCATCCTCCTCCTAGAACAGGACAGACAGAAACAGAGCCGGATGCATCAGCACTCTGAACGCAGACATCGCTGCAGTAACTGATCGCTTTGTTTGGTGTTCTCTGTGATTTTACAAATGTGCATTTGTTCTCATGCACTTGAGAGGCTGGGTTTGACTTACATTGATCTCATCACAGAAATGGGCAGTTACCCCCTCAATGATTGGCTGCAACATCTGTCCCCGCCTCTTGGATGACGGAGAGCCCTAAATAAATAAATAAATAAATAAAATTAAAATAAATTAGTACGCTAGAAGTTAAAAATAATTCTGGTTTACATGAAGCTATCCTATTGATGCTTTAGAAAACTTTGCAAATCAGAGCGCGCATTACATGAGAAAAGCATTACTCTGAAGGCGGCACTAGCCGGAACGTTTGTCTCCTTTACGTTCCAACTGTGACGGAGCGTTCCGCAGTTCTGCATGATTAGACTGCAATGAGAGCAGGGCTGACTCACGATTAGGGTTGTGATGCTAGCTCGGGTCAGCATCTGCTTCACCAGCCGGTATCTCTCATAAAGAGGCTTCACAATCTGCCTCTCCTCGCGGGTGACCTGTCAGAACAATGGGGTCAGTTACCATCGATTCATTACAGGTACCAGCAAACCACTTCACACAATCTACCCAGACATAACATAGAAACAAACATTCATACAGAACATTAACATCGGATAAAACACTACACCCTGAACAAAAATATAAAAAAGACTGGCGCTAGCAAATGAATCCTGTCACGAGTAATCAGTTTACAGCGGCTCTCAGTTTGCTCAGCAGTAATGTGTGCTAAGGGATTGATGGGAGTGTGAACACTAGCTAGGGGGATCAGTAGACTTGTATGGGAGTACCGGGCGTCCGTGGATACTCTCGTAGTACAGCAGGTTCTTCTGCAGTGCCGTCTTCTCACAGAGCAGGTTTTCCTTTGTCATTTTCTGTGAAACAAACAAACAAACAAACAACCAACCCCAGGTTTAGGAGTGGGAACACAACCAGCACATCTATAGATCTAGAATGCATTCATGACAGACTCACAACTCAAATCCCTTAATCCTCACGGCCACACCACCAGACGTTCAGTGCGATCCCAGTCTTTACCTTCATGTCCTCTGGCCAGCTCGCCTCCTCCCTCTTGTCCCGGAGCCTGCGCAGGATGAGATCCACTGTGGATTCTGGGCTGGGCCGCCCCTGCGCCGCCCCCTCCGACTCCCCATGGTCCAGCGTGGAGCCGAAGCTCTTCGGGAGGGTGTTGCTTCGCGGCCGGGGCTGGGGAGGAAACTCTCCGTCCGAGGACTTGCGCTTAGTGTCTGGGAGGGAGAGCAGAGACAGCAGCGTGGGTTACAGTGTGTGATCCCCAAGCAGTGCAGACAGGCTCCCTCATTACTAGGGACGAGAGGAGGGAGAGCAGAGACAGCAGTGTGGGTTACAGTGTGTGATCCCCAAGCAGTGCAGTCAGGCTCCCTCATTACTAGGGACGAGAGGAGGGAGAGCACAGACAGCAGCGTGGGTTACAGTGTGTGATCCCCAAGCAGTGCAGTCAGGCTCCCTCATTACTAGGGGTGAGAGGAGGGAGCGCGAGGGTGAGAAGAGGGAGCGCAGAGACAGCAGTGCTGTTGCAGATTGACTTAAAATCAGCCAAGATTAAAACACGTATTCCCAGCGCACTAAAGAACTTTGCCTTTTTTGTTATTGTAATCTGGTAATAACGCATGTTGTACAAGGCTTCAGATACCAAACAGCGGCGTCCGCCTTCCTCCGGGTCGTACAGATTTCAATCCATCTTGAAAACAAAGAGGGTGAAACTGTTACCTTTGATTTGCTTGCGTAGCTTTGTGAGCTCCGTCATCCATTTCAAAACCTTTGCATTAGCTGCCTTATCACTGTGCGAGGGCTGCAAAACAAAATGCATGTGTTCTCATTCCATTTCAAACTGCCCTGAGAGAGTCACAAACAGAAGCTTCTTTAAATAAGAAATCCTGTTGGAGTGCTGCTCTTCCTCTCATGCCTGTAACCCACCTTGTAGTTCCTCTCCTTCTCAAACTGCTCCTCAAACTGCTTGATCTTCTTCTTGAGGTTCTGCAGTTTCTTGGTGAACTGGACGGGGATGGCATCCCCCTTCCCAGCCTCTCTGGAGCTGAAGGAGGCTCGGCGAGGCCTGGAGAGAGGCAAGCTTTATCATCACAAGGCATCACATGCTGAAATCCTGAACCAGTTACACCGTGCCCCTCTACTCGCTAAGGACAGCTGGGATCCAAGGGGATCAGCAGTACTAAGAGGTTCTGGATTTAGATTTAATGCATAACTGGAAGTCGAGTGGTTTATTATGGTTATTATAGCGCTGTCCATCACACCTCAACATGATCTTGTACAAGCACGTTACTGCACATAAACATTCATTTACTGACTGCATGTGTTGCCATGTGTTCAAGCAGACATCACACCGCTGCATACAAATGAAAGGTTTCAGTGCTCGGGTAACCCTGTTCTTATTTAGGGCAGGTTAGGACCCTGGCAATGGCTCTCCCCCGAGCAAAGGCTCAGGAGAGCAGTGCAAGGTGCTTCCCGTACCTCCTGAAGGAAAGTGCTTTAGTGGGGGGAGAGGAGGAGGAGGCGTCGGGAGTCTGCAGGAAGCGCTGGCTGTGTCCGAAGTCCAGGAAGCGACGTGCGAGCAGGAGGTGGGAGTCTTCTTCCAGGGGGTGGTGGACCATGCGGCCGGCCAGCGGGGAGAGCTGAGCCTCCCCGGACTCACAGTCCTCCTGCCAGGACTTGAACGCAGGGACGGGGTCTGCAGCAACAAAGACAGAGACAGAGCTTACAACACCAGCGGGCAAGATGTGGTGTATGGGATGCAAAAAGACTGGGGCTGCACACAGAAAATAGAGCGACAATGTTATCAGCTCCCAACAAACTCACCCTTTCAAGTGCACGCTGTCCCCAATGCAAGGCACTTTTTTTTTTTTCGGATTGAAGTAACCATGTTTAACAAGACTCAAACTGATCTCAAGGGGATTTAAACATAGATGCATTGAAGAATCTAAGGGGGCCCAATTTAATAAGCTTAAAAAAAGTTTTAGGAAAATATAAATATAAATGCAATTAACTAAATGGAAGTGGCGAATAATTTCAATGAATACATTTGTGTGTTATATTTAATTTATTTAATTTAAATGAACGGGGTCCTTAAGAGAGAGTAGAGACAAAACACAAGGATACATGCATGCAGGCATACATATAAATACATAACCAAAAAAATCTGTGAACAAAAAATAACAAAACTCAATAAAACAAATGAAAAACAAAACGGACTGACTGACAAATGAAACAGGAAGACGAGCTGTTGGGAAAGGAGCTGGGGTTAGTCTGGCTCAGCAGGCATGTTCTCATAGTGGCACTGGGGACTGGGAGTGGCAGGTGAAACAGTTCAGGACAAGGAGGAGTGGATGGAGAGCAGAGCAGAGCAGAGCACAGCACACTTACCTTCCCCGTCCTTCTGCAGGTGCATTGATTTGAAGTCAATGAGGGGGAAAGTGATTGGACATGGCGCTGACAAAAAAAATGGGGAGAAGAAATGATAGAAAAAACACTGCAGTGAGCAGACAGCACAAAACAAGGAGAAACTCAATACTGACCGAGAGCACAAGAGGGAACCAGGGTGTGTCTCTCCTGACAGCTACACACCACTTTACTATGTCAAGAACAAGCACTCTCATTTCTACAGGCTAGTCAGTTTAAGTCAGGTTCTGCATTTAAATTAATTGCTCAACAGGTATTTCTGTTCACAAATCACTTCCCTGCTCTGCTATTTAAACATCTAGGAGTAGAGGACTCCGATGTAGCCCTCTTGTAATTCTTCATTCACTGTCGTTTCAAAGAACACTCCAAACTGGAATGAACAAACCTGCATGCTTGAAACAAACTTCGGGACCTGCTTTGGCCAAAAAGGATGCGAGACTGAAAATCAGACCGTAATGCAGCTGTTGTACTTTAATGACTGAATATGATTAAGCAAATGCTACTCTGAATGTTCGGATTGAATGCAAGGTTGAGCAGAGATCTGTTCACAACCTGCCCCTATAAAACACTGAGCATGCTGGGGATGTGGGCAGGGGAACACAGAAACACAGGCCTAGTACAGACAGGCTGGCAGCTCAGCTCAAACTGGAGGCTCTTAGTCTTGCTGTGTAAGTTGCAGCGATTACTGGCACCTGGCATGAATGCGTCCTGCATCTCCACAACCTTTCCCTGGGACACACCGCCACACACACAGCGGCTGAACAGCCTGCTCAGTGCAGAGTGTGTGTGATGGAGAACGCTGATCACACTCTCTGTAACCCATACCACAGCACAGCGGAGAAATACAGATAATCAATCATGCAAGATCCTGGGGATTACCTTCCAACCCTTGAAACACTCTGTGCAGGTCAAGGTGGGGGGTTGTTCCTGGCTGGCCGGGACGGTCTGTCGACTCCGAGTTGGCATTCACATCATACCCTCCTCCACCGGGCTTCTAGAGAGGTGAAGAGAGCCAGGGAGTGAGAGCAAGCCTCGGGACCTGTGTAGGTTACATTCAGGGCTCCCTCGTGCCGTTCTTTCCCTGTACAGCGCAGTGATATTCCTGTGCCGTTTACAGCATGGCTCTCTCTGGTAGCCTTACCCCATCTGCAGAACAGGCTGCTGGGGCAGCTTGTACTCCCCTTACACATGCAATGGAAACTACATGAGAACACCAGGACGTGCAAAGAAAACCATGAAACTATAGGAGCACACAGCATGACCTGTGAATAGAGAGAGTCGCAGGGCTGGTGTTTAAGATCTCAGACAAACCCTAATTCAATTACAGCCTGGTACCTGGCCTGCTGCTCAGACATCAACTAAACCTATCCTCTGATCTGGGCAGGAAACCATTGAACCTTTATAAAGCCATGGTAACCATTGAACCTTTATAAAGCCATGGTAACCATCAAACCTTTATAAAACCATGGTAACCATCAAACCTTTATAAAGCCATGGTAACCATTGCATATTTATAAAACCATGGTAACCATTGCATATTTATAAAACCATGGTAACCATTGCATATTTATAAAACCATGGTAACCATTGCATATTTATAAAACCATGGTAACCATTGCATATTTATAAAACCATGGTAACCATTGCATATTTATAAAACCATGGTAACCATTGCATATTTATAAAACCATGGTAACCATCAAACCTTTATAAAGCCATGGTAACCATCAAACCTTTATAAAGCCATGGTAACCATCAAACCTTTATAAAGCCATGGTAACCATCAAACCTTTATAAAGCCATGGTAACCATCAAACCTTTATAAAACCATGGTAACCACTGTACATTTATAAAACCATGGTAACCATCAAACCTTTATAAAGCCATGGTAACCATCAAACCTTTATAAAGCCATGGTAACCATCAAACCTTTATAAAGCCATGGTAACCATCAAACCTTTATAAAACCATGGTAACCATCAAACCTTTATAAAGCCATGGTAACCATCAAACCTTTATAAAGCCATGGTAACCATCAAACCTTTATAAAGCCATGGTAACCATCAAACCTTTATAAAGCCATGGTAACCATCAAACCTTTATAAAGCCATGGTAACCATCAAACCTTTATAAAACCATGGTAACCATCAAACCTTTATAAAACCATGGTAACCACTGTACATTTATAAAACCATGGTAACCATCAAACCTTTATAAAGCCATGGTAACCATCAAACCTTTATAAAACCATGGTAACCATCAAACCTTTATAAAACCATGGTAACCATCAAACCTTTATAAAACCATGGTGACCATCAAACCTTTATAAAGCCATGGTGACCATCAAACCTTTATAAAACCATGGTGACCATCAAACCTTTATAAAACCATGGTGACCATCAGACCTTTATAAAACCATGGTAACCATCAAACCTTTATAAAGCCATGGTGACCATCAAACCTTTATAAAGCCATGGTAACCATCAAACCTTTATAAAACCATGGTAACCATCAAACCTTTATAAAACCATGGTAACCATCAAACCTTTATAAAACCATGGTAACCATCAAACCTTTATAAAACCATGGTAACCATCAAACCTTTATAAAACCATGGTAACCATCAAACCTTTATAAAACCATGGTAACCATCAAACCTTTATAAAACCATGGTAACCATCAAACCTTTATAAAACCATGGTAACCATCAAACCGTTATAAAACCATGGTAACCATCAAACCTTTATAAAAGCATGGTAACCATCAAACCTTTATAAAGCCATGGTAACCATCAAACCTTTATAAAACCATGGTAACCATCAAACCTTTATAAAACCATGGTAACCATCAAACCTTTATAAAACCATGGTAACCATCAAACCTTTATAAAACCATGGTAACCATCAAACCTTTATAAAACCATGGTAACCACTGTACATTTATAAAACCATGGTAACCATCAAACCTTTATAAAGCCATGGTAACCATCAAACCTTTATAAAGCCATGGTAACCATCAAACCTTTATAAAACCATGGTAACCACTGTACATTTATAAAACCATGGTAACCATCAAACCTTTATAAAGCCATGGTAACCATCAAACCTTTATAAAGCCATGGTAACCATCAAACCTTTATAAAACCATGGTAACCATCAAACCTTTATAAAGCCATGGTAACCATCAAACCTTTATAAAACCATGGTAACCACTGTACATTTATAAAACCATGGTAACCATCAAACCTTTATAAAGCCATGGTAACCACTGTATATTTATCCACCATTGCCAAACAGTATGAGTTCTTATCTTAACAGCTGAGCATGTAGTTATTCTTCCGGGCACAATCCCGTTGAGAAAGCAGCACGTGAATGCATGCATTATTCCTCACTACTTTCAACTGCTACAGGAACTTAATAATAACAACAACAACATTAAAAAACTCACACAGGTGATGAGTTCAGTTTCGTTGTCGTTCTCGGACACCCGACAGTCTTCCTGTCTGGAAAAAACAGAAAAGAAGCCCATCTTGAATATCCAGTTTGTATTTGTTTTAGTATCAAGTGTGACTTATGAGCCACTATCCACTTAGGAAAGTACAATAAGTGTGTGATTTCAATAGGGTGTGGATAGGGGATTATACGGGCAAGAAGGGTGTGATTTCAATAGGGTGTGGATAGGGGATTTCAATAGGGTGTGGATAGGGGATTATATGGATAAGAAGTGTGTGATTTCAATAGGGTGTGGATAGGGGATTATACGGGCAAGAAGGGTGTGATTTCAATACGGTGTGGCTAGGGGATTATACGGGCAAGAAGGGTGTGATTTCAATAGGGTGTGGATAGGGGATTTCAATAGGGTGTGGATAGGGGATTATATGGATAAGAAGTGTGTGATTTCAATAGAGTGTGGATAGGGGATTATATGGGCAAGAAGGGTGTGATTTCAATAGGGTGTGGATAGGGGATTATATGGATAAGAAGGGTGGGATTTTAATAGGGTGTGGATAGGGGATTATATGGATAAGAAGGGTGGGATTTCAATAGAGTGTGGATAGGGGATTATGCAGGCAAAAAGTGTGTGATTTCAATAGTGTGTGGATAGGGAATTATATGGATAAGAAGGGTGTGATTTCAATAGGGTGTGGATAGGGGATTATATGGATAAGAAGTGTGTGATTTCAATAGGGTGTGGATAGGGGATTATATGGATAAGAAGGGTGTGATTTCAATAGAGTGTGGATAGGGGATTATATGGATAAGAAGGGTGTGATTTCAATAGGGTGTGGATAGGGGATTATATGGATAAGAAGGGTGTGATTTCAATAGGGTGTGGATAGGGAATTATATGGATAAGAAGGGTGTGATTTCAATAGGGTGTGGATAAGGGATTATATGGACACCAATCCATTTTTATTTATTTATTATTATTTATTTTTGATTTGATTCTAAGTTAATTGGTATGAGACAGATGTTTTTCTGTGGGTTGCAGTGCCTGCCTGCCTGCAACAGTGTGGTGATTTTAACAGCCACATGTTGTATCGATTGTCTATAGCTGGCTGATCTTCAAACATGGGCTCTACAGAGACGATGCTGGCCCGAGAGCTATAGCCGTTATTTAAACGTTATTGATTACGCTAAAACAATGACAAAAGATTGTGTGCAAACATTAAAACATTACAAATTGGATTCATATGAAATCAGTGCAGAACTCAGCCTGGAAAAGGCGGCTAAACTCCCTCTGGCCATGCTTGATTAAAGTCACAAGCCCACTCTTTGTAAGATCGTGGTCTTGGGAGCTGAGTTTCCGATCTGTAGAGCTAGTTATTCTGCACTGCAAACACATGAGCCGGGGCACAGTGTGCAGGTGCAAACTGGGGCTGGTGTTTAATGTAAAAAGACATCAAATCAGTAAGAGCAAGCACTGCAGATTCAGTCAAATAGACGGGTGAAATAAACACTTAGTAAAACACTGCAATGCTCACTAGGTGGCGCTACACATCACGAGTCCTGTCTTCACAGAGATCAGCTAGTAGCAACTGATCTGAAGGACAACAGAATTGAGTTACTTTTAATTCCTTAAAAAAAGCAAGGCAATGGAGTGTAAAAAAAGATATATATAGACAGCGAAACTGACTCCTGCTCTCTCCCTCAGGATGAGACTGTTGTTTTTAGTGGGAGTTACATGTTTTACCTGGCCTGATTTTTGACAAAGGTAAAAATTAAGCTGCTTTTTTTTTTTTTTTTTTTAAAAAGGTCAGAGTTGTAGTCTCTAAACATCTTAATTTCACTAATCTACTGATGGAGTTTCTTTTGCATCAAAGAATGACTTTAAAATCTTATAAGGGCAACATAAATAAAAAAAAAATGTAAAAAAAAAAATGGATAAAAGTGAAACGTAACCACTTCAGAGCAGCCAACGGCTAGCTGCACGGTTAATCCATAGCATGTGGTGGAGAAGCTGCAGGACAGCAGCAATAAAACCCCTTCATTTCTAATGCAACACGCACACGCTGTTACACATTGTAAAACCCCTTCATTTCTAATGCAACACGCACGCTGTTACACATTGTAAAACCCCTTCATTTCTAATGCAACACGCACGCTGTTACACATTGTAAAACCCTTCATTTCTAATGCAACACGCGCGCTGTTACACATTGTAAAACCCTTCATTTCTAATGCAACACGTGCACGCTGTTACACATTGTAAAACCCCTTCATTTCTAATGCAACACGCACGCTGTTACACATTGTAAAACCCTTCATTTCTAATGCAACACGCGCGCTGTTACACATTGTAAAACCCTTCATTTCTAATGCAACACGCGCGCTGTTACACATTGTAAAACCCTTCATTTCTAATGCAACACGCGCACGCTGTTACACATTGTAAAACCCTTCATTTCTAATGCAACACGCGCACGCTGTTACACATTGTAAAACCCTTCATTTCTAATGCAACACGCGACGCTGTTACACATTGTAAAACCCTTCATTTCTAATGCAACACGCGACGCTGTTACACATTGTAAAACCCTTCATTTCTAATGCAACACGCGACGCTGTTACACATTGTAAAACCCTTCATTTCTAATGCAACACGCGACGCTGTTACACATTGTAAAACCCTTCATTTCTAATGCAACACGCACGCTGTTACACATTGTAAAACCCTTCATTTCTAATGCAACACGCGCACGCTGTTACACATTGTAAAACCCTTCATTTCTAATGCAACACGCGACGCTGTTACACATTGTAAAACCCTTCATTTCTAATGCAACACGCGACGCTGTTACACATTGTAAAACCCCTTCATTTCTAATGCAACACGCGCACGCTGTTACACATTGTAAAACCCCTTCATTTCTAATGCAACACGCGCACGCTGTTACACATTGTAAAACCCCTTCATTTCTAATGCAACACGCGCACGCTGTTACACATTGTAAAACCCCTTCATTTCTAATGCAACACGTGCACGCTGTTACACATTGTAAAACCCCTTCATTTCTAATGCAACACGCGCACGCTGTTACACATTGTAAAACAGACAGATTGCACGACACACACCTGGCTGTGTTGATGTTGTTTTCAGCTTCCACCAATGCTTCAGTGTCAGCGTCACTGCCAGAGCCTTCCAGCAGGGCGGCGCTCTCCACTTCCTGGGGAGGCAAAAAAGAAATAAATAAAAATAAAGCTTGTCACGTCATACGTCTCAGAACAATATTCTAACATGTAGCAGCAAAACATGACTTGCTTTTCCGTGAACTGCTTGAGACACTCCAGGTCATAACTAGCTTTATTAATACTATGATTGTCCCCCTAATGATGAGATAATCAGCTAACCCACACGTACACGCTGTTGCCATGTCAATACCTCCTGTTCTGGATCACATTACTGAACCACAATTTCCAGTGAAGTTTCCTCCTCCTCCTCTACCTGTTGCATGCTGAGATGGTCGTGCTTACCTGCCTGCTCTCCTCCTCCTCCTCCTCCTCCTCCTCCTCGTCACCCATCTCTTCTGGACAGTCTTTAGGCTGTGTTTCTACAAGCCCAGGCTGGGAGCTGTCCTCGTCTCGCTCCGCTGGTCCAGCGCCAGCCTCCCTACGATGACACACAGGAGTGTTAGCTGTAGGAGCAGTGAGGCAGGGCCAGCTGATCAGTTTAGCAGCCTCGGCGCAGCTCAGTGAATCAGGACAGAGGCAGCACTAGCAATTCACTGGGACAGGGCTCTGCCTCAGGAGCTGTCAGCAAGCCATCTGTATGTTATGATCAGAGCATTTCCTCAGACGTTTTAAAGCAAACCAATAAAGATATTGACCATAAAAAGGAGATTATGAAGTATAATTTCATTTATAATGTAAGAGTAATAATAATAATAATAGATAAATCTCTCTATTTTTTTTAAAGCTCATATCAAAGTTGGATGCCCAATTTTCTCCCTGGGCCAATTCAAACTGTAACAGATTTTCTGTTTTTATTTGATGATTACACAGCTCCAAACTTTATTTAATTTTTAAATTTATTTTTAAGATTCTACATGAAAGATAAATACATCAATCTATTAAGCGCATTAAAGAATACACACGTGTACATTTGAAAGTTGCAGAATATATATGTTCCATCCAACTAATTTCCCCCACTTTTTAGTAGAAAATATCTGCTATGTTATCACACTGAGTGGCACAAACTCACAATCAACGGCTTCACAACGTTTCAATCAACAACCCTCCCCCTCACCGTGACCCTGACCCTTCCCCTGACCCTCCGACCTCACCCTGACCCAGCTCACAACAAAAACTTTACTCCAAAAGGGGAAGTGAAAACAAAGAACCCTGTAATCCATATCTATCTATCTATCTATCTATCTATCTATCTATCTATCTATCTATCTATCTATCTATCTATCTAGCAGTGTGTGCGTGTCTGTGTGCACAGGGCTCTCACCCCTGCCCCAGCCCCTCGGCTCCCTGCCTCTCATAGCTGCGGGTCTCCTCGGCTCCCTGCCTCTCATAGCTGTGGATCTCCTGCTCGATGCTGCTCTGCAGGTCAAAGAGATGCTGCTCCACCGCAGCGCGGATCGTCCTCTCGATGATGCTGCAGACAGAGACAGAGAGCATGGACGTGAGACACAAACACACTAAAAGAGCACAAGACAACCCATTTCAAACTGCACACACCTTCACTAATATATATACACACATGGCTAAGTCAGGCTCCTGAAGTCATCAAATCCTATGTTAGAACTGCCAATTTCCAGCATTGCCTAAGATCACCTGAACTCGTCCAGCCCTGTCAATTTCAATTATGCTACTAGAATCATATTAGCGTTTGTGTAAATATTTAATAGTATGTTAAAACAGGACGAAAAATAATAACTATAAAAAGATCCTGCTTCGATGATTTGCCCTCACAGAGTCTGTTCGTGTTTTTGGATTTTCCAGCGCTGAATCCAGGAAACTCAGAATATTCAGTTTGGTTGCAAGCAGGCCGCGCACACCTGTTTGGAACGGTTTGCTCAGAGCTGTGCTCTTTCCAAGGAGGATGTATCAATAACACACCGTTCTCTATCGTGATGCGAGCGCAGAGCCTGAGCGGATGTCTCAATAATACACCGTTCTCTATCGTGATGCGAGCGCAGAGCCTGAGCAGATGTATCAATAACACACCGTTCTCTATCGTGATGCGAGCGCAGAGCCTGAGCAGATGTATCAATAACACACCGTTCTCTATCGTGATGCGAGCGCAGAGCCTGAGCAGATGTCTCAATAACACACCGTTCTCTATCGTGATGCGAGCGCAGAGCCTGAGCAGATGTCTCAATAACACACCGTTCTCTATCGTGATGCGAGCGCAGAGCCTGAGCGGATGTATCAATAACACACCGTTCTCTATCGTGATGCGAGCGCAGAGCCTGAGCGGATGTCTCAATAACACACCGTTCTCTATCGTGATGCGAGCGCAGAGCCTGAGCGGATGTATCAATAACACACCGTTCTCTATCGTGATGCGAGCGCAGAGCCTGAGCGGATGTCTCAATAACACACCGTTCTCTATCGTGATGCGAGCGCAGAGCCTGAGCGGATGTATCAATAACGGTATTGCTCTCCCCAATCAGTAAAAACAAAGCTTTACTTACTCTGCAGAAGCTGGCAAAATACTGATGGGAGTGATGTGGGAACTGGAAGAAAAGAGAAAGAGAAACACACATGAGATCAACTGTATTAGACAAAGGCACAGCACAATGGGAGCTGGCTTCACCCTAACTGCTTTCACTGCAGACTACAGAGAAGGAGAAAAACCCTCAAAGGTGCTTGCTTCTTGCTCACGCGATGGTTTAATACAGAAAATATCATGAAGGTCTGAATTTGCAAGGCAGCATCCAGCCTGACTATCTCCATCAGAGAGAGGATGAGATGGAGAGGGTTTGTTTTAATTGGAATGAAAACCCCCAGAGCAGCCATTCCTGCTGTTTAGAAGCCTTGCTCTCTGCAATGGTGCGGGCGAGCGGAGGCGTGGGTGAGAGAGCAGGGCTCCTGCTGCTGCTGCTCAAAAGAAAACCAATTACAGCAGATTGCTATTAAACCAGGCTGCAACGACACTGCTGCTGGGTTCCACACACCGCCAGACAGATATGAACACCGAGATGAATCAGCACACTTTCTGAGCTCCTAAACAAGCACTAGCATCTCAGGATTGCCTCTTCATGCAGCAGGCTGGGGGTGAGCATTCTGCAGCTGTGACCCCTGGGGTCCGGGCTGGGGGTGAGCATTCTGCAGCTGTGACCACTGGGGTCCCGTTCAAGAGTCTCTATAGGACAGTGTTGGGGTACAGCTATTTACAGCAAGTAATGTACTTTACACAGACATCAGGGTCACATTGGAGCCCCACTGAGAGATCAACACCTGTGATCGGCCGGATATTACATACAGTTTGTTTTACTTTATAACCTGCATGTGTTGTGCTGTTAGAGGCACCAGTGTGTATTATTTTAAATGACCAAAGCAATTCAAAACCATTTTGAGTAAGAGGGTGTTTAGGAACAGGTTAGCTTCTATACAAGGTGTAACGATTTGAAATGTTTTGGGAGTTTATTTGAAATATTAAATGCAGTCGTTTATGGATTAAACAGGGGCACTCAAAATGAGTCCAAAGAGTGAGGCATTTCCCCCTTTTGCTTCAGAGATATTTATACCCAAAAATAATAAAACAGCAGCCTGTGTAACCCACAGTCAGCCCAGGGTGTTAGTAAACACTGCAGGGTTATTGTTGTAACAGGAAGTGGGGTCAGCACAGCGGGGCTGGCTCTATTACACTGCATCAGCTTCCATCTCACTGAATTTCCGCTGGTTTTGTCAAACTTAAACTGACTTCATACAAGCCCTTCAGCTCTAGAAAACACTGCCTTCCAGTCATCAGCCTTCTACAAGCCCTTCAGCTCTAGAAAACACTGCCTTCCAGTCCTCAGCCTCCTACAAGCCCTTCAGCTCTAGTAAACACTGCCCTCTAGAACTCAGCTCACTGCACCAGAATGCTCACCCTCCTGCCTGCCTTTAACTCTTCAGGATAACCAGCTTCCCAAGCCTCAGCACCAACCAAGAGGCCATGATGCCTGAAAAACTTACTTTAAAAGCTGCTGCCTTAGAATATATCTACCTAGCTCCCCCTCCCTCTCCCGTCTCTAGTCTGCTCTCTCACCAAGGTCAGAGTTAAATAAACAAAT
Source organism: Acipenser oxyrinchus oxyrinchus (assembly GCA_030684275.1). Taxonomy (NCBI): domain Eukaryota; kingdom Metazoa; phylum Chordata; class Actinopteri; order Acipenseriformes; family Acipenseridae; genus Acipenser; species Acipenser oxyrinchus. The sequence continues at coordinate 964,035 of CM060268.1, forward strand.
CAAAATCTATCCGAGGGGGTCAGCTGGTGAGTGAAGCGAGAAGAACTGATTCCTGGAACCGTTTATAAATATGACCAGAGAGAGACCCAAACATACTGGCGACCACTTCCTCAGATCCCCACTGCTGCAGCATTTCCACATTGTAAAGAGAGTGCATGCCTGGGTAAATACACACACACAACCCCCCCCCCCCACTTAAATGTGTGCGGATTGCTGCTCTCCACAGAGGCCATAGTGAGAGCATCAATCAGCACACATTTAAGTTGCTGTTTCTTCACTTGTTTAATTAGTGGTGAATTAGTCCAATCAGCACCACCGATGCTCACCTGGGTGTCAGAACCGGTTTGCTGTGGACCGCTCAGCACCAACAATCACTTTGCTGCAGCTCTAGTCAGTAACATTTTGTTTTTGATGAACACCAATTGCCCTCAACTGGAACTCGTTTAAAATTCCACCTCACAATTCTTTTTAAGTGAAGTAAGGTCCAAACAACATACCGTGTGACTGAACTCAGTCAAGTGAGACCGTGAGAATGTCAGCCATTGGAAGCGCATGACGGTAGTACAGTGCTGTCCCTCAACCAGTGTGCAGAAAGACTCTAGTTAGCGTGGGATAGAAGTGAGGCGAATAACTTGTCCCAAGGTCAAGGAGTACCTTTCTGTTAAAAACCTGCCCGGAGCTTGAGCAGAGCAGAGGTCCCTTCCAGTCCAGCTCTTAACAAACCTGCTCTAAACTACTTCATTGACCTGCTTGAACTTTCACCCAGGCCCTGAAGCAGTTCACTGTTTATATGTACCTCTTAACCCTGGAGAGGCACGGACCTTCATGACTGGTACTGGTAAACCCCGGGCAGACACAGTTTGGGAATTCCAGGCACAAGGTGACCTACAGAGCTGTAATATTGACACATTGCAGCACACAGGAATGACACAACAATACCCAGCCAGACCACTGGAGTGCAAGTGAGCACAGAAAGGGATGTAAGGTATAAACCAATTGTGTAGATTTTTTTTCAGGTGGATTACTGTCTTCATTGGGAAAGTTGGTGCTGTACCAGTTCTCTATATAGATGCACAGTCATGTGATGCTGTTTAACCAATCAGAGGTTGTTATTTTCCCAACCCGTTTTCTAAAGCATGAATACTGTGATCATATTAGTGTGAATAAAAACGGTACAGTAATGGATTATTATTATTATACAAAATAAGACAGGTTTGAGTAACTCAATCGAAAAGGAAATCGATATTAGAACTACTAAGAACAGGTTAAAAAGCACACACTGCTGTATTGCCAATTTTTCTCTTGGAAAATTGCTGGTCAGATATCTTTCAGCAACTCGTTCTACTGACGTAATAATTCTCCCCAGCAATATGGCCGAGTGTGATGGATGCCAAAAAACGTCAATACACGTTTCTCTTGCCATTTTCTTTGGACAGGGTTGCTGTCAGAAAAAAACGTCATTCTCTAGAGAGGAGAAAACTGTGGCTTCACAGCCCAGCTCAACTGGGGAGCAAACTGAACAGTGTAGATGCTTTATTACGATGGACAGAAAACACTAAGATAGCCAGGACTTGTACCCTTAAAAAAAACACAACAACTAACAAACAGATTCTACAACAAATACAGAAGATAAAGAAAAGCACACTGGGTTATTACACTTATGAAGGTCTAACAGGACTACAGACAAGCACTGTGAATAAAGGTCTATTCTTACTGCTGAAATAAAACATGCCCTCAACATCCTGCATTAGATTGTGGGGAGAGCTGCATCAAGCTGGAGAGACTACCATGCAGCAACTGGTTAAGCAGACAGAATCCTGCGACACAGACACACACACACACAGCCATCACAAAAGAAAGGGCTACACTCCGATAGTGCTGACCCTGGCGCTTCACAATCAGAGACACACAGTTCTAAAATCGGGCTGTACTCAAGTGCCAGAAAACAAATAAATAAAGCAATATCGATTGACACAGACGGCATGCACCAAAACAAACAGCAACGCAGCGCCTCACACGAGAGGGTTACCTGTGAAGCAGAACCTGGCAGGCCATTCTGGCTTGTGAGGCTTCTCGTTATCCCGACTGGGCTCTTTCAGGTGAGAAGGTCTGTATGAATATGTTAAACTGCAAGCCAGCGCTGCCTGGGTACATACTGCGGATCGGATTGCTAGTGCTGCTGCGTGCGGGGCTCAGCACTGCTCAGAGTGCTGCAGTAAACACCTCAGACACTGGGTCAAATACAAGGCAGGGTGATGCAACTGCTCAGTCAGCCAATGAGCTTGCAAGACACGACCAGCACTGTTCCTCCAGCTGTGCCCTGCAGTTACTGCTAATCGACCCCCCCCCCCCCATGCAAGCACAGAGCAGTCTGGCCTGATGGCAGCATTCGATCTCCGATTTGTTTTTGCTGCTGCGTTGAAGAGTGCACTGTAATGTTAGGCAGAATGAATCATGAGACACCGATTATTATTATTATTTGTTTATTTAGCAGACGCCTTTATCCAAGGCCACTTATAGAGACTAGGGTGTGTGAGCTATGCACCAGCTGCAGAGTCACTTACAATTACGTCTCACCCGAAAGACGGAGCACAAGGAGGTTAAGTGACTTGCTCAGGGTCACACAATGAGTCAGTGGCTGAGGTGGGATTTGAACCGGGGACCTCCTGGTTACAAGCCCTTTTCTTTAACCACTGGACCACACAGCCACCTGATTAGAGGTGAAGATCTGAAACAGCCTGTGGGGTTACAAGCAGCTTCATAAATAACAACAGCAGCCCCTCTCAATGTTAAACACACATCCCCAAATATATCCCCTGTGCCTCTTAGTAACCTCTCGGAGAAGTCTGCTTGGCAGGCTGGTTTGACTTGCCAAGCACCTTGTTCTGGAATTAAAAACACATCAGCTTTTGACGGTTCGGAGAGCCAAGACTGAATCCAGCGACAGCTGCCTCCCCGGTAGTTATGAAAACAATCACTTGGCCACTCTGAAGTGCTGCTGCTGCTGTCTGTACCAACCTGAAGGGCACGTCAATCAAGCAGAGCCATGTGTCCCTGTGAACAGCCGCTGTGCCGTTCTTTATGCTGCTGCATTCGAGGAGCCTGGCTTGTACTGCCCATTATTAGGTCACTCATCCTGCAGACTTTCATTGCTACACAGCGAATGTTTTTGTTGCAACAGAGGCACAAAGTGGCCGAGAGACACAGCTCCCCTTCCCGGTGTGCGCTCTACCGGAATAGCATCCGAAAGCAAATGATACAGCCGGGCGTTCTTCTAACGAGATCCAGCCCCTCTGCTGTGATTTGAACACTTCTCCGCTCCAGTCACAGAGTAGGAACAGGGTCCCCAGTCGTGAGATCGTTCGATGCATCAGAAATTGGGAATTTACCCAAAGCGGATTAACTGTCCTCTGGTGTGTTTTTACTGCAGCTGCGCAGAGGCACATCATGAAATCCAGACCCTTTGTGTCCCTACCTGAAACAGGCTCATGTCTGCCAATCTTACTGCGTAGCTTTCAGATCTGCCTGCTAATACCTGTGTGCCTGTGTGTCTGTGTTTCTTCTTTGTAGATTACAGATGAATACACTTTATCCTCTTAATCCTCAGAGTAACTGGGCCAGGACAAACCCATCAGGAGAAGCAGGAGCGGAGGACGGGAGTCCCGAGCAGTATGAAAAACAACTCAGATAGAGACCTGAGCTTAATATCTGCAAGTGGCACCATATGGTATAAGGAAGGCAAAATGAATTGTAACAGCACGTCTAGGGAAGAGATCTCCACTCCAAGCTGCACTCCGCTAATCTGGTTTAGGAAAGAGAACTCCCCTCAGAACTGCGTTCACAGTAAACGGTTACCTGTAGTTACCCCTGAGTTGCCCATCTGTAAGGTAACTTAGTGCTGAGCGGTGCTAAGTTAAAAGCAGCCTCCAGTATTAAGACACACGTGTAAGGACCCCACACTGTCCTTTAGAAATGTGTTTAATATAATTAATGGAACGTGCAAAAATAAAAAAAGAAACTACACACGCAAATCTTAAATAATCCACCACGTGGATGACTGCTTTTGGAAGAGGCCCAGCAGCGTTCCTGAACAAACAATGTTATCACAACGTACACACTGCGAATGCGCCGCTGTATCTCAATGCAAAGCTGGAGCACATTCTGTACAAACCATATCAGACCTCGCTTCTCAGCTGCTTCACTTTGAATCAGAGGGGTAAGTGAAACAAGTCTTGCTTCTAGATATTTCACATTCCAAAGTACGTTGATATTTGTAAACAGTGCATGCCGACCCCTCTCAATCCTATCTAAATAGAAAGTCATTTGGTTCCTCAGATAGCTTTATTTACCATTGCCTTCGGTTTATATTTGCGCAGCAGCAGCTGCAGGTCTCTGAACCCTTATCAAGCTCATATGGATAATCCTTGATGCCAACATTCCTCTGTGAAAATATCTTTTAGACTGCAACAGACTTATGTATGTGATCTGAATCAGAGACTTTTAAAAGGTAAAGTAAGATTTCAGTTCTACAGTATAAACAAACCCTAAATACGAAATGGATCGTCATGTTATTGTGCATTTTACAAAATCTCAAAAGCCTTGCTGCTTACATCTGCTTTTTGATTTAGTGGCAATGGCTGCAGAGGAATCAGGAGAAGCGCAAGCAGTGGAATGAAAGCCCTGGGTGCGAGGAGGAGGAGGAGGAGGAGGAGGAGGAGGAGGGGGGGGCTCGTTTACCTGGACGAGGCGGAGTCCTCGTTCTGGGATTCCTCCGGGCTGTCCTCACTGTCCTGGGGTAGATCTTCACACTGCTCCAGCTTCTCATCGTCCAGCAGCTCTGTGATCTGCAGGGGACACAGAGAGCCAGTCAGGCAGGGCCCGGGAACGGAGAGGTACCCTCAGCCCCGGTGAACTGTCACGGCAAGTACACCCAGCATGGATGCGCTTGCAAAGAGCAATCTGACACACAGCAGCTACAGAACAAAACTATACATGAACAGGGGTGTCTCCATGTTAATGTCTTCTCTGGGGCTTGTTCTACACATATGGCAAGTTACACACTAAGTTTGAATGCATATTTAACCTGTTTAACTCCTTATGCATTGCCCTTCAGTGCAGAGTTCCCACTAAAGGTGCAGAGTTATGAGACCAGTTTACAGTTCACTCTATTAAAGTAAAACACAAATCTGTCTTTTACGATTTCAATGCTGTAACTCTGACTTCCACAAAGACATACATTGACGGCTTTCTTCTTTGCTGAAGTAAAGGAAACACAGATTACAGATTTATGAAGTGAACGACTTTGCAGTTGTGCTCAACATACTAAACTGTAGTTAACTACGGCGACACAGGCAAGACTACACAAGACAGGCCTTGGCAGTCATAATCAGGTAGTGCCGAGGGCTGCTTAGATGAAAAATCATCATCATGGGGATTTTTCATTTACATGGCTTAGCATAAACCCAAATACACCACACAAAGTGCATGCAGGGTCCTGACAATCTACTCCTTTTCCTCCTCAATGGAAAGAACTCCTGGGTGCCAGGCTTGCTGTCAAAGTCTAAAGAATACTTCTGTCTAGACATTCATTTTTCTCAGCCACTAGTTCAGACTAGACCCCCTCTGTATGCCAGCTGCACCGACATGGTGTGTAGCCATGGAAACCAGCTGAATATTGCCGGATTGGATTAAGGAGCCCATGGCTCATCACGCATGCAAACGAACACGGCTCGGACTCGGAATAAATCTCAGAGAATCCACTGCTGACTGGCTTGGATCCAGGAAGGGCCAGCATGTTGCTTCAGAGGCTTACCCTGGCCTTGCTTTACTGTGGGTAACAATGGGAGCTGGACAGACTCTAACAGGGAAGTCAATTAGCAATGCCAGGGACTTCTGAATGTGTACAGGAGGTTCTCCCCTCTAGACACAGCACCTCTCATTAACTGATCTCTATACCCAGCGCTCCTATTAATATCATGGGAGAGAATTCCCTTGGGAAGCAAGCACGCAACCCCGTGTCAGCAACCAGGCACAGCAAGTACCACAGCCACATCAAATACTGTACAACAGACGGAACAATTACACAGACAGCACAACTTTCCCCATTTGAAAAACCAAACTAAAACGCCACCAGCAAAACAAAGCTCATCTGTGTCTGTGTTTCTCCCTAGAAAAGCCCTCGTGAACTGAAGAACAGTATCACAGCTTTCTTCCTGAGGCCGTATGAAAAGTATGAATATAAATTCTGAGCTGCAAATGGTTTTTGTTTGGCAGAGGAGCTGCTGCTTGCATGCTTAACACAGCTGATGTAATTGGATACCGTGGTTATGTAAAGCAGACGCAAAACCTTTTATAGATACCAGTCATAGATTCCTGTACTCAAACACTGGAAGGTTCCTGACTGCAGTCAAAACTGCTCTCATTTTAGCCTGGAAAAGGCTATCTGCACAGCGGACCACCAGGGGCAGTGAAACTAATCACAGACACTACTAATGGCAAAGGGCACCGTCACGGCTTGAGCATCAGGGCAGGTATGCAGAGCGCCATTCAAATACTGGACTTATGCAAAACTGAAAGGGCTTGAGATGGAGATGCCCTGACCAGTCAGCCACGGCGCGCAACAGGGCTGGAGCAAGGGCTTTACTGCACAGATCGGTCACGGCTTCAACACACAGCGGTCTTACAGGTGCAGCATGTGTTTACTGAGGAGCAGCGTGTACGTACGCCCAAATGGAAATGAGACTCGGCTAAAGGGCAGCGAGAGAAAACCTTTCCCGAGGTCTGCATATGAAAATAAAAAAAAGACAGATCACTTTTCTTGGATCTACGAAAGCAAAACAGCACGGCTTTGTGGAGAGATGCTGTGGAAACGCAGGGGGGGGTGGATCCCCCTACTGTGCTCTAATTATTCATATCCGGATGCACAGCTGTTACTGCACAGACTGGCTGACTTCACGCTTCTATTAGTTCAAAGTGCCGTGTGTGAATGTGCATTTGAAGACACCGAGGAAGACTTGTAATCTAAATGTTTGTCACTGAACTTATTCCATTTCTTCTGGTGTTCCCTTAATTCAGCACTATTGAGTGAGTTGTGGCTCTGGAAGGGACGTGCCTTTCCAGAATCCTCAGTGTTCAGTTTCCTGGGTAAAGGGAGCTCTGGAGCTGCTGAGCAGGTCTGGTACGGTTCTCATCAGGGTTTCTCAGCACGAGAAGGTTAAGCTGTGCCCAGGAAAGGATTGCTTTACTGGGGCAGTAACTACAACTGTTTCCATGGCAGGTTCTCAGAAGTATAGTGATGCTGTTTATTTGTACTCTAGGTAAGGTAACATTCTAGCAACCCCACCCCAAAAAGGACTATAAGCCTTTCACAACTCTTCCACTTGACTGAGAATGTTTTGCTGTTTACCTGCTTAACAGTTTCAAGTAATTGCAGGTAGTTTATTAACAGAAAGCAAACACCCGTCACCCCAGCAACTGTGTTTTGCAATAAGTGACCTGGGCAGTCTCCTTATTTGGTGCCAGGTCCTCCACATTCACACCCAGGTGCAATAATAGCAGCAGGTATTTCTACAGCTTGTCTCTTCTGGTGATATGGCTCTCAATGCTTAGCAACCACCTGCAATCAATGCAGTAATAATGAAACTACTGAAGCCAGGCCTGCAGCAGGAGTACATGAGATTCATAGAAGAACAAACAGGGCCAGGGTAAAGCAGGGGGAGAACTGGGGGCAGAACAGCGAAGCTGCAGGGGAATCCGATGCACAGGCATCACTACAGTGCATGGCCACGTTTAACCCTCTCATGCACAGCAACCTCATAAAAAAAAAAAAATTAAAAAAACCTCCTCCAGTCTGTATATGGGGACATATGGAAGAGGCAAATGCATGGTGACCTCATATAAGGATGCCATTTTCCTCGCACATAAACCAATGAAAAAAAACTGAAAATGTTTCAATGAAAAATATATTTATTAAGTGTCCAAAACTACCGCCCCCCATCCAGCTATTTTCAATATTCCAGGCACGAAAGGAAAAGTACACATGCACACGCATGCCATGGCCATCTCACACAGAAATGCCACTTGTTTTAGCAAGGCTGACTGGCACTCCAGCACATCGCTAGAATTCCTTTACTGTGCTGGACAGTGGACACCTGCCTCCACAAACACGTGCATGCAAAACAGGGTCATGTGTCTGCTGGAGAGAATTATTACCATTCACAATGCAACCACTGCTCACACATACAGGCTCTGCTCAAATTATTACCATTTAGCAAGGTTGTAACTGATCGTGTAGGTCTGCCTGCCTGTCTGCCTGTCTGTCTGCCTGGGAAGCTTTCTCATCAACAACCTCAAAAACAACAAACTGCTAAAAATAGACGTGGGTGCTTTGTATGTGAACATGCCCAGGATGAAGCCAGCAGGGCAATGGTAAATGTTTTTAAACAACCCAAGTCAAAAAACCTTTGCATTTTGGGAAGGGATTTGCAAAAAAAGTTTGCAAGCTGATAATGTTAAGAGACACAGTTAGTCTGGACTTATTGTTGAGGTCAACAGCAGTATCACCCATGTCTCGTATTGGAAATATAACACAAATCATTTATACCTACGAAATTCAATACTGAAAAGAGGAAAATAGGAAAAGAGGAAGAGGAAAATAACACAAAAGCTACATTTTAAAAAAACAAAACCAGAAAAAAACCCTCAATTTTCTGACCGCTTAGCTTTCCTTTTCTTATCTGGCCCAAACCTCCAAGTAAAGTATTCTATCACAGACATGTATTAAACGGTCAAGCAGTTTGGGTGGAAAGAAAGAAGACGACGTTGTCATCCATGCAAGAAGCCCCGTGGCTTGCAGAATGCGAGCGTGGCTCAGAGAGACAGTTCTTACTTGTCCCGTGACGGAGCTGTAGTCGTTGGTAGTGGAGAAATCCTCCTCTTCACAATCAAACAAGTCCTCCTGGTTCTCCAGCAGGTCAGCCAAGATCCTGCCGACTGATTCCTGTTCCTTCAGGTCCTCCACTTCCGTATCGATGCTGCGGCAACAAGGAGAGAAATGACAGGCTGGCTTCTCCCACGTCTAACGCATGAGTCAGAGTGAACTGCTCTTACTTAAACAAGGACCCAAAGCAAACATTGTTAACGGAAATAAAAACAAGCAAACCAGATTTGTGATCATCACTGAACAGTAATCGTGTACTGCACTGTGAATTACAGCTAATGCCATCTTTTTGATCACTGACTTAAAAAAAGTGCCACGCTGGACTCACTCAAGCCCATGTCCAAATGTTTCAACCACTGTGATTCCGAGGTGTGAATGTGGGCAATGCTTGCTCATATTCACAGCCGTGCCGGGAGGTACTTTGTTCAGAAAATGGCATTTTAGAAAAGTAAAATCAAATTTCCAGAGCTGCTGTCAAGTGATGAAAAAGCAGAGGAGCCGGCTCACTGGAAGACGTCGGGTCCGAAGACAGCGGCGAGGGCGCCCGCGCTCCAGCTCTCCTCCTGCAGCGACGCCACGCTGCACAGGAAGCGGCACAGGAAGCGCAGCAGGCTGTAGTTGGCCTGCGGGAGCTGCTGCAGGAAGTACTTCATGTTTCTGGACTGCTCCTCCTCCGTGCTAAAGTCTGACAAACACCAAAGACAAAGTTAACCTTTCAAACCTCCTTTATATTATTCAGCAAGTTACGCATGGTGCTCTGCTCAGTACCTTGATACAGGTGAAGAGCTAGAGAGTGTGACAGTGTGAAAGTGTGATAGACTCCCCTGGGCATGGTGCTCTGCTCAGTACCTTGATACAGCTGCAGGATGTGAGCCTGCAGGGCGGCTGGGATGACAGGCTCAGGGAGCTCCTGAAGGAACAGTCGGAGCAGACTGACGGCAGAGGCCAGGTCCGCCTCCTTCTCCAGATCGACCTCCTCCCCGCTCTCATAGCGCTGCCGCAGCCACTCCACTCGCTCCGCATTCCCGTTCACCAGGAACAGGCCCTCCAGGTCCAAGCCCCCTGCGGAGAGACAGACAGAGGGGGAGGGCATGACTCCACCAGCCACCGCTCCACCACCTGCACCAAATACCTGGTCTCAGTGCCCACTCCAAGCACACCAGCCTCACACAGCAGAGGTGCTGCACAGGCAATCCATTCCATCAGATTAACAGCACATTAATACAGAAGCTCAGTCAAGGCACTTCAAGCCTTGCTGGAAGGACCCCATATTTAATCAGTCCAAACTGTGCTTCAATTTTCAGTAGTAGAGCGAGACCACCAAATTAATTCAAACTGTGAAAGCTGGATTTGTTGTTTCTTTGTTTGTTTAATTAGTGTTCTGCAAAGTTGCTCCAAATCATCTGCATGCAATCCTTTCCTGAACAAGGCGAGCTAAGGTGTGTCATCTCCTAAAATACCCATTATTGATACTAGTTATGCTAGTAACATATCTGTTGAATATGAGGACATCCCAGAATGATTATTAAAGCATTTCTGAACCGCAACTGAAATGCAGCTTGTTAGGTTACCCCCTTAAGCGATCATTTGAAATAAATTGCAAGGCTTTGGGGATTAATGTTCTAATGACAGCAAATAACCCTAATGAAATCCTATTACAAAAGTCCCCAATGACAAAATAAAAGTAATTTTTTAAAATTAAAGACACACTTGCTGTTCTCCAGTACTGAAAGCTGCATTGTTTCGGATTTTAAACAGGGTGTGGGGCTTTCATTTATTTTGTATCCATTCTCCGGTAAAGGACCATTGAGTCCGAGGGGAATTAGAAAAGTTATAAAACACTGTGTACATTTTAAAAGATTTCACGTTTCTCAAAGTTTACACTTGTGTTTGTAACATCGGCTATGCACTGATCAGATATGTTCAGGCTGTCTTCACCACGCAGCATTTCAAGTTCGACTTATTTAGTTGATCATAAAGTGATATTTGCTGCAGGGCTGGAATGTCTTCAGAAGTACTTGTAGACAAAAGTCAAAAAATTATTTGGAAGCAAGTTTATCGTAAAGTACACAGCCCTGAAGCACACAGATAGGGGAGCGATTCCACTGACAACAACGAAGCAAATCGCACGGCTCTGAATATACAGGATGGATCAAAAGCTGCACGTTCTCACTGCTTTCTGGGCACACCTACAGTGGTGAGGCCCAGCCCTTTCTGCGTTAATCGTGGAGTTTTATCCTAAGGTGCAATACTCCCTGGCAGACTAATCCCAGGGCTTAAAGGAATGAGCTATGAAGACCAAGGATGAGGGAACTGAATTTATTTAGCCTAGAGCACTTGCTCGGAGCCACACTGTTGATGCTGAATCACTGGGATTCTTGAACGACTGGACTTGACAAAGCTTTGAGATTACCAGGCTGCTCGGACCCGTGCGAATGGTTCTGATGGTACACTCACCGTGCTCTTCGATGTACTCGACGATACGTTTCACCAGGACGGGGACCTCCTGTCCAGGCTGCCCGTCCTGCTGCAGCTCCTCGAGGGGAACTCCAAATACCCTGGCCGTGCTGAGGGAGTCGCAGGTGCTGAGGGCAGGGGAGAGGCTCTTCCTCATAGCTTCCACAGCAAGGCTGTTTCCTTCTGGAGGAGGAGCACACACCCCACTTTAACAGACTCGACTGACTGCATTGGCACTGTGGTACAATGAAGGGCTGGCTACTAGGACTGCTTCTGAACAATGTGAAACTACAATTCCAAACATACATTAACAGCATAGTGCAAGTCTTGCTAGTGCTTCTAAATGAAGCGTGTAAATGATCTACCCAGGATCACTGGGTGGCATGCCGGACACACAGCACTCTATCCACAGCAGCAGTCAGTGTCAGCCCTGCTTACAAACACATTACACGTGCTCGAGAACACAAAGCGTAGCTCTCAATTGCAAAGCTGTGCAGAGCTCAGGGCTCTCACACAGCATGCTCAAGAGCTGCAGTAGATTACACAGCTCACTTGACCATAGGCCCTCAGATCAAAAACAGCAGTGAATCAATCCTTTACTGAAAAAACAAACAAAAAACAAACCCCTCTCCTCTTCATTAATGCTGGAAAGCGAAAGCCCTCTTTACCCTGCCATCAGTTTTCCTATCGGTTCCTGTCAACTCTGGACGAGATCAAGCGGTGCAATTCATTATAGAAACTAAACCACACAAACGGTGCTCAGCCGGCGTGTGACACGCACAGACTCTAGCGGCTGGACTGGGGAATATAATGACCAGGTTTGCTCTTAACCACTGGTAATTGCTTGGAATAAGGCAGTCAGGGTGCAGCAGGTTGAGCAATTGTCAGGAGTGTAAGCAGCAGCACTGGCACATTCGTATTGCTATTGCATTAGTCCAGTGTAACTGGAAAGCACCCAATAGAGTTACGAAACCAGAAAATAAACAAGTCACACATCTCATTTAGAGGCTTGTAAGGAGTCTGAACTGAATGAGTTGAGATTGGGTCTTCCTCCCTAAAATGGTGCATCTGATAAAACCTGCTATTTCTATCCCATTTCTATCAGGGGGTCGGGGGTGTAAAGGAACAGGGAACATACCTTTGAGCACACAGACACCCAAATGTTCAGCTTGTCTACTCCAGTCACTCTCAGTGAATAGGCATTCTTTGCTCATCTAAGGCTGCTTCAGGTTGTGGCAGAAGATGAGCCTGTAGTTCCTCATTGAAGAAGAGCAAATCCTGATCAGGACTTCAGTTGTTAAGCTGAAAAAGATGAAGAAGAAAGGATGCGCTAGTGTCGGTCAACAGTGACAAACTCAGCCTGTGCTCTTAAAACCGCTGCAAGATTCATTACAAAATGTGTTTAAAATGGTATCTGAAAAAAAATAAAAATAATAATAAATAAAAAAAGGCTTTTCTGTAACGATGCTGGAACACAAAAGCTCGGTTTCACCATTAGGGTGACTGGTTTTGTACAATCATTCTATTCACCACAGGCATCTCTTACTGAGCTCCACTGCTCAATCTTTATGAAGCCCAAACACACATGAAAAAGTGTGTCCATTTCAGCAGAAGCAGAAACAATGCAGTGATCAAGTGCTGTACAGCAGGCAAGCACCTAGAGAGCATAGCGCTGGCCTGCTGGACTGGATCACAAGGTCTCCCTCTGTGGAGCACATGAGTCCGGATCATGTGACCCTCGGTCACCTGGCAACAGTACAAGTAATGGAGGACAGTGGATTTGGTTGACCTGCTTTTTGTAAGTGTGTTGACTCTGTACTGTATACTTGAGTGCACACACACCCACGTGTTCAATGACTTAAATCTCTCAGATTCAAACCTCTTCTCCGATGTCATTAGCAGGAATCCTACATTGAATTGCCGATTTGGAATCTTAAGCCTCCAACTTCTTTAAAATAAATGAATAAATGAATAAATGAATAAATAAATGAATAAATAAATAGGTCAATGCTGCTCTCTCTAGTCTTGCAACTCACATTAAAAGGTGACTGTACTGAGTGTACACATTGCTGTCCTGCCATTTCATCCCCGCTGCTACTTAACCAGAGTACATTAATCCAGCCCTTATCTCATCCTCAACAATGACAGCTTTGAGTGTTTGCATTCTGTAGAGAACACTGACTTAATCTTCACTTTTAAACTATCGAATTCAGGCAGACACTGGCTGCATTGTTCTGGAGCTGGGAATGGGACTGGAACACAGAACAACACTGTGTCCAACAAGCAGGGAGAGAGATGGGACTGGAACACAGAACAACACTGTGTCCAACAAGCAGGGAGAGAGACGGGACTGGAACACAGAACAACACTGTGTCCAACAAGCAGGGAGAGAGACGGGACTGGAACACAGAACAACACTGTGTCCAACAAGCAGGGAGAGAGACGGGACTGGAACACAGAACAACACTGTGTCCAACAAGCAGGGAGAGAGACTCAAGCCAAGTTTTCTACTTGACTGATTTTTCAGCAAGGGGCTAGTTCCTAACTAAGGCTCTAAATCTGCATTTTATACATGAAATGTTTAAAAACCCTTCTTTGTAAATCGCTTGCAGTTTAAACTACCGTCCTCATTTCGAAAGGAAAAGTAGATTTAGTATTTACATTTATAGTCTTCTTTATATTTTACTTTTGTGTTTACATCTCGTATTTTATCAAAGTGCATCAAGATATTATTGGTTTTTGTTTTAATTGTGAAAATGTAGGGCGAAAAAAAAGGAAGAAGTTTACTGTTTAAACCAATTCGTGGAGACCTCATTTTGCAAGTAATAACGAAAGTCTGAGCTCTGTTGTGAATTCGACAGCTTTCCCTTCCTGTACAGTACGGCTGTGTTCATTGTGGTAAATCCAGTCCAGTCATACTGCGAGCTATGCAAAACAGAGGGCCTCATCACAGATCGACTGCACAGTAAAGTGAATTCCATTTTTATTAAATGCATGAAAATGAAAGCCATTACAAAGCAGCACTACACCAGTCTGATTCATGCTCTTGGTGATTTTTCTGGTTTTTGCATTAGCTTAAGATAATGCAGATTAGCTCTCGTCACTGCTCGGTTCAAAGAAATGGAGAAGTCCTTGTTGAAAACACACACAACACATTAGGACTGAAGAAACAAAAACCAACAATGATCCTGATTCCATGGGTACATTATCTGGCATCAGTCTGAATGGGTAGTGGGCATATTTCCAAACCATGCAAGACTCTTCAGTGGAAACACTTGGCATTTTTTTAATGTCTCCATAATCATCATCATCATCATCAATGTGGAAATTTCCTAATACAGAACTTCTTAATCAACAGCTCTCATCCAAAAAAAAAATAATAATAACCAAGACACCTGCCTTCCTTCTGAGGCAGCTTTGCCTGAAGATCTGTGAACAAATTCCTGCAGAAACAATGGCCTTTTGGTTTAACTGGGTCCTGCTGTGCATTCCTGATTTCACATGAACAGGATTGGTTTGCTAATTCCACCCACTGAAGTAACAAGGCAAACAAAAAACAACATTCATCAAACCCATGGTTTTTCAAAACGCTGAATACGTTTCTGAGTACCGGCACAGCTTTGACAATGCCATGGAGATGCTTACTGAAAAGGAGGACAGGAGCAATGATACTCAGTCGTCCCAGTTTGAAGGCATGTCAGAGGCCCAGTACAGTACAGGTTTAAATCGACAGATTTAACACCCCAGTGTGTTGAGACAGATAGGAGACTAGCTGCAGCAGAAGCACAATCCCCATTAATGAGACAGCTGGGGACGATTCATAATCCACAGAGACAAGGTCAGCATGTTTCAAGGGCACACATCCGTTTCCATGAGAACGCGCAGAAGCTTTTCTTCAACAATAAGACTTACAGTAGGCCAAATGTCATGTAGCTCGCAAATGGCATGATAAGAAACAAAACGGACACTCATCTCTGCAAACGGAAGTTTATGTACAGTGTTCAGTCATTTAACAAAATGATTACAACTGGAATAGATCTTCCCCTCCCTTACAAGAGCATTGCTTTTTACAAATCTTCCTACTGTACTAGCAGGTTTGAAGAAAACCAAAACCAAAAAGGAAAATCAGGTTTAAGCATTAGCTTCAGCGAGCTGACCTTGTCTGCTCTGTATGTTTCAAGCGCTGTTTCCGCTGGCAGAATGCTTGCAAGAGGACAGGCAGTACTAGTTTGCCGCGATATCAGCAGCTTGACAATAGGTAATGCAATTACCGAGAGCAAGCTAGCGTAGTCCAATTTAAATAAGCTTGTGAAAATGGTCTGGCTTTAACAGTGATCTACATAGGGTACAGAATCTCGGAGTTTATCAAGACAGCAACCCTGAGCAAACCTTTCGCAAGCTATAAACTCCTCCCTGCAATAAACGCTACAAATTTCAATCAGGAATCTTGTAACCTGCTTACAGCAGATTATCACTCCGGCCTCACTGCTTTGTATTTAAAACACCACAATACGTTTCTGGGATTTGTACAGATACAATAGAGACTTGAAAACACCTTCTTTTTGCTTCTGGTCTTGATTCAGTTCCTGCTCTGCTGTTCTATGTATATCCACACCAAAGCCCCCTAAAATACCACTCTGGGTCAAAGTGTGAAGCGGAGTGTGAATCAACCAGCCGCATCACTACACAAATGTGCACCTCTGTGCAGAGAGAGCAGAGCAGCTTACACTGCAGAGGGCTTTAGTTTGAACATTTTCTACCTCCCCCAACTTTTACATTTACAACAAGGGTTTAAAGACGATCTGCCTTAGAAATGTCTTCAAGTACAAACGCACAACTTTCTATTTGAATAGCTTCACCGTCCCCAATACATACAATATGTAATTGTTTTTAAATTTAATAGTCAGCAATTGTTTATCATTTTCTCCCAATTTAGAATACCCAATTATTTTTAGGCTCAGACTCGTGGACCGTTGACAGCTTTGTGTCACGAGACAGGTAGTACACTAGCACTGAGCCAGTCACACTGTGTGTCAGCAGTCAGCTTGACTTAAAAGGGATTAAGTACAATATACTGCACTAGCCAAAGTCTGAGTTATTTCAAAATGCTTCTGAATGATTGCTGAATAAGGAAAACAAAAACGACAACCGAAATGGCCATAAACTGTATTCATTGCAAACCCTTTTCTATAGCAGTCTTTGTTTTTATAGTTTCTGGTTCAACTTGGAAAAAATGTGTTGCAAAAATGCCCAGAACCAGCAGCCCCAATGCCCAGATAGCCAGCCATCCCAATGTCCAGATAGCCAGCCGTCCCAATGCCCAGATAGCCAGCCGTCCCAATGCCCAGATAGCCAGCCGTCCCAATGCCCAGATAGCCAGCCGTCCCAATGCCCAGATAGCCAGCCGTCCCAATGCCCAGATAGCCAGCCGTCCCAATGCCCAGATAGCCAGCCGTCCCAATGCCCAGACAGCCAGCCGACCCAATGCCCAGATAGCCAGCCGACCCAATGCCCAGATAGCCAGCAGCCCCAATGCCCAGCTGCCCCAATGCCCACCAACATTTGGAATGAAATGTTATACTTCAAGTCCAGTGATGATCAAAGGACAGGCTGATCTTGCAGGTAAATGGTGTCAGAGTGCCTGCTTTCTAAAGAATGGGACACAGCAAAGGGACAGACTTACTCTGGGAGGAAAAGATAAAGCAAACCCTGCTCATGACGTCATCGCTGGACCTACAGCCGCCCCGCCCCCAGCTGAGCCCTTCAACCCTTTTTAAAACAGAGATCACTGCTCCAGGATCTGCTGTTACTGAAGATACATCTCAGCTTGTAGTGCTGACCTTCATACAGTGTGCTTTCTGATTCCCGTTAGTTCCACTCAAACAAAAGAGGGGTTCAGTGCTATATGCAGAATGCAATAGAACAGGGGTTCAGTGCTATATGCGCAATGCAATATAACAGGGGTTCAGTGCTATATGCAGAATGCAATATAACAGGGGTTCAGTGCTATATGCAGAATGCAATATAACAGGGGTTCAGTGCTATATGCAGAATGCAATATAACAGGGGTTCAGTGCTATATGCAGAATGCAATATAACAGGGGTTCAGTGCTATATGCAGAATGCAATATAACAGGGGTTCAGTGCTATATGCAGAATGCAATATAACAGGGGTTCAGTGCTATATGCAGAATGCAATATAACAGGGGTTCAGTGCTATATGCACAGTGCAATATAACAGGGGTTCAGTGCTATATGCAGAATGCAATATAACAGACATAGAAACAGAAGTAGGCAAGCAGGTTAACCCAGGATCAAAAGGGTTAAAAACATTGTTTTTGCTGTTACTCTAGATAGGGGAGGCTGAAAGGTTAACTATGCTGAATCAATCATACCCTCCACACCGTGCATCAACGTGTGTTGATTCTACTGGAGCCTATTGTAACTGATTATGCGAGAAGAATGCTATCGTGTTTCTGATAATATACAGCCAGTCCATCTGTTCTGCGGATACAGTCTGCTAAAATGTCTGCTGCAGGACAGCACCGTGCACGGGTTATAGTCTGTGCGTGCAATGGAAGGGAAACAATGCGCCAGAGCTGACCAAGAGTTACTTCCATTGTACATGCTACTGAATTATTTACTGATGTCTCTTACAGATCATACATGCCTCTACACTGTACATCCCCTGCATGCTGCTAACGGCAGTATTAGGAAGCTCTAGTTTAGCTGCAAGTTCACACGCGATTCTCAACACGTTTTTGAATCGGTACACCGAAAATAAACTCGGATCAACTGCACTGTCTTTTGAGGCAAACATCCCACTTTTTATTTTTTTCATTTTTTGGGGGGGTGTCTTGCTTTTAAGTGACAGAATACGGATCCGTGTTTGCAGAGTGAGAATAATGAATTCAGTTAGTCGGAGCACCCCACCCCCGTGCTAGCTATTTTGCACAGTACAGCTGATACTTAATATACAGCCAGTTCTGTACCTGCAACACACAGCGCGCGCTAGGGACCGCTTCTGCGTGTGTTCGGTACAAGTTTACACCCGGCGAATAAACCTAACAGTGTGCAGCCACAACCTAAAAATAAATACGCTTTAAAATAAATAAATAAATAAATAAATAAATAAATAACAACCCAAATGATACAGAGCGCACTTCGGACAACGTTGAGTTCTTAAATATAATTATTAAACGTGTATTTGTTGTTTTCATAAACAGATACCGTGTAACAATTAATACATTGTTATATATATATATGTGTGTGTGTGTGTGTGTGTGTGTGTGTGTGTGTGTATATATATATTCTATAATTCTAAACTGACTTCAATCGTTGTATTATTAAGATTTTAAAAAACAACAACTTAGAACTTGAATAAATAAATATACATACAGTATTATATTTTACACGGATTGAAAGTGAAATATTCACGTACTGCTGTGTGTAAGCGAGCGCCCAACTCATAGCTAGCGACAGTAAACGAAACCAAAAAAACAAAAGAGGGCTGAGAAACTCCTTGTTTTTCACCAACATAAACCGGCAGAACTAAGGTCGGTCTGGACGAACTGAAACACAACGAATAAACAAACAAATACATCCATCCAGTGATTACAGAGCCAATTTATTGATTCTTTCTCGGTGAAGCGATTTAAGTCAATCTATCTATCTATCTATATATATATACATACACATACACACACACACACACACACACACACACACACACACACACACACACACACACAGAACCGTTTCCAAGCAGTCGCCAAAAAACGCAGGCAGAAAATATGTATGACTTCCAGCAGTATAATAAATAGGATAATAATTTAAATCAATGCACCTACCAGTTTAAACCCAATGCACTCCCGAACAGCAACCATTAAGTGTGTTAATAACGCGATGAAATCGGTGTAGCGACTCTTCTTCCTTTTATCATATATCACCGGAGTCTGAGACGTCCAATGAACAAAAAAAAAACACACAAGAGAAGAAGAGAAGCGGCTTTTTGCTGTTGTTTTGTTATCCCAGTTTCGGAGATGCTGTTTACTATTCGATGCAACTGTGATGGCCGATCTCACACACCCACCAACCCGGAGAAAATCTGCTTAATCCGGTCCCCCCCCCTTCTCCTTCCCCCCTGTCCTTCCCCTCTCTGCTCAAGCGCACAAACCCAGAGCAACTTCCTCTTCGCCTAGTTTGTGATTGATTTAAGCTAACCCGAGACCAGCCATGAGTTGCATTGCACGGTGCAGAGCAAGGCTGAAGAAGGCGTGCGAGTGTGGGAAATTAGGGGCTACCCCCTACCCACCCTGTCCCTTTTTTTTCATTTCCAGAATATTCAAACAGGTACACAACATGGTCACACCAGGTCGCAAAACAATTAAAAAAAAAAAAAAAAGCACGCGATTGGGCAGTTACAGTACGCAAACTCGTAAAATGTTCTTCCACACTAATTTCACATGAAAGACACGCAAGATGATTTTCACAAGTCGCATGTAAATGAGGCCAGGTCACGTGGGGTATGATGTCATGGCGCCAGCAGGAATCCACTAAAGCTGTCAGTACTTGAGGAATTTAAAGTGTGAACCAATGCTGTATTGATGTGCTCATGCTAGGAGCTCAGGGACTGCAGCAAACTCACACAAAAAAAAAACATTTCACAAGTTACAGGATGCCTACAAAATACAATATCACCTGGGTTTATTAACTTTTCACACTATAGATACGTTTTTTTTTTTTTTTTTTTTAACAGGTATACACACACACACTCGTTGTTTGTGTTAGTTTAAATGTATTTTAAAGTACTGCATATATGTTATCATTTTCAAGTGTCCAATGAATTACCCTGGTTTACAGACTCACATCTGTTTACTCCTAATCGTCAATAGTGCATTTTGGTCTGAAACAAATAATAAAAACAGCAAGAGAACTAATGGGAGTGCTGGGCGTGTGCAAGAGGACTGAGAGGCATGAGTCAGATACAAAGCAATGTGATGCAGAGAGATACCGTTATGTAAGCACAGGGTTCATGGCTGTTTTGAAGAACAGAGCACTGTGTGACCTTATATAGGAGGCTGTGTGGTCCAGTGGTTAAAGAAAAGGGCTTGTAACCAGGAGGTCCCCGGTTCAAATCCCACCTCAGCCACTGACTCATTGTGGAACCCTGAGCAAATCACTTAACCTCCTTGTGCTCCATCTTTCGGGTGAGACGTAATTGTAAGTGACTCTGCAGCTGATGCATAGTTCACACACCCTAGTCTCTGTAAGTCGCCTTGGATAAAGGCGTCTGCTAAATAAACAAATAATAATAATATAGAATACTCCTTATTTCGTATGAATCCTTTGTCCTCAGCACTGTTAAGAGATGATGGGGTTTCTGCAAGGCAAGATTTCTTCTTTTGCTCCTATTTGGCTGAGACGGAACCCATGTCAGCTTGCATGCTAGCATCATAATAATAATAATAATAATAATAATAATAATAACGTGGCATTCCGTTACAATTCATTCTGTTGTTTCGCAGATTGGCACATGCGCAGTACGTCACAGTTGAACAGGACCTTATCTGGCAGGTCCCTCTCCGCCGGCGCATGCGCGCCACACTCACGCACATGCGCAGTTAGCTCTTACCTGCCCGTCGCAAGACGGGGTGGTGGGGAGACAGCGGGTCCGCCGACAGTCTCCTTTTTCTGGTGTTTGTTTTCTTAACGACGACTGAAACGGACTTCAGACCCGCTTCTAGGAGTGTTCCGCTCGACGCTTATTTAATGCTGGTTATTTAATGCTCTCTCGTCCCGTTCAGAGTTCGCGTGAGTGAAATAACGGCAACTGACAAAACAACAAGAGCGCTGAATGCGAGGCTTGGCCGGGATGAGAGCGGCGCTCTGATTGGCTCCTTCGATAAGCAGCCTCGTTGTGACAGGGGGCTGTCGTGGTTTGTTACGTGCGCCGTGGTTGGCTGTGGTGTGTGGGTTGGGGGCGTTTCTAATGGGTTGCTTTGCAGGGTTGCAAGTCGGCTTGTCCTGTGTGTTGGATCTGTGCAGTATTGTTTTAGCCAGCATGACTTGCTAAATTACTGTTTTCGTTATAAAAGGGTAAAGCGTCACCCTTGGTGGTGGTGACTTATTAGCATTAAAAAAACAAACATATAAAATAGGTGTTACATAGGTAACTACAAATGAAGTCAGATCTTTATATTGGAACCATACGTGCTAAAAAATCATATTTGATAGAATCTACGTTCACTATGTCAATAGTTTGCCCATAGCTAAATATAATATAGCTATTGTTCGACCAGTTATTCCACACTCTCACGTTGACCAATTAAACACTGACTTAAAAAAAATTACAGCAGAAGAAAAATGTAATTATTTTTTCTACTTTTTTTGTCTACGACATTTCCAATGCGAAACAATTTGCTAACTCTCAGGTGCCATCTGGTGTTCGTTATGCAGTACTGCAGACCACACCCGTATTTATTCAGCGTTCGCCCAACACGTTTTCATTCTTGGAATTCCGGATAATAGCAACATGATGCGAGTGGGATAGGATTTTTAGAAAGAACTTCAGGATTGGTTTAAAATGTGGGCACTTTGACACGTACAGCATCGTCAGTCTGTGGTGTACTGCAGGGGTAGAATAAGACTCCCATTGCACAGCAGTTCGATCCCTTCCTGGTTTCATGAGGTGTTTAATCAGACACACCTGAGCTTGTTACCTCTACACGGCGCTAATCATGGTCGTAGTAAGACCTGGAATGGGTGAAACTGCTATGCAACAGGAGTCTTATTTCCACCCCTGTGCTGTAGTTTTGCAGCAGTTCAATAAGGTGGTTTGTAAGGTAGCTTTCCATATTCATGTTGTACTTTTGCTGTATAATTCAAAGGTACTACAGGGGATTGACTGGGGCATTCACTGTAAACAGTCAGCAGTATCCCTCCATTCATCCAGCAGCACCTCACTGTTTCTCTCGATGCAGTCGTTTTAATAAATGCATAACATGTGCTGTATTAGGAACGTTCTGTTTGAGATCCTTTCCACACCTTTCACGTGCTTGCCAGTCGAAAGCAACTCCAGTTCCAACGAGGCAAAGTGCGCTCAATGCATTTCTGCAGCACACCTCTGGGTGTGTGTGTGTGTGT
The DNA here is from genome assembly GCA_030684275.1 of Acipenser oxyrinchus oxyrinchus. Classification (NCBI taxonomy): domain Eukaryota; kingdom Metazoa; phylum Chordata; class Actinopteri; order Acipenseriformes; family Acipenseridae; genus Acipenser; species Acipenser oxyrinchus. The sequence continues at coordinate 986,575 of CM060268.1, forward strand.
GTGTGTGTGCGCGTTACAAACACAAACACATGGAGAAGTAACACACCAGCATGGTCTCTACAGCAGCATGTGTATATTCCCACAATCATTCATAGGAAATGAAAGATTACACAGCAGCCATTTGTGAAACAGATGACCACAGTGAACCTGTATGAACCTGAGAGAGCGCGGTACCCCTCAAGGAGCAGGAGATGTGCTGTGTGAACCCGAGAGAGCGCGGTACCCTCAAGGAGCAGGAGATGTGCTGCGTGAACCCGAGAGAGCGCGGTACCCTCAAGGAACAGGAGATGTGCTGTATGAACCCGAGAGAGCGCGGTACCCTCAAGGAGCAGGAGATGTGCTGTATGAACCTGAGAGAGCGCGGTACCCTCAAGGAGCAGGAGATGTGCTGTGTGAACCCGAGAGAGCGCGGTACCCTCAAGGAGCAGGAGATGTGCTGTGTGAACCCGAGAGAGCGCGGTACCCTCAAGGAGCAGGAGATGTGCTGTGTGAACCCGAGAGAGCGCGGTACCCTCAAGGAGCAGGAGATGTGCTGTGTGAACCCGAGAGAGCGCGGTACCCTCAAGGAGCAGGAGATGTGCTGTATCAACCTGAGAGTGCAGTTCCCTCAAGGAGCAGGAGATGTGCTGTATCAACCTGAAAGTGCAGTTCCCTCAAGGAGCAGGAGATGGCAGACTTTACTGAGGAAAACATAATAGCCTTCCAAACACACACACGCACGCACGGAAGCATGCACACGTGCACACACACACACACACAAATATACACGTTTGCATTCCTGTATTTGTGGGGACTTCTCATTGACTCTCACTATATTCTTATTTACTACTTCTAATTCCAGGCAGACAAAACTCTACACGGGGTGAAAGTCGACAACAAACTAAATATTTTGGCACTTTTATTTGTTTTTTGTTAAAGGCATATTTAGTTCTTAAAAAGGTGTTTTACAAAGTGGGGACCATGGAAAGCTCATTCATCCAGGACACCTCTGCAGTGACACCTGTGTGAGTGACCGTGCGAAGCTCATTCAATCCAGGACACCGCTGCAGTGACACCTGTGTGAGTGACCGTGCGAAGCTCATTCAGTCCAGGACACCGCTGCAGTGACACCTGTGTGAGTGACCGTGCGAAGCTCATTCAGTCCAGGACACCGCTGCAGTGACACCTGTGTGAGTGACCGTGCGAAGCTCATTCAATCCAGGACACCGCTGCAGTGACACCTGTGCGAGTGACCGCGCAAAGCTCATTCATCCAGGACACCGCTGCAGTATGAGGCTGCAGTACTGGATTTTCAGAGCATGTGTTTGATTGAGTAGAGCAGGAGAAGAGGCTGCTGTACTGGATTTTCAGAGCATGTGTTTGATTGAGTAGAGCAGGAGAAGAGGCTGCTGTACTGGATTTTCAGATTGACTCCAGTCCTGTGTTTCACAATGCCCTGCAGAGTCACGCAATAAAGAACACACACCAGGACTGTAAGGTTCAAACTCTCTTATTGCCAGGGAGCTCCATTACATTATATTACATACACTCCTGACCACTCTAAAAAGACGTGCCGGGTTATATACTGTGCACAAAAACAAACAAACAACATTGTCAAATTTAAATAGCAAAACAATAATTTAGCAATATAATGCATTACATTAAGAGGTATTAAATGTATGTTTCGATATAGTATTCATTCTATTTACAAGCAATTTATGTATGCATATATATAACAAAGTGGAATGCACAGTATTAGGCTGTACATTCAGGTTGAGACACAAACAGTGTCCAATGCAAAGCAAATCAAACAGGGTTAAAAACACACAAGGTAAAGTTCCAGGAAAGAGCGTTTACTTTGAAGTGGAATTAAACACCATGAAAACAAAGCTGCTGCTATACCCTCTAGTGAAGCCAGTTTCGCACCTCCGTGGGTAAAGCATTGCACTGTATAGTGTCTGTATGGTAGCCCCCAGCCAATGCTTCTGAAAGGTTTCGCCGGTCACAAGCAGCAGGCAGGGGTCTGACTTGAGAGAGACTTTACCTTTGGATTTATTTACATGCTCCCAGATGGAATGGGATTGTCTGCAATCAGCTGTTCCCCAATCCCAGGACGAAGCACAGTGTTACTCTGAGCAGGACTTATCTAAAGCTGGGTCCACACCTCAGCGATCAGTGGCACAACTTAGTGGCATGCAACCACGTCGCTTATATGTGGACGTCCCTGCAACCACGTCACTTAGATGTGGACGTCCCTGCAACCACGTCGCTTAGATGTGGACGTCCCTGCAGTTGCACAACCAATTGCTTGAAGTAGACCCGTGCTCTACTATCCAAACAACCTCCCGAGCGGCTTCTGTAGACACAGGCGATCACGTGGCAATTCACAGACTCTGATTGGTTCTTATAATGCTGACTGCACGGCTTGCACATCCGGTCATAAAGAAGCTCTCATTTTAAAAACGTCGACGGTCAAATGAAACTGTTTCATCCAGCTTTTACAGGGCTTTGTTTTCTCTTTAAGGAATATGGCATTTAAAATAAGTTAAAAAAAAAAATACTGGACACATACGACCTGACCAAAAAAAGTGTCACCTCAGCTGTCAAAAAATAAATAAAATAAATACAATTCTGAACTTGGGGACAAAAAAAAACATGTCAATTCAGTTGTCAAAACCCCCAAAAAACCAAACTACTTCACCTTGTAGATGGAATAAAAATATATATTAAAAAAAAAACCTGTCACCTCAGTTAGACGCGGGAACCTTGTTGCACAAGTAATTGCTCAGATGCAGACACAGCAATTGCTCGCAACTGAGCTGCGCAATTTCGGGAGCAATTTGGGTTGTGCAACTGATGGCGTGGACCTGGCTAAACTGGGTCATCTCAATCATGCAGTGCGAACATGCTACTGGTCAGATGTTTCTCTGGGCATGTTTATAGAACACACCCAAAACGCTCTTAAACCCAGAATGGTAAACCATTGACTGACGGTGGGTTTGATTTGCCGTGAAGCCAAAGACTGAGGATGGTACGATCTGTCCCACAGAGACACATCTGCAAAGCAAACACAGATACAGCTGAGCAGTCTCCGCTAGAGCAATCCGCTAGGAAGGACCTGCCATCCACCGTCTCCCTTACATTCTCACTCTGGCCATCCTCCAGGGGTGAAATCGGAAGTTACAAAAATAAATACAATTGCTCTGCCATCGTCTACAATTCCACAAGTAATATTTGCATTAAAGTCTGAAGTTTCTGATTTTCTTGTTTGTGCTTTTAAAACAGTCTTGTATTGGGGGGCGATGGAGGGGAGGGGAGGGAGGGAGGGTGCTGGTCCATCTTGTATCGATTTAGGATTCGTAAACCCTGCAAGAGAAAGAGAATACATTGCGGTAAGTTCACAGCGGTGGTTTCATTTCATTGCATAGCTGCAAGTTGGCACAAAGGCAGGGCTGAAGAGGTACGGCTCAGTGGCTGCTGTCTGTCATCGCGTATGCATGAGCTCAGGAACCTGCTCCGGTCTGCAGTAATCTTCCACCACCAGCTCATTATCATCATCTACTGCACACTGTTTTGCTCTGCACTGCATGAACCTCATAATGCACCTGAGCCAGAGCGATGATCTGGTGCTCAAGACGCCCTGTAAAAGCACACACACTCCCCCGTCACCTTGTATACAGTCAGTGCTGCAGTCAGGTCTCTGATCAGTCCAGTGTCCTCTACCCAACCAAAGGACACACAGTTGGAAATGAAATGGAGACTGACTTAGGACAGAGGGAGGGAGAGACTTCGTCACACACAGAGTGGGGGCTACCTAGTCATGTTGTTCAGGCAGGATCACGTGGATCCTTCAATTCCCAACTTGACAAAGTTCTGAGATCAATCAGCTACCAGGAACAGGGCGGTCCTAGCCGCCACTGGTTTGTAAATTGTATTACACACTAGAACACTGAGCTCTGTGATCCTGACAAGGAGTCTACACAATGACACTCAGCACCATGCCAAGCCTTTACCTGTGCTTGTCCTTCCAGATCGTGTACCATTTCACCAGGTTCTTGGTGCTCTGCAGTCTGGGGTGCAGACAGTACTCCTGGCCCTTGAAGCGGGACACATTCTCCATAGTGACGCTGCAGAAGCAAGAAAAACAAACCCCTTATTAGTATGACAATGGCTGCACTGCGGTCACCAATGGACCACACGCCTTTCTGGTCCTTTGAGTGGATTCCACCCTAGGTGATTCCAGAACAGTCACGGCACGCCTTTATAGGCTGCAGCAGGCTTAGTTTTATTTGTATTAAATTTAGGGCTCAGCCTTATGGCTATCTGACTGGTTCCACTGACGCAGATGAGCAAGACTCTTGGGACTACGTTGCTTCACCTTAGGTTAGGAAGCTCAGGATTAGTGTTCAATTATTTGTTAATCATCTGTGAACTGCTCATATCCGTCTCAATCAGAACTTGTGCCCTTTTCAAATTAACCACCTGGGCTCCATTAGGCACAGAGTAAAATCAGTGACAAGGCTTCCGATAGGAAATGGTTACACCATGCAAATCTCTCAAAGCAGCCAACACAGAGTGAGAAACTGTTGATTAGAAGCAAACTCCTAAAGTGAATGGCCGGGCAGATCGCCTGCAAACGAGCTGGCAGCCTTCCATGTCTGAGCAGCGCAGTCCATCTGCTGCTAGTCCAAACATTAGTGTCTCCCGTCTCCTGTCAATCAGGAGACAACTTTCTGTAAATTACACAGGGAATTAAGAGTACCAGCTAATGAAGACAACTAATTGGTTCATAAATCACTGCACATGTGGCACGGAGGGAAAATGTTTTGCTACATTATATGGTCGCACATTTGAGGATTAGGGTTAATGTTTCCCTACATTATATGGTCGCACATTTGAGGGGAGTCCTTCTGCTGTGAAAGTCAAACACTTCACTTCCTGGGGACCTGTTTCCATCTTGTAAGAGATCCAATCCAAAAGACACCATGTTTATTTATTACCCTGGTCAGTGATGTCAGCGTTTGAAATGAAAGAGGATTAACCAGATGTATCTTTTGCTAATGCAGTATATGAATGTTAACCCTCAGTAACTGTGTTATGAATTAGATCTTTTCACCCCCTGAAACCCTGCCAAGCCCGTTTCAAATCTGCCACGATGCAGGCGAGGCCCTAGAGCAGGGGGGCTTGTTTTGAAAACTCACGGATGTCATTTCTGAAGCCCCTTCTGAGAGGCTGTGATTCCCAGCCGTTTGATACGAGAACCCAAATGTTACCTGCGTGGCTTAGTATCGCCGAGGAACTTCATATTGACCGATTGCAGCTCAGAGAGGAAGGCGAACAAGAACACGAAAAAATACACCCTGCAAAAAATATCTTAACTGCGGATCCACAGCGAGAACCAATCCTCACAGATTTAATACAGCACTCAGGCCCTGGGTCCAGGTCCGTGGTCTGAGAGCCAGCTAATTCAATACAGCACTGAGGATCTCAACAATCCCAATACAGTGCAGTGAACGTGGTACCTGGGACAGGAGAGCCAGCAAACTCAATAGAGAATGCAGCACTGGCCCGTAGCTAGGCTGTCAGTGGAACAGTAAAACAGACTCGAGGCCAGGTTACTCCTGCCTAAAATGGCACTCTGCAGCTACAAAGAGGAGAAAGAACAAGGCTTACAAGATCATCTTCTCATGGCAGTAGGGGTGCTTCGGTTTGATCTCCAGCTTCTGCACGTCCTTGTACCGGATCTTGGGACCCTTCCTTGTGCATTTGCATTTGTAGGCTGCAGCAGAAACAACAACACAGAGGCACAGTTAACTTGCAGCAGGTGAATGATCAAAAGTTAAGCAGCAGAGAGAAGTGGCATTACCTGGCTTTCGCTTGAGAGAAAACATAATTTCAAATGATCTGTACTTCAAGTAGGCTTACATGAAAAATGCTCCTGGCTCAAATGCATGACTTCAAATTGATCAATTTATATATCTATATTAAATGAAGAAAAGGAACTGAAAACTCACTGTTTAATCTATATATTTGAGATGTTATCTGAAGTATGTAGGCATGAGTTTACCTTTAGATAAAAGAAAGAAAGAATAAACACACGTCCCTTTCCAGAACAAAACCAGGTTTACTACTTCAATATTTCTGAAAGCCTTGTAAAGCACATTTTATTAATAATGAACAGGAAGCCTGCAATGTGACTGCCCAGCTTGCAGCTGCTCTCCCCAGTTCCCTGCTCATGCCCGTTCCCTGGAGAGGAGACGGTAAACAGCTGCTGTTTCTACCTGGCCTGGATTGTGTGGCAGGTGCTAATCCATCTCTAGCACTGTCCTTGCTGCTTCTGAGCTCTCTCAGCAGTTTTAACACAGTGAGGCACATTGTTCAGTGCAGCTGGAGGTGTGTTTGTTAGATACTTTGAGAAATATGTATCTGCATTTATATAACTAATTGATGCTATAGCTTTAGATTTCCATGCTCTGACTGCTATATACCAGCACGTTCATTGCCATGAATAAATACATAGCTTCCTGAATTGCTGCAGATAATTTAAAAAGGGAATTGCTGTTTCAATGTTAGGTTTTGTTGAGGTAGAGTGCAAAGATGAATAATAAATACACAAATAAAAACACACACTACAAGAAGAGATTAACAATTTAACAAAAGCAAAGTAGGATCCTGCGTTTCGATTCACTGCGCAGAGTAGTAGTCACACATTTTATTCAAGAGTGTAAAAACCGCACCCAATACAGTACCAAACCAGAAAATCGACACTTAATTCAGCGGCTTGCGAGTAGTCTGGACCTCTTTCTTATTCGTTCCACAATTGTAAATCACGGTTTTTTCCACCCACTTTCAGACAAAAACTGTGCCACTGACGACTCGGAGAAGTAGCCCTCGATGTAATTTCAAGCGGAGATAGCGCTCTACAAAGCCCATGGCGTCAACGCTCAGCAGCGCACGCACTACCGCGCGTCTCCAGAACAATCTCCTGACTGTCCAGAACAATTGCAGTTTCGTTTGACGTGTATTTCATCTGCATTGAGCCAATGAATAATGATAAACAGCGTGCATGTAAACTCATGACATATATCCTATTCATAAAGCATTCGCGTTCCAGTAAACGCCCTTCTGGGTTTTGTATTTTTTTTTTAAAAACCTAATGAGCATCACAAAAACTGAAATATTTCAGGAACAGATATGTAGACATACAAGAGATTGAAGGGCACATCACTTTTCTTTTTAAAACAGCAAGCTATTCAAAATGTAACTTTTGAAAAATTACTGTCCAAAAGAAAGTTATATAACTACATATATATATATATATATATATATATATATATATATATATATATATATATATATATATATATTTTTTTTTTTACCGAATTGAAAAACAACCTTTAGACACGTATTGAACTGCCCGTTTATAGAGTTGTGTACAGTACCGTACGAAAGCTAAGACTACAGGTATATTTTGGTTGCTTGTATTTAGAATTAGTCAGTTTAAGTAGCTATACTCGAAGCGGTCAGCTGCTAGCGACCCCATTAGCAAGACAATACCTGGGAGCGTCAAGTGGGAGTGCTGGTTTTAATGGGAAATGTCGGGATAGGAAACCAGCAATAAGAAACCAGAATAGGTTTATAAGAAATGAATACACGCAAAGCAACTTCCCATCCCTGCATACGAATAAACACAAACACTTACTCTGCAAGTCCGGACTCTGTAGGCTTGCCTTGGAAACAATGAAGCATATGAAGGGGTTTTAAATCATTACTCGACATGTTTTGCACGTCTCTCCTTCAGGCTTGAGGCGCTAAACTGCTTCATGCTATTTCTGTCATGTAATTGACCAAAATTATCTTAACTATAGCAGTTATGGTTTTGTTTCTTTTCACTTCAGAGTCAAACAATAACACCATTGCGAGTGTTGTGTGCGCGTCATAGCGCACCCAGGTCTGTTTTCACGCGAGCTCCTCGCACACCTGTTTCTGCTGCCGCACATTAAAAGTTGCTGCGGATTCATCTCCCCGCCGGTGTGAGCGGCAGTCTTGTAGAACAGCGTTCTGGAGTGTTGTGTATTAGCTGTGTGTATTCTAAATGTGTATAATTCTGTCTTTTCATCGGCCATTTCTCTCCGTATCCTTATTCTATTTTATTTTTCATTCTTAAACATTTTAAATGTGTTTATTTTATATTTTTATATTGTGTTGAATTTCTGCACGTCTCTTGATAAAAGCGTCTGCTAACTTAAAATATATAAAAAATAAAGAAAAGAATTGATCAACTGAAAACTCACTATTTCCTATATTTGAGAGACGTGTATGCATTTAGATTTCTTTAAAAAGGTAACCAATAATTCATCTAAATGCCTTCTAACCAATAAGTCTTTGCAAACGGTGGTGTGTTTTTCGTTTGCTTTTGCTAAATGCTATCCCTATAACTTGATGCAATTAGTATTTTACATGTGTGTTTAAAATGTATTACAATAGAGAAAGACACATACACATTTGTTGTTTGTTTCTATGAAAGCTGGTGAGGTGTATATATTAGAACTTCAAAACGTCTTTTTGGATTGATCCAAGACTTGTTTTAAATAACAAACTGTTCCCAAAGCAAACATCAAGCTTACCTTCCACACTAATGGAGTACAGGGCGATTATCATCAGGATAAGCAGGACGGTGGCACGATGCATCGCGTCACTTCAGAACAGGAAAAGCCCCCCTGGTGTGTTTAATACTGATAGTTTTATCGTGTAGTCCCCCGGCTCCTTTTCAAACGCGTGTTTTCTTGGTATGTCAGCCTCACTGTTTTTGTTTTCTCAAACGCCACGCTATAATACGAGTCGTTGTTCAGTTCCTGCACTGGAAGCTGAGGTGTAGAACTGCGCGCTGTGTCTCCTCTGGGTCGAGTCTGTCGCTGCAGACCTGTGCGCTCTGATTTGCCGTGCTCCGTTTACAGAGCGGTCTTGCGCTTTTAAAAAACAGTCCTCAACCACGCCTCATTAATATGCAAAGCAAACCAACGAATCACTCACCCGGGAGAGAGACAGAAAACACCAAAACCTGGCCCACGATGTTTGATTGGACTTATTCTAGAAAGGGGAATTCGTGACTGTTTTTTCCTGGAAAAGAAGCAAATTCAACAAACAATCGTTTAAAAGAAGCGAGTGGCTTGCAGCCTAACCCTTACATTTTTAATACATGGCAACGGTATTTCTGTGGTTTATACTTTTAACTGTTCTATACCTAAACACGGTGATATTGCAAAAACCCAGAGGTATACATATATATAAAGGCGAATGCATTTATCATGCGTGGTATACTTGTCCATATTGTTGAGGTAAAGAGAAGAGGAAATCCATAGTGTGTAATTAAAACAGCACAACCCTAACCCTAACTCCAGCCCTAAACACAAGGGCTAATAATGACCCACAATGAACCCCAAGCCAATGAGGTCACATTGGAGCTTGGGATTTGAACACATCTGCACGTTTCCTTCATGATGCTAATTTACCACCTTGCTTTGATCAGTGATGTATCATCGTTGATGGCCTCTCCTGCTATTCGGAGAGCGAAGAGGTCAGAGTTCACTGAAGCCATTAATGGGGGTGCCCATGCTTATTCAACCCTTGGCTTGCTGGACAGGGTCAAAATGAATATAAAAAAGAAATACAAATTGCTTATATCTGATTGTAAAAATGCTCCACACATGGCAGTGACTGGTGTTCAGCCCTGGACTCCTTGGTAAAGCATATTAATAAATATGGCAAACCAGGGTAAACTCTGGTAAATGCAGAGTGTAACCATGAGGAAGGCATGGGGGGCTGTAAGGACACCGCAGTTTACAGTTACGCTGTCTGTATCCCCAGCCTCTAAGAGACAATAGAGGGTTGTGATGGATTTAAACTAAACATTTAGCAAGCAAGCTAGGCCCTGGGAACCCTCCCTCTTTGTCACTCTCTAAAGGAGACTTTCTGTGCATTTCAATAGGGAACGTAGCAGATTCCTTCCAAACTCCTCCTCTGTGGCTCTGAACCGTCTGAGTGCAGCACCAGGAGGATTGTTTTCAAGGTCATTGTGGCTATATTAATATATATATATATATATATATATATATATATAAATATATATATATATATATATATATATATAGATACGTTTTGACAGCGACCTGTCTGTGCACCAGGTAAAGAGCCTGGCCTGTCTTTCTGCACCCCGTCCACAGTAGGTTGTTATTCAGCAGTTAATCCTGCACCTGCACAGCTGGTATTACTGTACACTGACAAGCTGCATAGCAACATGAATGTAATGATGTCACCGCGCAGGTTTCCTGATGTCCCCCTGAACCCTCATCTCCAAGCTCTGCTGGTCCAGGTGTCTCTTCTTTGCTAAGGGCTGCTGTGTTATTTGTATCAGTTTTGTCTTGAAGCGCTGCTGGTCCAGGTGTCTCTTCTTTGCTAAGGGCTGCTGTGTTATTTGTATCAGTTTTGTCTTGAAGCGCTGCTGGTCCAGGTGTCTCTTCTTTGCTAAGGGCTGCTGTGTTATTTGTATCAGTTTTGTCTTGAAGCGCTGCTGGTCCAGGTGTCTCTTCTTTGCTAAGGGCTGCTGTGTTATTTGTATCAGTTTTGTCTTGAAGCTCTGCTGGTCCAGGTGTCTCTTCTTTGCTAAGAGCTGCTGTGTTATTTGTGTCATCCTTTCAATTGCTATTGCTGCCAGTTCTTTTATATACAGTACAGTGCAGCCAGACGCAATTGAAAGCTGCATTTAAGTGGACATACAATACTCCACATGACTATTATAGGTGGGCTGCATTGTTTCCTCAGATTATGGAACATGTGCTCATTTATTTACCAGGTTTAAAAAAAGAAAAACAAACAAAGCATGGAAGCAGCGTATAAAAGCTGCGTTTCTGCACAGCATTTACCTCGGACTGTCTCTCTGGTATTTGTGTTTGTGTTATAATGAATGCTGGCTTTTCCACGCTTGGCCAATGTGTTTAGTTTCCTTTTCTACAGCTCTTGCCAAGCAATGGCAGCATATTCAAACTTGAATTCGTAGAAATCCAAGTAAAATAACTCCTTTCAGAATGGACACGTTTGTAGCTAATTCAATATAAATTAGAGTAATATAACTCCTTTCAGAATGGACACGTTTGTAGCTAATTCAATATAAATTAGAGTAATATAACTCCTTTCAGAATGGACACGTTTGTAGCTAATTCAATATAAATTAGAGTTATCAATAGAACTCTTGCATATAGGTAGCGGGCCTGCATGAAATCACAAAATAAAAAGGATGCTGATTCACCCACATATGTCTTACTATACTTTGATATACTTGTACTGTGCTATGCTTTCAATAAGAGACTCTCAGGCATATCATTCACATGTGCGCTTCCATAATGACTTGTGCTGTTTAAATGCATTCTGTGCACGTCGCAATAGGCTGCATTCTCTTGCTACTGAAACGATTCTTGTGACCCACATTTGGAATCCACTAGCATGGAGACAGGCTCTTTAAGTTTCAGCACGGTGTAAACACTTTGCTAATCTATCATCACAGCTTGAAAGGCTGGCATCAGGGGACGTAAACTTTGTGAAAGTGACACAGGAATTCTAAGCAAACAGATTAAACGAGAACCTGCAGGGTTTTATCTTCGTCCTGATTGACCTTTCGAAGAAAACCCTCCCATTGGAGCGACCAGTGAGGGGAATGAAGCGTGTGCAGGAGCTTTCAGCAGGGTCAGAAACATACCCCTGATGCCTGCCCAGTATGCTTGGAAACTTTAAGTAAAATATATATATTGGAAACTCAAATCATGATCCAAAATACATATTCCAGAATACATCTCATATATTGATGTTGAAAAAAACGGAGTGTAAGGATATGCGTGTAGGGCGTCTGCATGGTGTTTAAATGTGCTGGACGCGGGTGAGGGGCAGTGTTTTTGATGATATTTTTTATCGAGCTTGTATGCGCCCACTGTAAGCGATACCTACACGACACGGCCCACCTGCACTCCAATCAGGAGTACTGAGAGAGCAAGTCCTAGGAAACACACACTGTTTTACAGAACTGTCTGTAATAATTACCGCAGCTTCTGCCACTGAAATGGATAGCTGTCAATCAGCAGAGCTCATCAAGAATTGAGCAGGGAGGAAGTGAGAGCGCGGAAACATTCAGAACATTCCTCCCTGGCCAGCCAGGGCACCCTTCTCCACTGGGCATTGGCAGGCAGGGCGTGTCAATGCTGAAGTAACTCCTGGCTTTCCCTTATGCAGAAGTTCCCATTGGCATACTGTCAGTATATTAGGGCACCGCAGTGAAGAAACGACAGCAAGATGATGATGAGTGGGACACAGTGATACCAGATAGCAAATCACTGTAACCACAATTATTTTCAGTGCTGGAAACATCAGTATAAAATGCCACCGTGTAGCTCTTAGCTTGGGCACAGACCTACAGCATTTGCATGGCGCAGCGTGTGATATCAGACACAGTAAGATACGGTAGCTGCTGTCCCCAGTATTAGATGATCACTGAGCCACTAGGCTTCTGAATGAGCAAAGTTTCAGTAGCATGAAGGGCAGACCTTGCCAGCCAGGCTTTGTGGTTTGAGCGACACTCAGAGAGCAAGCCCATGAAGACGCAGGAGAAAGAAGCCCCACGCTGAGCTGCAGTTGGTGTCTGGCACGCAGATAAAGCCATTGCACCCCCTTCCAATTTGGCCAGAGTTTGGTCAAGTCATAGATCATTCAGTGCAGCAATTAGCAGGCATGTGTGGGAGTGCTATTGCCTTTGTGATGGGGTGTCCACCCTGGAGTGCAACAGGAATCTTGCTTGTTCTCTGTGGCTGGTGGGAAGCCAGCAAGGCTTCAGTTTTATTGGCAAGATCTGGAGAGGATGAAGAATAAAACAAAACAACAACATTAAAGCGAATGAGTGTGCCAGGGATGGGCAGCCCACAAGCCAGTATAGGCAGAGCTTCCCATTGCCTGGCGAACCCTTTCCCTGAGCCAGGTAGCAGCAGCTCCTCCTGGTCCTAAAGCCTGTCGCACGATTGAACAGGTTACCAGGGGCTGTTCAGATAACAGAGGGGTTCATTGAGGGCATTACTATGAAATGAATCAACGGACTCTGTAACAGAAATGTATGTTCAAAAACAGAACCCCAAACAATGTTAAACACTTCACAGCAATTGCCTGACATTAATATTCTGCTTCGTGCGCAATAGGGACAGTATGTGCGTAACAGCGAAAGCAAAAACAGTTTAAATATTTCATCGTGTACAATATTTTGTTTCTGTGCGAAAGGTTTAAATAAATTACAGAGACGCTGCCTTCCAAATCTGTTGCATACTTTTTTTTTTTGGAAAAACTACTCGCTACCATGGTAACACAGACGTAGGAATATGAATTGGCCTAAGGGAGAAGAGGGGAATATTTAGACTTACTTACGCAACTGACAAGCGCACTAGGAGCTTGCTGTAGCTATCACAGCACGCAACAAGCCAGATCAAGCAGAAGAGCATGGCAGCGTGGCTCAGTGGCTGAAGCAGGGGGCAGGGAGGCGGTGTACTGTCTCAGGAAGCTGATGCATGACATACACATTCTTATATGAGAGATCTGCTGTATCTTAGTATCTGTTATTGTCTCACTCTGCTTTACTGCTCTTTGCTTTTCTCCTGCTATACCGCTAGTTCACATTTATGAAGAATCTCATCACTTGTATTGATATATTTGGGCCCATTTTGATATCTGTCTCATCTCCATTATTTATTTATTTGTTTTTAACTAGCCCCACTATTTAAATGTATATATATATATATATATATATATATATATATATATATATATATATATATATATATATATATATATATATATATAATTTACAAATGAAACCTCACATCTCATCTATCATCAATGCCTATTGAAATCACTGTTGTTCAGCAGCGTGCAATCCACAGTAAAACAAGGCTCCTGTAACCGGCTGGATGTTTCAATGCACATTGTCCACACATACCTGGTGTTGTGTAGCAGGGCGCTTCAGTATCCTAGCAGTAAAGATGTATGCACTGTAATAAAGATGGGACAGCCAGTGTTTAAGAAAGCTGAGGGTATTGAAGACAGATGTAATTAAGGGGAGCACATTTGCATTTTTTGAACATGTCAGTATTTGCATGTTTATCCTGTTTTTAAAAACAGACTTAAACTTGCAGTGCAAACCGCACCAGAAGCAGGTGGAGTTTGGCAGCGTGTGGTTTTTCTTGCTTTTGCATTCTGCCGATTCAGTGCCCTCAACACAGGATTGTTTGATGTGCAGTAATAACCAGGGAGTATTTGGTATTTAGTGCTACAGAGTGTATTATTTGGGAGGAAGTCTAACAGTCTGACTCTAAGGAATCCATTATGCATCAAGTTCTGTTATCAGCAGTAAAGTATATGCCTTTGGCAATTCAATAACCAAGGACCAAGTAGATAAGTGGGGCAGAATCTGGCTTCTTCTGTCGTTGTGAGTTTCAGTATTATTACTCAGCACAGACACCTGGGAACTAAGCTTGTATTTAGTAGTGGAACACCCCCAGGGTACAGTTAAAGGAGGCGACACAGAGAAATATGAACGGCAAGTCTTTTTAAAAAAAAATGTTTTAGCTTATTGTAAGCAGACACCTGTCTGAAGCAACCATCAACGAAGGGGATCGTTTAATTCAGGTAACACTGCAGAGCATTCCTCCACTGTATCGCCTGCGCTTCAAAGCAATCCATTTCCGTTCATTTCCATTCAGACACAGAGGGAACGGGTTCAGATTTTATAAATGACAATTATTCAAAATGCAATGGCATCTATGCAATGTGGTGGATTGTAGAGAGCAGATATAACCAGGGCAGCAGTGTGGAGTAGTGGTTAGGGTTCGTGGGTTCAATCCCAGGTAGGGGACACTGCTGCTGTACCCTTGAGCAAGGTACTTTACCTAGATTGCTCCAGTAAAAACCCAACTGTATAAATGGGTAATTGTATGTAAAAAATAATGTGATATCTTGTAACAATTGTAAGTCGCCCTGGATAAGGGCATCTGCTAAGAAAAGAAAAAATACAACCTGTGGCAGGCAGAGAGGCAGGCAGAGAGGCAGGCAGCCCCAGTGTGATACTGGATTGAGGTGAGAGTGAGTTTTACAGACTGGTGCAAATGGAAACAAGAAAACAAAACAATGCCAAGCTCCCCCATCACAAGCCCTCTAACCGATACACAGTCAGTTCAGTAACTCTGTGTAACAGACAGAATCCATACATGTGGGAACAGCTAGTACTCATACTGCTGCAGTGACCTCAGTCTTTCACAGTCATTCGGGCTTGTAAGCTTCTTCATCTGGGAGTTGCACGTCCTTCAGCAGAGTCCTTTATACCAGCTGAACTGCTTGCATGAAGTAATAAGAAACAAAGTAAAAAGGCATGTTGATTGCCCAGTTATTTTACCCTCATTTGCTATGCACAATCGCTGCAAATACCCAGCGATGTAGAAGGACTCCACACAGTAGTGCTTTTACTAGGGGAGCCCAGGGGAACCTTAGAAGAGCATGATCATTGTATAAAAGAACAATGAACACTCTCCCTCCCAATAAACTCGAAGGAGCTTTTCTTTCAGCTTGTAGTCAGCTACATCGATCGCAGGTGCAAGAAAACATTGATTTTCTGCAACTTTCCTCAGATTAAAACGTAACATCAAACGATAAAACAAATACTGAGTAATCGCTTCTTTTGAATGTGTGCAAGGTTTGCTGGGAATGGTAACTGTAAAAGGAGCATTAAGATGAAGAATGATCAAGCCTGACCGGTATGTTTATTGATCTTGCCACCACTGACAGTCAGTGCTGATCCGAGGAGAGTCTCATTACCACAGTGGAGACAGGACCCTGCAGGCGTTTGCAGGTCAAGACTCCAGACGTGTTGGAAACCTGTGCCAGACTCCGCTCTTCATGAAGGCTGTTCCAGGAGGTGTTGATAAGGGATTGATCCATGAAGCATCACAGAGAGGAAACAGTGTGTGCTGTGTGTGTTTAACTGCTCTTCATGAAGGCTGTTCCAGGAGGTGTTGATAAGGGATTGACCCATGAAGCATCACAGAGAGGAAACAGTGTTTGCTGTGTGTGTTTAAAATTGGATTCCCAGCCCAAATTAAAGAGCTCCTTTAAAAAAAAACAAAAAAAAAACAACAGTACAGCTTAATATCTACAACCCTGGCTTTTACACAAACAGCTTTTCCAATTTCAGTCTTTATTGCTCTTTTGAAACAGAGCACCTTCAGTGTGTGTAGCGTCTGTCCAGTCTGAGGAGACGTCCCTCGGAGGAGATGTAGGAAGTGGCACAATGTCCACTTTACTGTACTGTAATGCGCTGCACCAAAACGCCAAAGTGATCTCTGAAAAAGGGACGCTACTGGCAGCCATGGGAATCTGCTAATCCCAATGAGGAAAGCGCAAGGGAAATTAGGAGGGTCCAAGGGATATTGCATAGTGTTGAGATTTCACAACCCACTGTGGCTTTTTGGCAGGATAACTTCATACTTTGGGTTTAACGTGACTGGCACCAAGTTATTTGCGTCAAGAATGAGTGAGCCTAAACGGGGATCATGCAGACATACTGTCCAAAGTAAATCTTTACTTTTCATCACGAGGGATCGAGGAAAACCAACAAAAACAACGAGTAAAGGAATAACAGGGGCGGTTGTGAAAACCTTCGAGTGTTGCAAAGAAACAGAGAGACAGAAAAGATTGTGATGTTGTTGGACCAGTGCCTTCGCTAATGCACTCCACATGTGTCATGGATTAGTGCACCTCGTGGTTAAATAAACCCCCCGGGCTTCAGCTGTCACGGGAGCTGCTTCAACTGCTTAGAAATACAATGGAAATAAGCAGCGGTTAAACAGGATCACTGATCCCCCCATGTTCCAACTTCTTTCACTTCGACAACACTGTTTCACTTTGACTAAGTACAGGTCAAATCTCAAACACCTCCAAAATACCTGTCAAACTCAATGATTTGATCCACGTTGATGCACGTTGACAGCAGTTAAAGCAAGACTCATTTGCATCCGAATCATACACTCAAGAAGGCAAACATTTCTATTACGGGAGGAAACGAAAACAAATGAGTTTCCTGAAAATATAATGTTTCAGCGGCGGATCAGACTGCGGAGGGCTCAGTAAACACTGAAGAATTTGAAACATGCAGCTGGTTCCCCAGACCTGTAAACCAGACTCCAGTGACTCCCAATGTGTTCTCTATGTGTGTGTCACCTGATAGAGGCACACGTTTAATGACAATCACTGACACCCAATGGTGATCCCAGCCCTGCTGCGGCTGTTTGGTTGGTAACGGAGAAGCAGAGATCCCTTCGTGGTTGAGACACTGAGGGGTGTGCCTCAGGGTGCAGGTTCACGGCACTCCCCTCTCCGCAGCAGGAACACGCGTCATTGAAGATAGTCATTATTATACAGGCATTTGATCTTGTCTCCACTAAAACCTTGCTCCCGTGCAGGGCGGGCAATGGGAAGTGATGGTGTTTAGGACAGACTTGCCTTTTATCCCGATTTAAAGGAATACTCTGAATTGACATGCTATTCTTTCTTCTGTTGATTATCACAGGATCCCACAATGTTCTGAATCTTTATGTGTGTCTGTTTCTGTGCTCATTGATATTTTGTTCAATGCTAATATATATATATATATATATACTGGCTTCAGTACAGAAATTCCACCTTGCTCAGGCTTGCTCAGAGACAGCGCCAAATAGAAAAATAAGCTGCCGTGACTTTGCAAAGCATGCCAAGTATCCCTGAGTGCAGAACGAGCAATAAAGGGTGATCATGAACACACACCCTGGGATAATAAACATGATATTATTCACACTCAGAGGGTATGACGTCCTCTTCAAGTCGTTCTTGCACTGCTGTGCCACGCTTACACTATACCTACGCAAACAGCAAACCCTTACACAAAAAGAGATGATGAAATCCACCACGCTTTGGAAGGCTGTGTGGAAAAATATATATATATATATATATATACATTCCCCCCCTCCCTTAGGATCTATCTAGAATGGTTACTTGCATAAATAAATTATAAGCTTTAAAAAAAAAAAAAAACGTTAATTAAAATTCCACACAGTCACTTTCCTGCGCCCAGAACAGCAAGTGCCTGGAAGCTGTTTTGGTTTCAACATTTCTGCGCATCCAGTTCCTAACCGTGTTCAGGCGGACACTGAGGTTTTGAATAGGTGTCATTCTATCCTGTGAGGGGCTGGTCTCTGTTTGGGGTAAGGCAGTAGCTTATACTCCAAAACAAGCATCTGCTTGCTCCTATCAAATGGTCTGTAATGGATAGCGGTTTCCTTTGTCATGCAGCCAGTGTTTAAATATTTAACATTGCCACTTGAAGCTGACCTGTAAGGGGATCTCGGAGCGATGTCACGCTACACTGGTTGGACTGAGATCTGTGAATATTGAGATAATGATCTAGCCTGAGGAACGCTGCCATTAACTGTTGGTTCATCGTTCAGAATGTCATGTGCAATTTAAAAAAGCAAGCAGAGCTTGCCTGACTGTCCCACATTTGAATTGACACGGAGCACAGTTGGAATGAATGTTCTGATCTGGAAAGCGACTGAGCTGGATGGCTGATTATTTCCTGCAATTAAAGCAATTGGCTGTTCAGTTATGCAGTAACAGGGAACCGCTCTGTTGCTGTGTGGATTATTTTGTCGTGTAGTAAAATGGTCAGCTCTCTAGGCTGGGTATTTGAGCCGTCACTTTACAGTAAAGGTGTGTTTTATTCATTTACCAGTTAAACAGACTAACTTCACACCTTGGATGAGGCTTGGCTAGGCGCTGATTCCCAGCAAGGATGGAAAGGGATTTATTTACCAAGTCTGTGGTATTTGTATTGGACACGGTGAGAAAGATATTTTGTTATTAAATCCCTTTCATGCCAATGCTGTGACCCTGTTCCCTGTAGTCATTTCATTGAAGTGGCTGATCATTTTCTGATATAAGTAGGCACTAGGTATTCCTCTGAGCTTCATTAACCTTGTCGCTAAATGCGGGCTTGCTGTGTGATTTACAATGTCATTTCTGTTCATCAGCGCTGTGTTAATTCTAGGTTTTATTATGCTAATGGGCTGTGATGGAACATATTGACATTGAAGCAGTGAGAGGTTTAAATTATGCACAGGGAGTGGACTGGGTGAGGCAGTGGGCTCCTTCACCAGCTTCTCATGCCTTCCCTGGGCAGCACATTGCTAAGCTAACCAACGCAGTGCCAACCCATAACCAAGTAGGACCCGCAGCTACCCGAGATCCACTGCCTGACTGAAAATCAGATTACCACACTCAAATCCTCACACTCTCTCCAACTTCAACAGCTCTGTGGCCTTAATAACAGAGGAAATCCACAGTCTATCCCTGGGTGTTTGTCTCAGTCACTAAAGAAAGGTGGTCTTTCGATACAGATGTGTTTATTACAGGGTAGATCATTCACCAAAATAATATTTCCCCATATTACACATTTTAGGATTAAAAACAAAAAAAATGAAGAAACGAAATGGTCATATTTGTTTTTAAAAACTAAAAACTCCACTCTTAAAAAAAAAAAAAAATGTCCCAGACCACAAAATGAATTGTGAATTCAGGAGCTGCTGTAATCTCCTCATCTGTGCAACGTCCATGAAGCCACTTTGCGAATTAAACACGGACCTTCAAAGGCAAGCTCCGGGAAAGTGGGGGGGACAGATTGGCAGCCCGGAGAATGGCTGCTTTGTCCGAACGCTATGAGAAGGGACTGAGAGCCGCCCAGCAACTGAAGCACAGCCAGTTCTGTGCATTCTTTTACATGCATTTTCATGAGTTCTCTCCCAAAGCAATTACACTGGAGTTAGTCACAATGAGTTCAGATTGAAAGACGTCAGAGCGCTGGCAGAACACGCGTCTCGAGAGGTCAAAGGGTCAGGGGGTTCAGGTCCTGCTTGGGACACGTGCCTAGACCACAGGCTTGTTCACAGATCTGCTGTGCGATTTGAAGGACTGTCCTCCAGGGACCCAATAGTACTTTACAGAGCTTTCCCTGGATCTCTAAAGCTTTTTGAGAGATGGTGAAATGGGAGCATCTGTAGAGGAGCACATCGATATCATTATGAATGAATCATCTGAGGCTTACATGAAGCATCTGTAAGGGAAAAGTATATGAAGAAGGTCGAGAAAAAAGGTCAAGCAGACCAACGTTTCGGCCAGCGCCTTCCTCGGGATTCTTGAGGTTTGTTTGAAGTTATGGATGTTACAATGTAACCTATACACACAACCTCACCTACTCCTTTCTCTATTCAACATAATACAATTGTTTTTATTATGTCTTTTTATAACCAGGTATTCACAAAGATCTATACAATAAGAAACACAATCATGTATTATATAAAAACAGATACAAATAACAATGGATCAGAAGTAGTGGCAGATATCATGAAAATCCGTGTTTACTTTCTTTCTTTCTTTCAGAGCGGCGCATTTGAGACCCATGGTAGCCTATGGAAGTGGAATGGGATTATTCTGTTAGCTGCATTCACTGTAACACTACTTCACTTTGAATACTGGTCAGTGAAGTCTGTTCTCCTGGTCAGCTCGGAGCTCAGGTGCTGGGGAGAACTTTATTAAAACATTCCTGTAGGTTGAGTGAATCAAGCACTTGGGTAATGTCCTTGCACAGCAACACCATCCTGTATAAGGAATGTCATTGCAGATTCCAAGCTTCCTCAGGCACCAGACCTTCTTAATGATTTGAATACAGAGACTTGTATTTTCTAATGTGAGGGATTCAGAAGTGGTTCAAATATCTTTGGAATCTCTGTGAACATAAACAGTTCTGTTATTGCACTTGACCTGCTTCAGGGTTGAAACACACAAAGAGAGAAAAACATCCTTCTGCAAACTACTTCAAAGCAAAAAAAATATAAAAAAGGAAACTTGATTAAGTTCTTTTGACTCCCATTGAATTTAATTAGACCTGAAGGTTTCCAGGCTGTGTTCATTTAAAAAACCAAAAATAAAAAACCGTAGCCACTTCTAATTGTTCAGAGACGCTTGATTTGTTTGTGGTTTTGTTGGAGAATCTTGTTATTTTCGGGGGGGTGGGGGGGGTGGGGGTGGAATTCCAGTAACGATGGAGGAGGTTTATTATATAAAGCATTTCATCCGGAACTCCCAGACTATACAACTTGACAGAAGCAGACAGATGTTTTGGCTTATCCCTTACATCTGCATTACATCTCAGCTATCATCATAGTTTTACCTCCTTAACAAAGGCCATTGTTTCAGACATCAGATTCTTACCTACGGGATAGTGCCATTGCTGTGCAGTGTTACAAGATAACCTTATTGGGGCGTTTCTTTATGGCTGTTACTGCTGGAACATGAAACCCAGACAGTAGGAGTTCTGTGGAAATGACGGCAATTGTTTATTCCGAAGAAGATTTTTATAAAATGCAACCTTTCAATCTGGTTGGGTGTTTGCAGGAATCACCGTGGTGTTTGCAATTCTAACACAAGCCTTCACAAACGTGCAGAAAGCAAACCGTTGAACAGAGCTCTGCTCTCAGCCACAGCCAGGTCACACTGTCCCAGTCCGCTGCTCTGTCTGCTGATAGGCCTTCCCAGGAGTCACATGATCCGCTTCGGGCCGGTCAGACGTAACAAAAAACAAAAAGTGACACATAAAATAACGAATCAGCATGCATTCATACACTTTGTATGTCTACAAATAAAACAGCACGTTTTTATATGAATTAAAAATAAACAAAGAATAGCACATTTTAAACCCTAAAAAAAGATATCATAGAAAACTAAAACAAAATATGCCATCCACCCATAACCTTCTTTTAACCCTTTAGTAATATTATCTAACATCCAGAAACGACTAGAACGTGTCCTTCTTTATGTACATGTGTATGACCTATATTACAGCAAACACTTCCCCTTTGTCTGATATACAAATGGGGAGTGCTCATGTGACCAAAGCACAACCTGAGCTTCAAACACAAGCACAATACAAAATGGAAGTAACTAAGTTATTTTTCCTGTTTTTTTCTCTTTACATGGTTTATTTACATTCTAACAATATCAAAGTAACACTATTGTACTTACAGCATTTGATAGGCATGCGTACACTTAAATAGATTAAGAATTAGAGATATGCACTGGTACTTCAGTACACTATTAGATAAAAATGTGACTGTATTTCTATCAGGGGCAGTCCCCCTGTCACAGGCTGACCTTCATAGAAAACAAGGAGAGGGCAATGGGAGTGTCCGGTGGTTGTATGATATGGGATATTAATTATTCAACCATCACTGGTTTCTCTAGGTCTCAACTGGTTGTTGTCCTGGGTTTACATAGCACCGCTGCTGTGGAAAAAAAAAAGCATTCATCACAATCATATGAAGTCAGTTGACCCTGTTTGGAATCCCTGCTGGTCAGTTGACCCTGGTTTGGAATCCCTGCTGGTCAGTTGACCCTGGTTTGGAATCCCTGCTGGTCAGTTGACCCTGGTTTGGAATCCCTGCTGGCCAGTTGACCCTGGTTTGGAATCCTTGCTGGTCAGTTGACCCTGGTTTGGAATCCTTGCTGGTCAGTTGACCCTGGTTTTGTATCCCTGCTGGTCAGTTGACCCTGGTTTGGAGCGAGTGAAAGGAAGTCAAACCCAATATAAACAAACCCACGCATGACTCAGCCACGTCAATGTTGTGACCCTGGTTTTGGAAATCAGGGGAGCTAACATTACCAATAAAGATTATTCTTCCATGACTGTAAAAACAGTATGTTTAATGTGGAGAAATACTTAAAGAATCTTGCAAAATTCTTTGGCAAAGTTTAGACAAAGACATTGTATTGAAGACATTGAGAAAGAGATTGGTCTAAGTTTCAGTACAGCGCAGGTTTTAACAGTTATCCGCCCACACCAGCTCTACTGCTTAGTGTGTAGTGGCTAGGGAAGTTGGTAATAAATGCAGTGCGGTAAATCCAAGTCCTTTGTCCATGTCATGCACTATTGCAGGAGCTATGCTGCTCAGCTGCAGATTTTGTATCCGTTTTCAGGTCACAGATATTTATCAGTGTGTCATACTTTCCTGAAAGAATTTAATCAAGCTATACCTGAAGTTCCAGTACACAGGGGCGCTTTGTTGTAGTCAGGAGTGCAAATTGCTCTCCTCCTCTGAGATCTCATTATCGAAAACCTCCTGGGGCAGGGGCTTCTGAAACAGTCTGAGGTACACATCAGAAGAATTTCAGTCAGTTGGCCATTGGCTGTTGGAAAGATAATAGGTTAGTTGGCTAGTTTGCTGTTGAATATAACTGTAATGGGCAGTGTTGTGTGACGCACTGCCTTTACGGTTTCGGTCAGATGAGATGATGTTAAAAATGCAGACGAGCCCGGCTCTATTTTGCACAATGGTTAAGACGTGGTTTGCGTGCGGTGTGCGGGGTCACTGGTTCACGCCCAGCCTCTGCCCTGCTACATAACAACAGAGAAGCAGCTGACATCACCATGACTAATCATGTGCTGAAAGCCTGCAGGAGTACACCAGTGCAAGACAAGCTTGCACAACCTGGCCCTTGATAAAAACACATGTTGTCAGACATCAGATTGAAGTGCTGTGAAGCAGTAAACACTGAGAGGCAGGATGGTCGTCCCTGACAAACCATTATCCGCAACTTCAATGGGAAACATCAGCATGTTTTATGATTTTTTTTTTTATAACATTTTTTTAAATCTCATGACATTCCAGAGACAGACGCTGCAGAGGTCTGCAGATCCGGATTGAAAGACAAAGGGTTAGATCCTGCGCATCTTTGTGTAACTGCAGTTCCCTTTATTAAACTGTGCGACTGGAAGAGGTGAAGGAGACAAGCATGTGGGCTAATGGCTCAATCGGAGCTGACAATACAGATGCTGGAATTTCTGGTCATGGCAATGAGTTCAAGTTTGACGTCGGTGACTTCAGAAAATGCACGCAGGCAATAGAAAAGTGAACTTGCTGAAGTCTAAAAAACTCTCAGAATTCCCCTGAGGTCACAAAAACAAATCTGTTACTGCTACAGAATCTCACCCAAGAAAGATCCTTTCATTGCGTTTTTAAACAAAGCTGCAACGATGGGTAATAAATAAATAAATATTATGGAAATAGACCCAAAAATAAACCCAAGAGCAAGTTCTTTATAGCCACCATCTTTAGACAGAGTTAATGCTTGCATGCTTTCAGATTGACAAACAAGATTAGATTGGAGATGACGCTGCTCAAATGAACAAGTACAAGCATCTCTGAGAGATTTCTCAAAGAGTAGTGCTTACAGTGTTCTAATGAATCCCTGAGGGGGAACCTTGTCACAGGAGCGTGTTCAAATTGAACACATCACATTCCACAAATAGCGCACACAGATGTTCTTTCAGGACCATGGTGGTGTGATCAGCTTGGAGACGTGCTTTCAGTGCTAATTGCAGAGCTGTGATATAGGACTGGTCTTGTTGACTGACTGTAGAACAGGAGGCTGCTGTAGTTATCTCTGTTCTGTGAGTACTAGAACTATCTTACAACACCTCCAGCAGGCTTCTCTCAAGTATGATGTGTCTTACTGTATTGACTCACATATCTGAATGGTGTCAATGTCATCTTTAAAGGACGAGTTTGGAGTTCAATTGGACCTTTGGTTTCAAATACAATACCTCTACAACTTCTTACATCTCATAGGAATTAAAGAAAAGAAATCATAAAACTGCAGAATACTGCGTCTTTGCAAATGCACCACTCCAAAGATTCTTCTTCTATTGGTTCATCGTGGCACTTTTCTTTTGGTAAGGATGTGCCCAGGATCTGATTGACAGTGCTGATGCTGTTGAGCATGGGAACCTTTCCTTTACAGTTACCTACCTGCCTGCCTCTTTAAATTGAGAAGGGACGCTCTGTATCACAGGGGAGACCTTTTCTTTTAAAGGAGACCTCGCTGTCTGTATACTGGATCTTCTTATGTCCACTGGAGTGCAAAAAATAAATGCCAAATCTCTGCCATCCTAAAGTTGTGCTTTAATCCCTGAGTGAGTGGAATTGTACAGATTAGAGAGAATGGCATTGTAAGCCCATGTTTGGTTTAACAGGGAGTGTTCTGCGTCACTGACATCCTGCCTTCCTTTGAAGGACTTGGTGCTCAGAGAACTGCTGTATTTGTCACAGTCAAAGCACAATAGTATATGTTTAGAAATACTAAAATAAACTCAATGCAATGACAAAGCACTACTGATTCAATGAAAGTCTCCTTCGATGTCTAAAGTTGTGGATGATGTAACCCATGTGAACTGTGTGACCTGTATCCAGTTAATAGCTTTGATTTGTAAAAGCTTTGTGTTATTTGAGATCAAGGTGGCTCAGTGATTGACTCGCCTTTTCTATCTGTAAACACATTCACTTTTCCGTAGCCTTGAACCCCTGCAATTTAATCACAAAACAAAACCAAGCATGTTACTTTAGCAGAGAGCCTGCGCTAGCCAAGCAGCTGGGGTAGAGCTCCAGTGATCCTTTCTGAGCTTTGCAATGGAACATCAGCATGGAAATATTGAAAGAAGGGTTACAGAAAGACCAGACGCACAAATATGCACTGCAGCAACGACTCAGCGTCCTCTCCGACTTTAATGAGTTAAGACTGATGAAGCTGAAGAAAACGACGGTGTATTTAATAAATACATGTGTACTTACACACAATCTGGAAAGGCTGGAAGTAAAGTCCTGAAGGAGCACAAAAGAAAATAAACGTAAACCCGAAAACGCATCAAAAATAAAGACAGCAAACTTCCTATTTTTGCATGTTTTGTTTTTTCAAATAACAGCAGTGATACCCTTCCCATCATACTCATGAATGACACTGCAAGGTGATCCCATCCCTATCTGCTATCATTGCTTCATTGTATGAATGACACTGCAAGGTGATCCCATCCCTATCTGCTATCATTGCTTCATTGTATGAATGACACTGCAAGGTGATCCCATCCCTATCTGCTATCATTGCCTCATTGTATGAATGACACTGCAAGGTGATCCCATCCCTATCTGCTATCATTGCTTCATTGTATGAATGACACTGCAAGGTGATCCCATCCCTATCTGCTATCATTGCTTCATTGTATGAATGACACTGCAAGGTGATCCCATCCCTATCTGCTATCATTGCCTCATTGTATGAATGACACTGCAAGGTGATCCCATCCCTATCTGCTATCATTGCTTCATTGTTTTGGGTGCATACTGAAAGAAGGTCAGACACTGCTAGCTCAGATTTATAAAGCTATACGCACGTTAAAGCTGTCTGCACAGAGCACACCCCAGAATACCATTAGCATTATTCACTCTGACAGGTAAATGAGGAAGAAAACCATGCTCACATTTGCCTTTGTGTTGCTGTCAGAATCATCTCTATCCCCGCACTGATTGCCTCACGCTGAGGAGCTTTCGAACTGGAGTCTGCAGTAACAATACACATCTCTCTGTAGGTGGGTAAAAGAATTCATTCCCTGGCCGGGAATATGAAACAAACCTCTAACACCCATTTAAACGTGCGTGAAATAGAATAGGAGACGGTACGGTATACTGTTTTTCTGTTTTACTTGTAATAGGAAGGAACTAATGTGGGGAGTGTATATAACGAAGGAGAAGTCCTTTATCTGGTGGAGGGAGTTTGGTGAGCTTTGATCTGAGTGTTGCTGTTTGGAGCAAATGTACAGTTTCAATAACAAGTTAGCTCGGTACGCAGTGACCAAGTATTCAGTCAAAGAACAATATCTGAGATAGCTGCGTATCTTGTATTGTCTTCCGATTTCATGTAATCCCATTTTTTAGAGGTTGTTCATCCAACACCCACAAAGACTCGCAAGCTGAAGAGTACGAAGTGTTTCAGCTGAATACCCAATCACTGCTGATCACTCAGTAGTGCTGAACTCAGAAACACTCCAATGTTTCGAGAGGAATGCCTCTGTTTCTCTTCTTCGCTGTGATTGACAACGCGCTGTTCGAAGCGTGAACGCAGCTGCCCTTTAGAATGCAAGGATTAGGGTAACTGCATGTGTTCAACAGAGTGAGCAAAAGAGAAACTTCAAAGAGCTCTTTGACATGCTCCGGGGCTCTTGGAAAATCACTAAGTGGTGTTTATAGGATCATTTTTTAATTTCAGCGTGAGGGCTCACCCAGTCGCTGGCATGTGGAACCAGGTGGCTCTTCCTGCTAATGATTTTTAAAGCAATCAATAAACTCGTTTGAAATGAGCTGCCGCCCCAGGGCAGACGCCACTCCCCACTCCTGGTTCCCATGACAACACAATATTTATTCACATGCTTGTCTCTTTGCAAAACCTGAGCAGAAACATTTGTGAAACTTTTTGAAACTTTTTACTCTGTTGCGTTACGATTGCGTTGTTTTCAGTTGTAACTGTCGTTCTTGTCCTTTTCATAACAGAGTCAGGAATACATTATGATATAGACATATTATAATGGGGGGGGGGGCAAAGTTAACCCTTCCACTCCTGGTCTTTGGTCCAACCATGTTCTAAATTCTTTTTTTGAACCAGTTAGACCCTGCAGTAGCTAATTATATCATTTACCTGTTAAACCTGGTGTGGAATGCTAAGTCTCTTTGTCTGATAGGAAATAGAACATTTTAATGGTATAAAACTAACAAGAAGCAACCAGGCCCAGGTTCATTATTCTTCTGAGCAATTGGTGATTCAGTGTTCAGATGATTTTATTCCTTTGAGGATGAGGATCTTACCATGTGTGACATTTAAATCTCCGGTAAAAACTGCAATCCATTTTCGTGGGTGGTTGTATAATTGTAATGATATTAGTTTAAAAAGAGGTGAACAATTGTCTTGAAGAATGCTTCAAAATCACAGTCATGACGACCTCTTTTCTTCACACCCTCTCTCTGTGTTTGAAAGTCGTTTGCAGAATTGGGCAGCGTGTGAGGAACTGCAGATAATTGCTACCTGTCTGTAAGTTTGAGGGACAGCTGGTCTTTTCCACTTCCTGCAGTCGGGTGACACATCTTAAAATACGTAGTTCACGGTTGCATGATTACAGTAATTTCTTTTTTTTTTTTGGTTTTTCAAAAGGCAAACAGAAAACAATGTCAGCTCAAAGACTCGGAGGAACAACGAGCCATCAGGGGTTTATTATTTTTGTGCTTGATATAACGAATGGTTATGCCTCATTTAGACATGTGATTTTCCTTCATGAATCGATATAAATTCACCTGCTCTGTTTGGGGCTGAGTCTGGCTTCTATTGCGGGTGAAGCTTCTGAATCTACGATATCAGAGACCATAGTGCCTGCTAGTGCAGTATATATATATAGATTACAGGTTAGTCTGGTACTAAGTGCACTGGGACCATCCACACTGCCAGCAGCATCTGTTGAACAGAGTATATTGAAATTGTTCCACTGAACGGAGCTTGTTATCCCTTTAACCTTTTTGGGCTGTAGCATCAACTTACACAAGCTCATTGTGTTCTATCAAATTGGAAGTGAATGATTTATGAATGCAGCCGACACCTTGTTAAATATTTCATGTTTGATACAGGGCAATCACACGAATGTATTTTTTATAACAGCCATGCTTCCCTCTCTATATACAGGGCTTATTGAGCTGTAGCTCCAGCAAACAAAGACCGACGCCTTGTGACAGGAATTCATCTTCTCCGCCATGCATTTATGTCAGCGTCTGTCTCTGTGTTGTTTTCTCTGATTTGAATGCCATCATTTCAAAGTGTCCCAGGGTCAGATGAAGGACTTGTGATCCTGACAACTATTTATTAGTTTGCTTCGTATCGTATATGGCGAGTGTGTACATATTACATTTGTTTAAAGTGGTTTGGACGTGGGGTGGTTCTGAGAAGCAGTTTTATCACACTGCTTTGATCTGAATAATAATAATTCTAATAAATACAGTTCATCTATAATTCAGAAGCTGCACACACACTGCTTGTGTTTTCTCTTCGGGTTTTATTGAGAGACCCACACGGTCAGTAAACGCTCATAATCCTTTTATATAGATCACGTGACATGGACCTTTCATACCGGCACAATGGGAGGCTTGTTGGGCAATATTTTGTTGTTTCCAGGAGACTTTAATAATGCTGTAGGTGTTAAACCAGGAGACCTGAATGCAACGCTAGTTTATAGTTATCAATCACTTTCTGGAGATGTGTATTATTAGCTCATTTTAAAAAAAATAAGAAAAAAATAATTTACAATCAACCCAACAGAAAGAACCATGACAGGTAACAAAAGAGTCGTACATTTTACAGAAGAAAAAATAAATTGCTGATGTAGGAGCAATTTCCAATTGAATTACTGTGCCTTACTGTACATTGCATCTGGATAATTCATCTGAACTAGATAGCCCCCAGGATGAATCAGAATAAGGTCATTATGACAAACTGGATCCCGGGAGTGTCTTTGTAGACATTAGCAATGTATGTCAGAGCAGTTTTAATTTCATTCCCACCGTCCTCGGGAATATATCCCAAAATACTAAGAATTAGAGATGATAAGAATGCCTGCTTCCAAGAGGCACGATACAGAGATGTTTTACCATGACCATGACCATGCCCATGACCAACACCATCACCATGCCCATCACCATCACATGACCATCATCATCAGAATGCCCATCACCATCATCATCACCGTCACCATCATCAAGCCCATCACCATCAGCATACTCATCAATATCACCATGCCCATCACCACCATGCCCATCACCATCACATGACCATGACAATCATCATCATCACCATCACATGACCATGACCATGACCATCAGCATGCCCATCACCATCCTCATTAATATTACCATGCCCATCACCATCACCATGCCCATCACATGACCATGACCATGCCCATCACCATCACCATGGTAATGGAACAAAACCTGTCTCTCGGCTGGCAGGATTAAGTTGCAGCTAAGGGGATTAGAGCAGAAGAAAACAAAAATTTGAGATGTGTGATAAGGGCCGCGGTTGTCGGGGAAATCAACTTGTGTGTCTCTGTAAATTAGGGTAGAGGGGGGGGGGGGTTACTGATCTTGACAATCGAGGACTGGAAGGAGGTGGCCAGGGTGTGACAGTGTGAACAGTTTTATGATAAACGTTACAGTTATACAGTTGTGCAGCAAAGCTCCAATCTGAAGCTGACTCTGAATGAATGAGTAAGTAATACATCACCAGTGTCCTAGAAAGACATGCTGTGTCTGTGGTGCTGGTTTGCCGGTACAGCAGCTGTGCAGCTTGTTCTAATCCAGGGCTCCTGTTTGCTAACAGCTGTGCCGCCGGCACCTGATAGCTGCGTGTAATCAAGATGAATGATCTCCCTTCACTCTCCTGAGTCTCCTGTCAGCGACGTCTGTCTCCGGCTATTCATGCCTCTGTTGAGCTCAAGACGTGGAATTTGACAGAACCCATGGTGGCGGTAGTGGGGCATATTTACTGCAGAACCGAGAGACTCATAACCTCAGTAATGTTACTGCTGGCATATTGCTTCATGCGTGTATATTTAGAAGGAAATTGGCAGACCTCAACTAGAAGTCGCCTTGGACTACCTGAAGTTACCTGTAGTACAAATCCAAGTTGTGTTATTCCCCCTGTTGATCAGACTACAATGGAAGGGAGATGATTAGGAATTGAACCAGAAGCAGTAATGTAGTCCCTGTTGAGAGTGGCACATGTGGACCCCGTTTCAGCACCATGGACAGACACAGTCTAGCACCTCCTGATGGGAAAGAGCCAGTACTGCTGCTATCAGCTTCTCAGTTATCTTGCTAATCTTCTTTATTGCAGTTTAATTTGAGATATTCTCATCATTAAAACAATCGAGAACTGTGGTATCTTTTTGTTGAGCTGCATATATAGAATTAGATTTGCATTAGGGCAAAACGGTCTACGTTTTTGTATGTAACTACAATTTAACAATGTTCTATGTGATGCAACTACAGTACACACTTTTAATTCAGTGTCAATCTTGACCACTAACCTTGTGTTTGTAACAGCTCCATTCGTGAGGTCACTCATCCCCAGTCAGGTAAGGAATCAATGAGGCTGGGAAAGTGGAGCACTGAACGCAGGAGTGGCACTGGGCTGTGTTTGAGCGTCTCTGGTCATCTATCAATCTCCTGCTCATTTCTCACTGTGCCCATCCCATCAGCCTGCCCTGAGGAGAGCTGTCTGCTGCACCACAGCCCACAGCATGTTTTTACTCTTCTTCGGACAGAAACATATGCTGGGGACTGAGCTGAAAATCCACAGCTGTCCCCCTGGGTTATGAGATGAACGAATACTCGTCCGACCGAAACATGCATCTAATGGAGGAGGCTTTCTGAGACCTGGCAGTGAAACTCACACTGAGGTAGCCGGGAGCACATGTACCCCATTATCAGTAATCCAGCTGAAGTATATACACCTACACCCCACTTCCAAAATCTATCTGGGATTCATGGCTTTGTCTTTGCGGTAGGAACGCTATGCTGATTTGAAATCTCCTCAATGCCAGGCGTTCTCTTACACAACACCGTACACCCCAGTGCATTGAGCTGAGCTCTGCCGCGGTGCCTCTGAAATCAGAACAAGAGGAGCTGTTCATTATTCACTCTGCGGAGGGAGGGCTGGGAGTTATGGAACGCCCCTGCGGAGGGATGCTTTCTGATCCAGAGCCCCGCTGGGACTGCGGAGGGATGCTTTCTGATCCAGAGCCCCGCTGGGACTGCGGAGGGATGCTTTCTGATCCAGAGCCCCGCTGGGACTGCGGAGGGATGCTTTCTGATCCAGAGCCCCGCTGGGACTGCGGAGGGATGCTTTCTGATCCAGAGCCCCGCTGGGACTGCGGAGGGATACTTTCTGATCCAGGGCCTCGCTGGGAATGCTGGAGCTGGGAGCTGGAGAGGAGGACAGACACATTGCTTCTGCACAGCCTCCGATAAGAGACATGAGAACCAAGCAGCTCTTAGACAGGAGCCAGCCTGAGCCTGGAGGCAGCAGCTGGGTCGCTCGACAGCACCACCTGCTGAAGCTTTAAAGGACAAGTGCCTCCTGAGCTTCCCGTGCTGGGTTCTTTTTTACATGCGTCTGTGAAACAGTGGCTCAGAAAGCTGAAACATTACGCCATCTAGTGCTACTGCAAGGAGCTGCTCTTCATGCAAGCAGCCCAATATTTCAAAGGTGATGTTACTGTTGGAATTCATTCTGTGTTTTCTTTTACACAGTTTTGATCTCTTTTTTATTTAAAAAGATTTTTTTTGTTTTTCCCAGAAGATATGATCAAGTGTTGCCGTATACCAGGGACTCATTTGTTCTATGAGGGCAATAGTTTTTCTATGAAGGCATCTTTCTGTTTGCTCAACAACACATACAGAGTATAATACATCTGTTATGAAGCACCTGTAATGGACCTGAAAGAGAGGGAATGCAGCCTCACAGTCACTCTTCTAAAAGTGTACCACAGTCACCACAGGTTTCCAATGATTACCATACTTTACCATGGGTTGCCATGTTTATAATATGCTTTACCACACCTCTCAGGGCTTTACAATGCTTACCTGTGCTTTACAATGCTTTCACTGTGCTTTACCATACCTCTCAGTGCTTTACAATGCTTTCACTGTGCTTTACAATGCTTATCTTTACTTTACCATGCTTTCACTGTGCTTTACCATACCTCTCAGTGCTTTACCATGCTTGCCTGTGCTTTACAATGCTTTCACTGTGCTTTACCATACCTCTCAGTGCTTTACCATGCTTTCACTGTGCTTTACAATGCTTCTCAGTGCTTTACCATGCTTTCACTGTGCTTTACCATACCTCTCAGTGCTTTACCATGCTTGCCTGTACTTTACCATGCTTTCACTGTGCTTTACAATGCTTATCTTTACTTTACCATGCTTTCACTGTGCTTTACCATACATGTGCTTTATGATGCTTGCCTGTGCTTTACCATGCTTTCACTGTGCTTTACAATGCTTGCCTGTGCTTTGCCATGCTTTCACTGTGCTTTACAATGCTTACCTGTGCTTTGCCATGCTTTCACTATGCTTTACAATGCTTACCTGTGCTTTGCCATGCTTTCACTGTGCTTTACAATGCTTACCTGTGCTTTCACTGTGCTTTATTACACTTTGCTGTGCTTTTACTAGGAACACTTTTATAAGGGCAGGAACAAGTTTCTTTTTTGCTTTTAGTTTATGGGCACGACTGCCCCATATAAAAACAACTGGCATT
Source organism: Acipenser oxyrinchus oxyrinchus (assembly GCA_030684275.1). Lineage (NCBI taxonomy): Eukaryota > Metazoa > Chordata > Actinopteri > Acipenseriformes > Acipenseridae > Acipenser > Acipenser oxyrinchus. Next base: position 1,019,899 of record CM060268.1, read on the forward strand.
CCTCTATGTTTAATTCAACACACCTCGCTCACACATTGATCTGAACACACAGAGTGAGTTTCCTCTCTGTTTAATTCAACACACCTCGCTCACACATTGATCTGAACACACAGAGTGAGTTTCCTCTCTTTTTAATTCAACACACCTCGCTCACACATTGATCTGAACACACAGAGTGAGTTTCCTCTCTGTTTAATTAAACACACCTCGCTCACACATTGATCTGAACACACAGAGTGAGTTTCCTCTCTGTTTAATTCAACACACCTCGCTCACACATTGATCTGAATACAGAGTGAGTTTCCTCTCTGTTTAATTCAACACACCCCGCTCACACATTGATCTGAACACACAGAGTGAGTTTCCTCTCTGTTTAATTCAACACACCTCGCTCACACATTGATCTGAACACACAGAGTGAGTTTCCTCTCTGTTTAATTCAACACACCTCGCTCACACATTGATCTGAACACACAGAGTGAGTTTCCTCTGTTTAATTCAACACACCTCGCTCACACATTGATCTGAACACACAGAGTGAGTTTCCTCTCTGTTTAATTCAACACACCTCGCTCACACATTGATCTGAACACAGTGAGTTTCCTCTCTGTTTAATTCAACACACCTCGCTCACACATTGATCTGAACACACAGAGTGAGTTTCCTCTCTGTTTAATTCAACACACCTCGCTCACACATTGATCTGAACACACAGAGTGAGTTTCCTCTGTTTAATTCAACACACCTCGCTCACACATTGATCTGAACACACAGAGTGAGTTTCCTCTGTTTAATTCAACACACCTCGCTCACACATTGATCTGAACACAGAGTGAGTTTCCTCTCTGTTTAATTCAACACACCCCGCTCACACATTGATCTGAACACACAGAGTGAGTTTCCTCTCTGTTTAATTCAACACACCCCGCTCACACATTGATCTGAACACACAGAGTGAGTTTCCTCTCTGTTTAATTCAACACACCTCGCTCACACATTGATCTGAACACACAGAGTGAGTTTCCTCTCTTTTTAATTCAACACACCTCGCTCACACATTGATCTGAACACACAGAGTGAGTTTCCTCTGTTTAATTCAACACACCTCGCTCACACATTGATCTGAACACAGAGTGAGTTTCCTCTCTGTTTAATTCAACACACCTCGCTCACACATTGATCTGAACACACAGAGTGAGTTTCCTCTGTTTAATTCAACACACCTCGCTCACACATTGATCTGAACACACAGAGTGAGTTTCCTCTCTGTTTAATTCAACACACCTCACTCACAAATTGATCTGAACACACAGAGTGAGTTTCCTCTCTGTTTAATTCAACACACATCGCTCACACATTGATCTGAACACACAGAGTGAGTTTCCTCTCTGTTTAATTCAACACACCTCGCTCACACATTGATCTGAACACACAGAGTGAGTTTCCTCTGTTTAATTCAACACACCTCGCTCACACATTGATCTGAACACACAGAGTGAGTTTCCTCTCTGTTTAATTCAACACACCTCGCTCACACATTGATCTGAACACACAGAGTGAGTTTCCTCTCTCTTTTATTCAACACACCTCGCTCACACATTGATCTGAACACACAGAGTGAGTTTCCTCTGTTTAATTCAACACACCACACTCACACATTGATCTGAACACACAGAGTGAGTTTCCTCTGTTTAATTCAACACACCTCGCTCACACATTGATCTGAACACACAGAGTGAGTTTCCTCTCTGTTTAATTCAACACACCTCGCTCACACATTGATCTGAACACACAGAGTGAGTTTCCTCTCTGTTTAATTCAACACACCCAGCTCACACATTGATCTGAACACACAGAGTGAGTTTCCTCTCTGTTTAATTCAACACACCCAGCTCACACATTGATCTGAACACACAGAGTGAGTTTCCTCTCTGTTTAATTCAACACACCTCGCTCACACATTGATCTGAACACACAGAGTGAGTTTCCTCTCTGTTTAATTCAACACACCTCGCTCACACATTGATCTGAACACACAGAGTGAGTTTCCTCTCTGTTTAATTCAACACACCTCGCTCACACATTGATCTGAACACACAGAGTGAGTTTCCTCTCTGTTTAATTCAACACACCCAGCTCACACATTGATCTGAACACACAGAGTGAGTTTCCTCTCTGTTTAATTCAACACACCCAGCTCACACATTGATCTGAACACACAGAGTGAGTTTCCTCTCTGTTTAATTCAACACACCTCGCTCACACATTGATCTGAACACACAGAGTGAGTTTCCTCTCTGTTTAATTCAACACACCCAGCTCACACATTGATCTGAACACACAGAGTGAGTTTCCTCTCTGTTTAATTCAACACACCCAGCTCACACATTGATCTGAACACACAGAGTGAGTTTCCTCTCTGTTTAATTCAACACACCCAGCTCACACATTGATCTGAACACACAGAGTGAGTTTCCTCTCTGTTTAATTCAACACACCCAGCTCACACATTGATCTGAACACAATTCCATCACATTCACCATGGTGACGGAGTTGCATTCAGTACTCCAGATTCCACGTGCAGCTCACTTCATCGCCTCCACATATTTCTGTCACTGTTTGTAGCAGTATCTGATTGTTACTTCCAGCTTTTCTTTTTCAAACCCTTTAGGGCGCACCCACGTACACGAACACATCACAATAAACAACATTGAGATGTTTACAACCCAGGTGAAATTTACTGGCAAGCACTGACAATTACATGGCAGGTTTTTTTGTTTGTTTTATAATAAAAAGTACAGTCTTTGATACCTGATTTAAAAGCGTGAACAGTCTTGAATGTTGGACACAGAACCGAGTGTGGTTTAAAGCACAATGCACATCAAACATTAGTGTCCAGTTTGAACAGTGTGTCCGGCCCGAGGCGTGAATCCAGGAGGTCAGTATCAGGAAGTTAAAAGTCCAGAAGTCCATTTCCATAGTTTGATGCCTTTGTTCCTCTCCCGCTGTATATGTGACCTCCACAGTAAGGTCGCTTCAACCACATCAAATATTCATCTATTCAAGTCATGCAATACACCTCAGCAAATAATCCATAGGTTAGGTTATACATTTATATATATTTTTACACGTATATATATAAATTTATATAATTTTAGAATAGTTAATCTCTTACAGTAAAAATAACTTCTGATATGACACAAATACCCAGTAATGCAATACAATATTGAATTTAAAAACAACAGTCTTTATGTAGATAAAAAACAAAAAAATCATAATCAAAAGTCCTGTAATAAAAATAAGTTCTATTTGTTTAGTTTTTTTTTTTTGATTTTCATTTTTGTTTTTATTTTACAATATCTCTATTTCCACTCGGACGGGTCCCTTCCTGTGTGCGGAGGCTGGCTGTCGATTATTTATAACGGGCACTTTGAACAGCCACACTCCACTGGCCTCTCCAGCTCCTCAGTGAACGAGGACCCATCTGTGCACTGGAACATGATCTTCCGTCGCCTCGTCCTGGTGGGGGCGCAGCAGAGCCCCCCGCTGCAGGACCCCCTGCACTCCACCCGGGGCACCTTGATACTGGAGGTGCAGGACGTGTAGGCCTGCTGCTTCTTGACAAACTCGCGGATCATTTCACTCTGGCACGCCAGCTCTGCAACAGAGAGAGAGGATGCTTAGCGACGCTGCCTGCGACCGGACAAGCCCAGGGATTCAGAGCTCTGATTTCAGAGGACTGATGTATTTATTGAACTACCCATTGAGGCTGAGGCCTCATTGACAAGGGTGTCCTAACCAAGGCTGGGCTTGGGCACTACTTGGGTGAGGAGCCTCTAATTAGGTCCAATTGTACGTACAGCAGTGAGTAAGTAATTAGTACTGTAGGCTCTAGCAGTCTGAGATCTTACACTCTTACACTCATTCACTGCCTACAGACCACTGCAATAAGGAGCAGTGTGCTGCAGTTTGAGGTAAAACTAAGAAGATCCTTCGTCTGGTAGACAGACGCTTGGATGAGTGTCGTCTTCATCGTGAGGGCTGGATTCAATGCTTTTCATGATTAAATTGTGCTGAAAACGGCGCAATCCCAGTTTAACGGGACGCGCAATATTTAACAGTAGAAGGAAAATATAAACCAGGCGTTCAGTAATCACAGAAAGCGTGATCACAGCATGACGCAGCCGACCTCAGTAAGCTATGCAAGGCACCTGCATTCCTGTCTGGTTTTATTCTCTACTGTTTCCCTGTCAGCCTCACAATGAGCTGTATAAATGTGTGGGCCTTGCCCATCTCGTCGGAGGCTTCTCGGGATGCAGACCCTGCTGTATAGACCCGGATTGTGGCCTGAGGGTCAGGACCTGTGCTTACCTGTGCAGGCTGCTCCGCTGTAGTTGGGCTGGCAGTGGCAGACGGGCTCTCCCAGGTCATTGAGCCGGCACTCCCCATGCACACACCTGCGATCAGAAAACACTGCCATGAGAACACTCGAGAACATCACTGGGAAGACATGACCTCATCCGTCCAGCAGGTGGGAGTATTGTGTTTATCCTACATAGTTCAGCCTGCGAAACCTCCAACACAATCGTGCATTCTGAGATAAACCCAGAAGAAACAAGCAGACAAGCAGCTTTGCAGATAAAACATAGAAACGTTTGGGAGTTTTGCCTTTAATAGTAGATCAGGGATAGAAATAAGACTCCCTCTGCACAGCAGTGTCACCCAGTCCAGGTTTTACTACCAGCTTGATTAGCCCCAGTGTCTAGGTAACAAGCTCAGGTGTGTCTGATTAAACAACGGGAGCCTGACTTCCATCCCTGGAGATTGATATAAATGGTGGGATATCTAAACTACGCCGTCGATTCAATCATTAAAAGATCATTAAAAGAGGGGAACTTTATGAAAACCAGCCTCTCTAACAGCGTATGCAAGTCTCTTTGTAAAGCATGTTAAATGACAGCTTTTAATATGGGAAACGGTGGTGCTATCAATCGAATAGACTCCAACGTATCTGAGTAACCTTTCAGAGAGTGGCAGCTGTATACTGTACTTACGCTGGCGTTTGCTGATCTACAGTTTTCATAGGAGCTGCCCAGTCAGTTACAGGGTAAGAGGATGCTGTCTGAAAGCAGGACTGTTGGTCAGTGCTGGTAGAAAGGAGAGACTGTGCCTACCTGTAGCTCTGGCAGGGGTCACACAGCGGGCCGCTACGTCCTGGAGGGCACTCGCAGGTCACCCCCACGCCCTCTCTGTGACTGCAGGACCCCTGCGCGCACACGCTGCAGAGGTGGCAGCCCAGCAGCACCCCCCCGCCCCCCCGGCGTGCCCCGCCCAGGTCCTGCAGGGCCCCGTTGAGACGCACGCTGTGAACGCAGCCGTCGAAACCAGTGGGGCCGCGATCCTGACCGTGCCTCAGCCCCGCCCCGCCCAGCGCACTCGGGATCCCTGAGGAGAGAGGAGAGGGGAGCCGTGAAGAGAGAGGAGGGGAGCTGTGAGGAGAGAGGAGAGGGGAGCCGTGAGGAGAGAGGAGGACAGGGGAGCCGTGAGGAGAGAGGAGAGGGGAGCCGTGAGGAGAGAGGAGGACAGGGGAGCCGTGAGGAGAGAGAGGAGAGGGGACCTGTGAGGAGAGAGAAGAGGGGAGCCGTGAGGAGAGAGAAGAGGGGAGCCGTGAGGAGAGAGAGAGGAGAGGGGACCTGTGAGGAGAGAGGAGAGGGGAGCCGTGAGGAGAGAGAAGAGGGGAGCCGTGAGGAGAGAGGAGAGGGGAGCCGTGAGGAGAGAGGAGCCGTGAGGAGAGAGGAGAGGGGATCCGTGAGGAGAGAGGAGAGGGGAGCCGTGAAGAGAGAGGAGAGGGGAGCCATGAAGAGAGAGGAGAGGGGAGCCATGAAGAGAGAGGAGAGGGGAGCCGTGAAGAGAGAGGAGAGGGGAGCCGTGATTAAGTAAAAAGCTATATGTGTAATATGTGCAATGGAGATTGTTTTGTCCTGTCCTGCCCAGACTGCAGTCAGTCCCAGTGCAGCGTCTCACCTCCGATGTAGAGCGGGGTGCTGGTGCTGAGGGAGGCCGGTCTCTGGAGCTTCCCCAGGCTCTTCGGGGTCCCCCTGTCCACAATCAGGCTCACTGCGTGGTTCTGGATCAGAAGCTCCACTGTGTGCAGCAGCCCGTCGTTCACAGACTCCACACTGCAGAGAGGGACACAAGGAGGTGGGGCTATTCTTTATTTCTATATTAAAACTCATTGAGTCTCATCTGTCAGTTCAGCAGGTTAATAAACTCTCAATCTGAGTGTCTGCTGCTACTGCTGCTGCTGGGGTGACATCAGCCTGCCAGACAGCTAGAGACAGTGGCTTGGCTGAGAGCGAGCGAGCGAGTGGGCGGAGCCCCGGTGCCGTGATGCGAGCGTGGACACGCCCCTTCTCTCCTCAGCCTTAAAGAACCCCTGCCTCTGAAGCTAGTCCGGAGGTGTGGAAACCCAGATTGGCAGACGGATTTCTGATCCATTAGCAGAGCCATTTCTATATAACAGCTTCCTAGGAGCCCCACATCTACTGTAGTTACTCTTAGAAAAGTTCACTACAGTATTTTTGCAGGGTGTTTTTGCAGTTTCCCCCATGTTATACTATGCATTTACCAGAGTTTATCCTTTTTTTCCATGTATTTAATATGCTTTACCATGCCTCGCTATTCTTTACTATGCTTATCTTTACCAGGCTTTCAGTGTGCTTTATTACACTTTGCTATTCTTTTACATGGTGGAACTTTAATAAGGGCAGTGACTCAGAGGAATGTGGAACAAAGCCTTCAGACACGTTGTATATAATATGAACACCAATCCTTATCAATAGGCGATCCTCAGTCAATGAAGGGGTTAAATCCGACAGTGCTGGTCCCTGCATGGTTTTCATTAGGGACTTATGTTTTCAGTCAGGCTTTGCCATCCCCGCTCCCCCCACCCTCTGCTTTTATAAAATATATATACCTCCCGGGAAGCTCAGCTTTATTACTTTTTAATGGCATTTCAGTTCAGTGCCTGTCTGTAGTTTGGACAGCTGTCTTTCATTATAAGGTCCACTGATGTTATTGCCAATGCAAGGGGTATAAAAGGGGAAAGCGATAAAACAGATCGCTTACGATGATCTAAGATTTTGTTTGAATGAATCTGCAACAAGGTGCTAATGCTCAGCAGTCAGTGTGTTCATTAACTGCAGGTATGAAGGGTCAAGCTCAGTCTCCAGGGAACCAGCCAGCATGCACTGCTTGTGTCTGATCACCAGAGGGCAGCAAAAGGCCAACAGTTTGAACACGTTCCTTGGTATTGCCAGTTTTGGTCTTTGTCGATATTTTGTCAAATGGAGCATTCCAGAGCGAAAGAGTTTTCATTGTGTTCAATGTGTGCATCCTGCAGCACTCAGTAACCATGAAAGAGTTTTCATTGTGTACAATGTAACTACATTTGCAGCCACCAGTTCCCCCACAGTCACACTCTCTCTCTACTCTTTGAACACAGAACGGCACATTCACAGGGTTTAGAAGAGGAAGTAAGAAAGGAACGCACTCAAACCCTGCGGGCCCAGCTCTCCAGCTCCCGTATTTGTGATGCATTTGCTTTGTTTGTTTGGTTTGGGGAGGACGGGGAGGAGGGCAGGCAGACGTGTTGAACTGAAAGCGATTCTGACATTCTCCTTCAATTTCCTGAGCCTCTCTCATCTCCGCTGCCAATCCATTCCCTTCAACTAATCAAGAGATTAGCGTGGCATTTCCGAAAGGGCAGCGTTTAACAGGGAGCAGGGAGGCAGGCAGGCATTCATCTTATGCTAATGAGGCGTCACTGCAGAGGAAGGCCTGCAGAGGTCTCTCCTGTCAATGAGGATTTTAAACAGTCCCCGTTACAATCTGATAACCAAACATGACCCCTGCTCTGCGTGTTTATTAAAACCGTTCAGCAGCGCAGCCTTCTGTGCATCCTGCACTCCGCTGGAAAGAAATTCACTGGCCAGTTTGTTTGCATTCCCCAAAGACTACATGAAGCTGCATGAGCCCAAGCTGACTGCTGATTGGTAATCGTTCCAGACTGGAAACAATCGGTATCCTTCTTCACTGTTGACAACTTCCCTTATATTTTCACCAATGTAGTCCAAATCAAAATGAGACCTCTTGGTTTTCTTGAAAGAATAGTTCCTACAAGAGGTAAGCAGCCAGGATAAGCGTCTGTGTGTAGGGTTAAACACTGAAGCAGTCGGGCTCCTGTGTCAGCGGACAGTAAGACGAGACTTCCCTGGACCGCTCTCCTGGAAACACAAAGCTGCACAACTAACCACTAGACCACACTGTCTCCTAGTCCCACAGCTCTAACCACTAGACCACACTGTCTCCTAGTCCCACAGCTCTATCCACTGGACCACACTGTCTCCTAGTCCCAAGGCTCTATCCACTAGACCACACTTGCACTCAGTGCCTCCGCTCTGATTGGCTGGTCACTGTGTGAATGGCAGACTGGCTCACCTGTACACGGTGGTGGGCGGGTAGTTGGCGATGTCATAGATGAGGCGGATGTGCCCCTGGTACAGCTCCAGTGCCAGCGGGTCGTTGTCCCCCTTGTAGAGCAGGATCCCGTTGTCTTTGTCTGTCGCCACCTGTTAGGGTGAAAGCCAGGACGAGGATGACTGCTGACCTGTCTCAAAATCTACTGGGGTGAGTCACTCTGGTGAGCGTACTGCTCAGAATGACATGGAAGCACAGCAGAGCCCACTTCATACCACACAACACAGTCAGCAATGCGCTGGATCAGCACAGCAGAGCCCACTTCATACCACACAACACAGGCAGCAATGCGCTAGATCAGCACAGCAGAGCCCACTTCATACCACACAACACAGGCAGCAATGCGCTGGATCAGCACAGCAGAGCCCACTTCATACCACACAACACAGGCAGCAATGCGCTGGATCAGCACAGCAGAGCCCACTTCATACCACACAACACAGGCAGCAATGCGCTGGATCAGCACAGCAGAGCCCACTTCATACCACACAACACAGGCAGCAATGCGCTGGATCTGAAGTTTTATTTGAGTTCCCTGCATAAGGCTGTCATGAAGCCTGGATGAAATACATTGCATCTGTTTTGATATTTGTATTCTGTACGTTGTCCTTCGTCTCACTGTTCTCTACAAGTTCAAATGAGGAGATCAGCACACTTTGCAAAGCTGCAATCGAGCCATGACTCACTCAGACCTCCTGCACAGATTGCAGCTTTCACATAGAGATCCTCAAGAGTCTTATTATTTCTGTCGAGGGACAAAAGATGACATTGTGATAAGGTCCCACAGTGCATCCCTAGTAAAACAGCTTGGCATGGGATATCTCAAAATAGAGGGATTTAATACTGAAGGCTGTATTTCTTCATGAAATAAAAACAAGCTCCAAACAAACAAACCCCACTTCAGTGCAGGGGGCAGGTTACTGCAGCTCACCCAGAGCAATGAACCCCACTTCAGTGCAGGGGGCCGGTTAATGCAGCTCACCCAGAGCAATGAACCCCACTTCAGTGCAGGGGGCCGGTTAATGCAGCTCATTGTCTATGGCTCCCCTCACTCTCTAATTCCTCCTCTCTGTTCCTGCAGTGAGATGTTGGTCCCTCATTGTCTATGGCTCCCCTCACTCTCTGTTCCTGCAGTGAGATGTTGGTCCCTCATTGTCTATGGCTCCCCTCACTCTCTGATTCCTCCTCTCTGTTGGGATGTGGTCCCTCATTGTCTATGGCTCCCCTCACTCTCTGTACCTGCAGTGAGATGTTGGTGCTCTGCTGGCCCCTGGCCACTGGCAGCTCCACGTACGAGTCCTTGCCCAGGAAGTGGACGGTGACGATCTGGTGGCACTTGTTCCCGTAGAAGCCGGGCAGGCAGCGGCACACAGGCTCTCCGGACACCATGAGGCACTGCGCTCCGTTCTGACAGTCGAAGTGATCGCACGGGCTGGTCTGAAGCAGGACCATGGGGGGAGGGTTCTCACAGAACAGACCACTGCAACAGAAGAAGCAAGAGCTCTGGTGAAATAAAGGGCCCCTCACCGGTACTCAGTGCTGCAGTTACACAGAGGACTGGATTCACAAGGCTCGTTACTCCACATGGTCATTGTCAGGACAGTGTTTTAAGAAAGGAAAAGGCACCCAATAAACAAACCAGAAATAAATAACTCAAGGTAGGGGCTTGTACGGACTACAAACTGTGTCGGACACACCTCAGCTGGTTCATTTTCTGCTGCTTTCAAAAGTGAGTAGTTGAACATTTAAACTCCAAGTGAATTCTCACTTCCAATCCCTTCACTGAAGCGGGACAGTCCTGCTGTCTGGCTGTAAAGGAACTGCACTGCTCTGCTCTGCTCATAACGGGCTTGATAGACCCTGGGAATTTTTGATTTGGACAACAGCTCTGACTCACAGCTTCCTTAGCATTTCAACAGCAACACAAGAAGCTGTCTCGGTTACCTGAACCCGTCAGGGCAGACGCAGGTGTAGCCGTTGATGGCGTCGACGCACTGCGCGCCGTGGCGGCACTTGTTCTCGAGGCAGTCGTCATAATCCTTTTCACAGAGCTCGCCGATGTACCCCGGGAGACATTCGCACCTGAAGCAGGAGGTGAGACAGCACTGTCAGGTTACAGATTACAAGGCCTGGCAGAAACAAGTGAAATACTGTATGGGTGTGCGCGATCTATAAAGATGAGGTTAAACCTGGGTCACTGTGAGATACCCACGGGGTGCCCAAACCTATTGACACATCTGAATACATACAACTAGACTTAAAACTACAAGGCAAACACAGCTACAGTAAATATGGGAAAGAGTGAAGTGCTGGGGTTTTTAAGGAAAAACTGGGTGTTAAGGAAGCAGCAGCATTCATCGGAACCCCAGGAATCGCCACGCCTGTGTTCTTTAAGAATTCCTTGGAGTTTTCCCCTGTCCAGCGTTCTTTCCAAAATAATGTGGTTGACTACAAAGCTGCCACGACGTTTCCTCTGTGGTAAAGTCTTTTAATGGTCCCACACTCACCGATATCCCTTGGAGAGAGCGAGGCACTTGGAGTCGTGTTGACAGGGGTTCAGTCCTGAAGCACAGGGATCGATCACCTCCTCACAGAGCTCACCTGTCACACAGGAAACAAGCACAGAGTCAACCATCTACACTACTCACGCACAGAGATGAAACAAGCTAGCCCGGACTACACTGTGCCCACGTTCGACACACGAACCAGTACAGCTTGGCGTCTTGCCATGGCATTGACAATCAGGAATCAGCTCAGATAATCAGGCACGTTGCGAGGTTTGGGTGTTTTGTGTGAATGAGAATGGGGATGACTAGCCTCTCTCAAGGCAAAAGCATCACAGTTTGACAACAATGCGTCGTTTCCTGCGAAGGCGAGGAAGTTTACCAAAAGAGAGACTGACCTTTTCTTACCGGGATAGTGCTGTCAGCTTGTAAAGAAAAGAAGCAGAGAGAAACCTTTTAAAACAGCAAGCTTGCCACCCTACTGGTGATCATCCAGCCTCTGAGAGCCCTGCTCCACTCTCCTCCTCACCCTCTAACACTCAGGGCTGAAGCAATGGTTCGGTTTCAAGCAGTACCAGTGCTCCACATCAGCACCATCACAGCATCAATCACCATGTGTGTTCAGCATCCTTTGTGCCGATGAGGATGTGGATCTGCTAGGGCAGTGGTTCCAGTCCAGGACTTTGTTCTAATCAAGTCCTAATTATGTTAAGTGACCATTACCCAGTAGTTCAATGAACTGCTTTGGGACGTGGTTGGAAATAATATCTGGACTGGATTTGCCTGGGTTGGGAAGCACTGTGCTGTGGTTTATTCATGTCAGCGCAGCACACTGGTATCTGTTTCACGGTTTCTTATTAATTTCATTTTTCGGTGCTTATTTTTAGCTATTTTTGTGTTTTATGTTAATGTTTTTTTTTTTTTTCGGGGCTTCAGATTTTTATATACTGTATGAAATTATAATGCTACCTCAACGGGAAGTTTTCTGAAGGGCTGAGGGGGTGCAGAGGAGAGCCGTTTTCATGAAGCTGAACAAACTCCTCCTCCTGCAGCCCCGTCCTTCTGTAGGTTTGCAGAGCAAATTAGGGGGGGAGGCCATGTGGGGTAGCCAGGGACTCTTTCCCTGATTGCTCTATCCGCAAACGGGGCGCTGCAGGATGGAGGCCTATTCTCTTTTTAACAAGCAAACGAAACAAAAAAAAACACACAGACTAGGGAGAATAACACCAGTTAGTTTAAGAAAACCATAAGTGTGGTTTTGTTGCTGGACTCTTGCCCTGCCTGGGCTCCCATGCACAGAGCGTCTCTATGTGGTGCTCTGCCACTGCTTCCTGCTGTACGAGAGGGGCTGGCTCGCTTCCATGTGCCAGCATTAGCCGCAGTTGGCCACAGGCCTTCTCTTTCTCTCGCGCCAGCTCTTTTGGCCTGGTCTTTTAAAAGACTAAAGAGGCTAGAACTAAAAATGTCAGGGTTGCAATTCGGCATACGGTCTTAATGACAGGGTATGGACTGAACTCTCTCTCGCTCTCTCAGCAAGGGCACCGCCCCCCTTCTGTGGCTGACTCAGGCTTTGTTTCAGCCTCTCGGCACCGGGGGAGGATCGGGGTGTTTGTGTCATCCGGGGTGAAATTATTCATGTCGGCAGCCACAAAAAAGGGTTATATATACACTGTTTAAAACATAAGCCCAAAACTGTCCCGTCTGCATTTTGAAATGGAGAGTACATTCATTGAATTTGGTTACAGACAGTGGCGTTGCCAGAATCTTGCATCTCCCTTCAGACTCAATAAAATTTCCCTACTGAGAAATGGTTTGGCTTCCCAATTCAGTGTATATTTTATTATTTCACAATGTTTAATTCTGTGTGGTTTTCTCTTCCTGTTTCTGCCAAGATCCTGATAAATGAGACTTACTGACTTTTCTCTTTTTATCTTTCAAACTCCAAGGCTGTACACAGGACAGCTATGCATGGCTTTTACAATGCCTTTGCTTTATCATGATTGAACTACTATTGCACTCTGCTTTATCACTCTCCACTGGGTTCCCACTGCAGTAAAAGCAGCACAGGGAGGAGACTCTTTGTAAGCTGCACTCGTCTCTTGGTGGGTCAGTCTGCTCTAAGGATCCTCAGTGACAGGGTTGCAGCACAGGGAGGAGACTCTTTGTAAGCTGCACTCGTCTCCTTGGTGGGTCAGTCTGCTCTAAGGATCCTCAGTGACAGGGTTGCAGCACAGGGAGGAGACTCTTTGTAAGCTGCACTCGTCTCTTGGTGGGTCAGTCTGCTCTAAGGATCCTCAGTGACAGGGTTGCAGCACAGGGAGGAGACTCTTTGTAAACTGCACTCGTTCCCTTGGTGGGTCAGTCTGCTCTAAGGGTCCTCAGTGACAGTGCTGTGGTACCTGTGTAGTTGGGCTGGCAGAGGCAAGTGTAGTTGTTGATGCCGTCCACGCAGGTGGAGTTGTTCTCACAGTCGTTGTCGTCACAGTCGTCTGGGTTTATCTGACACCTCTCCCCCTCAAACCCCTCAGGACACAAGCAGCTGCAAGGGGAGAGAAAGAGAGACGTCTTTAAAGAAATCCCCCAAGCTTTCACTCAAAACCACGAGCCACCCGCAGCTTCAAAATGCTCACCATTCTACAATATAACTACAAGAAGCTAAGTCACGTGGACAAACGTTTTGGACAGTGCTTTCATAAAGACAAAAACAAGGATGGAAATAAGACTCATGGTTTAGCAGTTTGTTCCATTCCTGGTTTTAATCTGAGTTTAATAAGACACACCTGAGCTTGTTACCCATACACTGTCGCTAATCAAGCTCCTAGTAAAACCTGGAATGGGTGAATCTGTAATACAATAGAAGTCTTATTTCTATCCCCGAAAAGCTAAAAAACTCTTGCCTCACTGATGGCACTCGTGTTCCTAATTCAGGTGAGTAGCTATAAACAGACTGCAGTGTAAGACAGCAGGGGGCAGACTTGCTCCCCCAGCACTGCCACACTGCAGCAAGCAAAGCCTCTTACCTGAACTGCTCCCCTCTGCCGATGTGCAAGTTGCAGGTGCCTCCGTTGGCACAGGGGGTGGCGATGCAGGCGTTGATGGCAACCTCGCAGTTCCGACCCTGAGGGGAATAGAGACTGGAGATTTAACAGGACCTGTCAGGACGAACGAGATGCCAGCGCACGTCGTTTATCAAACAATCAGACAGAGGGGTTTCGGGAGTCACAAGTGATACTATTTACTGCTGTCTGCCATGGATGCTGCTGGTTTCTGTGTGTTTGCTACATTACTGTATCTGGTAACGAAGTTTGAGAGCAATGCATATAAAACACATTTGAGTGTAAACATGCTGTGTGGTTTAGGGTTCGAGGCAGTCATTGGCAAGGCACTCACACCTTGTAGTGCATCATATCAGTGGAACTGTTGCATCAGCCTCATGGAAAAGCACACAGGGAGGGCTGTTACTCTGGGGGTGAAAGTTTTAATTAAAGCAAACACTCCAAGGACTGGACAGGCGAAGGGTTAGACTCTTATCTGTTCATCTCAATTGCTGTGTCGACAGGAATCCCCTAAAACAAAAACACAAAGCGACTGGATTCAGAGGAACATGAGATTCTACCCAGCGGTTCCAAATCGAGGCACAAGAACAATCTGGGAGAAGCGCAAAGAACCACGGGCAGTCTGAGCGCAAATAAATGATCCTGTCTCATCGAACTGGCATCAAATTTCACTTTGCAGGAAAGGTGAATCAATACAGCTCCTCCATTGAATATCAAACATCTCAGCTGAAATTAAAAACACCTTCTGACCACACAGCTCCGGAGACATGGAGATAGATTGGATGAACAGGGTTCAGACACACGGGGGACTCTAGGTTTGCCTCTAGCTGTCTGTCAGGCAGGCAGGCAGGCAGGCAGGCGACCTCACCTTGTATCCGAAGGGGCAGGTACAGCGGTAATAGCCAGTGGGGTCGCTGGTACAGGTGCCGTTGTTCCAGCAGGGGCTGGACAAGCAGGGGTTGCACTTGGACAGCTGGGGCAAGTCTTGGGAGGCTGGAGAGATAGAGGAAGAAGGAGAGAGTCAGCGAGCAACACGCAGACACACACACACGCAGACACACACACACACACACACGCAGACACACGCAGACACACGCAGACACACACACACACACAATTACAGAGCTGCATGAGTTTCATTATAGCACGCAGACAGACAGAAGGACAGTTCTACCTTTGCATTGGAACTTGTTGAGGGGTGTGGTGAGGAGGAGTCTGTCCGCCATGTCGGGGGGGCCAGTACAGCGGGCAATCCCCGGCTCCTTGAAGCCAGCCTTCACCCACTCCGAGAGCCAGCGCAGATTACAGTCACAGTACAGGGGGTTCGCTCCCAGAGCCCTGAGACATACACAGGCACAGACAGGGAGCAATGACACGGGGTGCACGCAGCAAACAGCTACACAGTGCAGGCAAATACCAGGGAATCAAGCTGCAGTTACTTAGTTAGTAAGGGTGGTGCAAGTCCACTTCAATTGGACTTCAATTCACACAGAACAGCCCAGCTGAACCCTGAGCACAAGCTCCATTAACAGGATTACTCACAGATGGGACAGAGAGGTTAAGTCATTGAAGGCTCCTTCAGGGACAGCTGACAGATCGTTGCCATGGAGAGTGCTGGAAACAACAAAAACACGTGTTAGGAGAGGGAAGGAGGACAGCCACATCACAGTGAATAATGAGGTAGTTCTTTCAGGACCACAGTGACAGAGCTGAGCCCAGAACAGCGTTGGTCACGAAGCTCTCAGATAGGACAGAGAAGCAGGAACGGCTGTCGTTCAGCCTATAGAGGGGAGATGCACTTACAGCAGATAGGAGAGAGACGCAGGAACGGCTGTCGTTCAGCCTATAGAGGGGAGATGCACTTCTACAGCAGATAGGAGAGAGAAGCAGGAACGGCTGTCGTTCAGCCTATAGAGGGGAGATGCACTTACAGCAGTCTCAGGGATTGGAGGCCGCCGAACGCCTGTGCTGGGATGCACTTGATCTGGTTGTAGCTCAGAATGCTAAAAAAAAAAAAAAATCAAAATAAATTAAAGACACAAAAAATCCAAATCAATATGACGGCAGCTGGAATAACGATGCCGTGTTTACATGTTGAGACTCAGAGTGCAAATGTTATATAGAATTCATATGATAGATACGCACATCACATGTGAATTACTGGGCAACTGAAGTGACAGAGAGTAGAGAGAAGTGCTCACTGTTCAACTTACAGAGTGGACAGCTGGGTCATGTTGCTGAACGTCAGTGGAGCCAGAGAGCTGATGCTGTTGTTGCTCAGGTCACTGAACGAAACAAACAAATACAAAAGATTAAAACTAGGAATCAGACTAGGAAAGAATGAGCTTCGGAGGCGATGCAAGAGGTGTGACCAAAAACAATTGCAAAGCAGTGATTAAAAGTGACCCCTGTGCCACTGTCCCATCGCCTGGCACTCCCAGCGATGCTTGTTACAGGCTTCAAATAGCAAATCCCACAGCTGGTCCAATACAGCTGGGAGTCTGTGTGTGTTATATTTGTGGATTGATTTTGCAGTTGAAAAGGACCTTGTGCACCACCCACTTCCCCCTGTGGGGGGCCCAGGAGCTGCAGGTGTGAGGTGTGCGATGGAGTGCGGGGGAAGGAGAGTGGAACCTACATGAGGGACAGGTGTTTGAGGCTGGCCAGCTCCTTCGGGACAGCAGTCAGGACGTTACCCTCCAGATACCTGCAATTACAAAATACATGCAATACAATTCAATGCGATACACAGAGGAACACATTTTACGCTTGCACACCATTCAAATGCAATGGCTTTTGCATGTGTGTGTCTGTGCCTGTGTGTGAGTGAGTCTGTGAGTGTCAGAGCTGCCAGCTTGATTCATTTCAGACACACACATGTCAATGTCTCATTACAAGGCACTTTCCCACAGTGTCAATTATAAGCCTCTTGTAATGTAAGTCTAAGGTGTCAAGTATAAGACAGACAGACAGACCAGACAGACAGACAGACAGACGGGGTACTCACAGCAGGGTTACGTCAGACAGACAGACAGACAGACAGACAGACAGACAGACAGAGATGGGGTACTCACAGCAGGGTTACGACAGACAGACAGACAGACAGACAGACAGACAGACAGGGGGCACTCACAGCAGGGCTGCGTCAGACAGACAGACAGACAGACAGGCAGACAGAGAGACGAGGTACTTACAGCAGGGTTACGTCAGACAGACAGACAGACAGACAGGCAGACAGAGAGACGGGGTACTCACAGCAGGGTTACGTCAGACAGACAGACAGACAGACAGACAGACACAGACGGGGTACTTACAGCAGGGTTACGTCAGACAGACAGACAGACAGACAGGCAGACAGAGAGACGGGGTACTCACAGCAGGGTTACGTCAGACAGACAGACAGACAGACAGACAGACACAGACGGGGCACTCACAGCAGGGTTACGACAGACAGACAGACAGACAGACAGGCAGACGGGGTACTCACAGCAGGGTTACGACAGACAGACAGACAGACAGACAGGCAGACAGAGAGACGGGGTACTCACAGCAGGGTTACGTCAGACAGACAGACTGACAGACAGACAGGGGGCACTCACAGCAGGGCTGCGTCAGACAGACAGACAGACGGACGGGCACTCACAGCAGGGCTGCGTCAGACAGACAGACAGACAGACAGACGGGGCACTCACAGCAGGGCTGCGTCAGACAGACAGACAGACAGACGGGGCACTCACAGCAGGGCTGCGTCAGACAGACAGACAGACGGACGGGGCACTCACAGCAGGGCTGCGTCAGACAGACAGACAGACAGACGGGGCACTCACAGCAGGGCTGCGTCAGACAGACAGACAGACAGACAGACGGGGCACTCACAGCAGGGCTGCGTCAGACAGACAGACAGACGGACGGGCACTCACAGCAGGGCTGCGTCAGACAGGCAGACACACAGACGGGGCACTCACAGCAGGGCTGCGTCAGACAGACAGACACACAGACGGGGCACTCACAGCAGGGCTGCGTCAGACAGATAGACAGACAGACGGGGCACTCACAGCAGGGCTGCGTCAGACAGATAGACAGACGGACGGGCACTCACAGCAGGGCTGCGTCAGACAGACAGACAGACAGACGGACGGGGGGCACTCACAGCAGGGCTGCGTCAGACAGATAGACAGACAGACGGGGCACTCACAGCAGTGCTGCGTCAGACAGATAGACAGACAGACGGGGCACTCACAGCAGGGCTGCGTCAGACAGACAGACGGACGGGCACTCACAGCAGGGCTGCGTCAGACAGACAGACAGACGGACGGGCACTCACAGTTCGGTCACGTCCTTGGGGATGCCCTTGGGCAGGGAGTGGAGGCCCCGGTTGCTGCAGCGCACCACAGTGTCAGTGCAGGTGCATGACTCCGGGCAGCGGGGGAGGGGCAGGCAGCTGCTCTCCTCTGTACCTGCAGGAGGCGACAGAGAGAGGGGCATGTTATCAAATAACCGCTGGCTGAAACATCATCTTTTTTTTCTTTTTTTTCTTTTTTGCTTTTTCTGAAGAACAAAATAAGCTGCCAAGCCATAATTTAAGAAAGGACTAAATTACAGCAAACAGCATTTAAAGATTAAGCACACACAATATTGCTCTTGGCCGAGGAGTCGAGTGTTTTCACCTCTCCCAAGACGAGAGAACACATTCCACCCGCACAGCAAGCAGAACCCGGTAATAGCTGCTTTTAATCTTGGAGACAAACAAGATGATATCTGCAAAGGGTTGACTTGCTCCAGAGATGAAAAGGAAATCAGCGAATTAGGAAATGAAATGGGAGTTCATGAAGTCTCTGGATCGATCCAACAATAACAGCTGGCCTGTCTGGATCTCCTGCAGATCTTCTGAGAGAGAACTCGCTGGAGAGCTGGGCCGTGCTAATCTACTGTATGAGCACTAGCGCCAGCAAACCATTAGATATGCTGCACTGACAGTGTCTGGGAAAACCCAGGGAACTCGAACCCTTTGAGATAGTAATTGCTCAGATCCATGACTCTTAACATTAACCTGTGTCTGATTCGTGCAAAAGCAGCATTCGCTCATTCCATCGAATTGTCTGCTTGTGTTGCACCATTACAACCGCTTTATTCCTCTCAGATAATCCGCCTTTGCCTCTGCACCTGAGGGTCCCTCCCCGTGTTAAAGGATATGGACGTGTGCCTGGCTTACCGTCGCAGGTGAAGTCAGGCAGAGCCACATCCTGGATGGGGATCTCCTTGAGGAAGGCTGGCTTCTGGCAGCGCGGGTTCCCACTCACCACCTTCCTCCTCTTCAGCCAGTGTCCCAGCCAGGCCAGGTGGCAGTCACACACAAACGGATTCGACAGCAGATTACTGAGGGGACAGACAGACACACAGAGATATCAGAGCACTGACGTGCAAACAATCGACACATCGATAACAGAGCTGAGATAATACAAGTTCAGGAAATCATCCAAAGCCAGCCATGTTTAATATAAAGATTGATGGAATGGATGGAGATATTACAGTTGAATCCATTCCAGATTGTGGTGTTATTATATATGGGTGACATTGCTAAGTGCTGGACTGACAGTGTTGGAGACTCCTGAGGTAAGGTGATGACTGTAGTTCAGACATGCAGTCACCTCACCTGTTCCCTGACGCCAGGATGAGACACCCCAGATCTTACACAGACCCACGAAACAGCTACTTTTTGAAAAAAAAAACAAAACACTAAAGCTCTCAAAATAATGTACCGGTACATTTTATACAAAAATATGGGTGTCTTCTTACAGAATTCAACCGTATTTTACCCCTCCCTGCACTTTTCACAGAAATTAAAAAGTGCTTTTAGGGCTGAAAATACTTAACGTAAAAATAACGAAACCCGCAAACGAACCCAGCCTGACTACCCCGTCCCGATGGGGTTCAGGACAGGAGAAACACTTGCCAACTCCATGTTAAAAGAAGAGATCAAACGAGAGTTCAGATCCACACAGCATTAGCACACAGCTGTTCCCTAAGCCCTGTTTACTTAGTGTTCACAGCCCGCCTGGTATTTTTAGTGAACCAGAGGTGGCATGGGATGTGGCAGAGTCAGCCGCTGGATAATTAGAGAGCTGCCAGGCACTGAGAGGCATCTTCCAGTCAGGAGAGAGAGAGAGAGAGAGAGAGAGAGAGAGAGAGAGAGAGCAGGGAAGGAGCATCTCTGTGTGATGTGGTCCCTGTATTAAACCCAGCTTCTTCTCTACAGAGGGCAGCTCCCCCTCCTAACAGCGCTCGCATGAGTACAATGGGGCGCTGTGCGTGTGCGTGTGCGTGTGCTGAGTGCAGGGCAGGATGGGCCGTCTGTTCCCAGCATGCTGCTCCTCTTAAACTCACAGCTAATAGAATGGGTGTGGCACCAGCGGAATCTCACACATTTTGACAATAAGATCCCAGGGACCAGTCAATAAGACACTTTAAAAGCACATTAAAACACAGCTGCAACCTTTTTCTTTTCAGAAATGCAGGCCCCTCGTCATGGGGTACTGGGATGGTTCCCCATGACTTATTACTAAGTCTGTCTGAAGATTTACTTTAGAAGAAAACTGTTCTGTAGCATTACTCAGCCCCAGCAGCTGCCCGGAAACCCGTTTCTGAGCAGCTTGGGTTCAGCAACAAACCAGACCCCCAACCGGGTCAGTGCGAGAGGAGGCCTGCGAGCCGAGGGGATCTCTGCTCTCATAGCTCCAACATCAGCTGGGTTTCCTTACTGCTCTACTTAATAGAGCGCGCCACTGCAGATAGCTGCCATTGCAGAATGCCTGTGAGAGGCGTGCTCTGAGTTCAGAGGTGCTCACATGGTGGAGAGGGACACCAGGCTGCTGAAGGCTCCGGGGGTGATGCTGGAGATGCGGTTGTCGTAGAGGGACAGCAGCCGGACGGAGCTGAGTCCTGTGAAGGTGTTGTTGTCGATGCAGCTGAGCAGGTTACTCCTCAGCATCCTGGAACACAAACACAGCGAGAGTCAGGGGCTGCGTCCACACACTGCCTGTACAAGCCTGGTACTGAGCACCAACAACACAGGGAATCCTGCTATCCAGCCTGCATCAAAGACTCTTGAAATCTGACCACATGACTGAAACTGACTTGCAACAAACGTGGAATAACAACGGGTTTGAGTAGCTTGGGGGTTACACTGATGGGCCGCGGTGTGAAACAGTGCTTTTTGTAACTTCTGTGGTCAGTAGAGTGCTGGGCAGCAGGGATGTGAAACCCACAGGACTCTTCATGAGTGGCCTTGTTCTAACCCTCATCCTTACAGTTTGTTTTGGAGCACAAGTGTGCCCTGGCTACTGTACTTTACAGGGACTGGGGACTAATTACTGCCAGCAGTAATTAGTGGCTTGTGGGGATTGCTATTCACCAGTTTCAATACAGACAGACAGACAGACAGACAGGCGGAGACAGATATAGCTGTGAAATGCTGTCCCTGTGGCTGTTGATTCACTCACAGTGTCTTGAGTCCTGTCAGTCCTCTGAACATGCGCCCCTGCACCGTCTCCAGCTGGTTCCCAGTCAGCAGCAGCTCCTGGACCCCCGACGCCCCGTCGAAGACCCCCTCGCGCACCTCTCGCAGCTTGTTGTTACTCAGGTTACTGTGGGAGATGGACAGAGACAGACAGACAGACAGTTTGCAGAATAATTTGCATCATTTTAGTAGAAAAGTTAAAAAGTAAAACTACAACTCAGGAGCTGAACTGATTAAGTAATAAATGAAATAAAAGCCCACAAAGACTTACATGTTACGCAGGTTCGGAAGCTTCTTGAAGATCCCTGACGCCTCCAGGACATGGATGTCATTATCATTCAGCCGACTATTGATGAAGAAGGAGAGAGTTAGAGGGACAGTGGTCTTCGAGAGATTTTCCGGTGTTAAAAGGACTATTAAGAGGTTCCTGGCATTCGGAAACGTTAGCTTGTCCAGCATTTTGACTTGACCAGTTTTATAAATCTATGCCAATCTTGAATTGTTTTTCAGTATAAGACACTGAAACTACAGTGCTTCCTCGTTACTTCACAGTTCGATAATTCACAAATGTGTTTATTTCATATGTTGGCAGTAAATTGTGCTTAGCTGTATCAGGGCCCTTCACTAGTTCAATGTTTTTAATATGTGACTATTTTGCTGTGTGTGAAACACAAGTGTGGGGGTAGCTCTGTATGGAGTAAGTTATCCTGTCGTGTGTTCTTACAGGTCGGTGGTGTGGTCAGGGAGGTGGGCTGGGATGCGGGTGTGTTTCTGGTTGGGGTTAGGGTTAGGGGGTAGCTCTGTATGCAGTAAGTTATCCTGTCATGTGTTCTTACAGGTCAGTGGTGTGGTCGGGGAGGTGGGCTGGGATGCGGGTGTGTTTCTGGTTGGAGCAGTCGACGACAGTCCCCTCGCAGCGGCAGCGCTCCGGACACACCAAGTCCTGGAAACAATCCCCACTGAGACGAGTACGGTAATCCTCGGAGCCTGGCACGGGAAGAGCACAGCGTGGTCAAGAGAGAGGGAGCTGGACTCTCACTCACTGACGCACGCACGCACGCACACTGACACTCACTGCCTCACTCAACACGCAGGCACGTACGCACACTTACACTCACTGCCTCACTCAACACGCAGGCACGTACGCACACTGACACTCACTGCCTCACTCAACACGCAGGCACGTACGCACACTGACACTCACTGCCTCACTCAACACGCAGGCACAATGACACTCACTGACGCACGCACGCTGACACTCACTGCCTCACTCAACACGCAGGCACGTACGCACACTGACACACACTGCCTCACTCAACACGCAGGCACAATGACACTCACTGACGCACACACGCACGCACACTGACACTCACTGCCTCACTCAACACGCAGGCACGTACGCACACTGACACACACTGCCTCACTCAACACGCAGGCACAATGACACTCACTGACGCACGCACACTGACACTCACTGCCTCACTCAACACGCAGGCACGTACGCACACTGACACACACTGCCTCACTCAACACGCAGGCACAATGACACTCACTGACGCACGCACACTGACACTCACTGCCTCACTCAACACGCAGGCACGTACACACACTGACACTCACTGCCTCACTCAACACGCAGGCACGTACGCACACTGACACTCACTGCCTCACTCAACACGCAGGCACAATGACACTCACTGACGCACGCACGCACGCACACTGACACTCACTGCCTCACTCAACACGCAGGCACGTACGCACACTGACACTCACTGCCTCACTCAACACGCAGGCACAATGACACTCACTGACGCACGCACGCACGCACACTGACACTCACTGCCTCACTCAACACGCAGGCACGTACGCACACTTACACTCACTGCCTCACTCAACACGCACGCACACACAGTCACTGCAACACCTTTATTTGTTTAATTTGCTGAAATGCCTGCCTTACTAAATAACAAAACAATTAACTATGACAAAGATTTCCCCTGTATTTGCTCAGTATAACTGACACTGTCTGTATGGAGTTACTGCAAGGTGACACTCGCCCTTGTTAAATTTTTCTCCATAGAGCCACAGCCGAGCAACAGCCTCATGTGTTCTGCGGTGAGGTTCTCATATTGAGGTGGTTTGAGGCTCTGAGGCTGTCTAATCTGAACCGTGAATCATTACAGAGCCCCTTAATTCTCCCTCAAAGCCGGATTCGGGGTGTTGCTGCCCTTTATTGTATCGCGGAGAGAAGGCCCCGGAGCTATCCCAGCATGCCATGCTGCGTGCCAGCGCCCAGCGGTCCCTGGTGCTTGACAGAACCATGTTGAGCGAGTCCAGGAGGAAGCACATGGTTAGATCAAGCACAACGGACAGCCACACGGAGAGTCAGAGGAGAGAACAGCCAGACAGAGCAGCCAGGAAGCCGGGCCCAGACAACGAGGCACCCCCATGCACAGACGGGCGCCTCCAGCTCGCTGCCCCGGAAACACAAGTTCCCCAAAAAAACAGATGTACCCCCCGGAAAAAAGCCCCAAAACACATACCCAGATTTAAATTGGACCCCAAATTTTCAGCCTGCGCCGCTGTCATTGTTCCAAAGAGATGCATCCCCCTCCTCCCCAAACAGTAATTCCAAAGAGAAAGACTTTGCAGCAGTTACGAAGAGAGATACGATAAAAAAAAGTACAAGCTTTATTCAGTCACCCTTTTTTCAGCTGTAGCCAAAAGAAATACCGCAAAATATCCAGAGTTGAAACCAAACCACCCACACACCTTTGATGTATTAAAAAAAGATCAATTATATATCAGAGGACGATTATGAAGCATTTTTCCCACATACGCTGCAGATTGAAGCTGTTAATGCTGGGGTTAGTTGCTCTTGTAGTGTAGGTCTTCTCAGTGTAAAGCCAGAGGCCTGTGAGACCCATGTTAGTATCAGCACAGTCCGGGAGGTTGCACTGGCGATGGCAGTGCGTTTCACATGTGATATGGTAAGTAACGTGAGCTGCCGGTGTTGAGAAGCACGCCTCTTCCTCTCTCTTCACCTGAAACAAATAGCCTTGGAATGTCCTGTCCGCATTCCTGAGGCGTTAGCACAGCCCTCCAGAGCTATGCTCCCCTGCACCAGACCATCAGTCGAAGCTGCTGCATGCATTTACATGATGATGAATTTATACAAGGCTGTGGTGCCAGCCAGCTAGTGCAGTCTTTAGAGTCAGAGGCTCTCGGTTCAACTCCTCATCTCAAGGCTAGTTTTTTTTAAGTTGCTACACAGTATATGGCCTTATTAAAAATTAACTACTGTATGCGTTGCTAACATAGCAGTATAAATTAGCATCCAGGCTTTGAACAGCATCCGAGTAGAGAATATTATTTCAAGCGTCCTGCAGGGGGACTGAATAGCAGTCTTGCAGTTTGACAGTGACGTTAAGGTTAGGATTAAGTAAAAGACTTGACGGACAGTTTGCATTAGGTTCATGTGTAGATGCCCCTGGAAACATGTGTGCTACTGTCGGGTTACCTGAGCAGCGGAACTTTTTGCCCTTGACCTGGCTGATGCGCTTGTTGGCGAGCCGGCGGGGATGGCTGCAGCGCGCTCCACTCGTCTCGATGGGGTTGTTCAGCAGGTAGTCAGCCAGCCACTTCAGGTGACAGTCACACACAAAGGGGTTCTGAGCCAGGTGCCTGGGAGAGACAGCAGCAGGAGGATCAGACACGTCTCTACTACAGGACACACAGCCCAGTGCATGAAGAACATCAGACACACACACAGTCTCTACTGCAGGACACACAGCACAGTGCATGAAGAACATCACACACACACACACAGTCTCTACTACAGGACACACAGCCCAGTGCATGAAGAACATCAGACACACACACAGTCTCTACTACAGGACACACAGCCCAGTGCATGAAGAACATCAGACACACACACACAGTCTCTACTACAGGACACTCAGCCCAGTGCATGAAGAACATCAGACATCAGTTTTGTACAGTTTTACTTTACCATGATACAGGGGGTAGGGACTGATGATCGAACCCAGGTCTCCTTGGTTATTGAGACTAGTGAGCTCGGTCAGTGAAGCAGACAGACTATAAGCAGACAGTAATCTATATAGCTGCCTCTCTACAGCTAACGAAGAGGAGGTTGCTTAAGACTTGCATTCATATCTGGAGCCCTAACTGAATGTCCTCGCATCGCAAATGGATTATTTATGGGTTTTAACATGTTTCAGTGGTGCAGTGGTGTTTAATATGAACTGGTTAAAGTGTGCGTCCCTGTGAGACTGTGTGAGACTGTGCTGCTGCTGCTGTCGCAGGGTACTCACAGTGTCTGGATGGAGCGCAGAGGAGTGAAGAGCCCCTTGCTGATGGTCTGCAGCTTGTTGTCGTACAGAGACAGCAGGTTGAGGTTCTGCAGGTCCTGGAAGGTGTTCACGCGCAGGCAGTTAATTTTGTTAGCGTTCAGCAGCCTGCAGAGCAGCACAGGGAACACAAACATGGTGAGGAACAGCACAGCAGCTTCACTGAGCAAGTGCAGTGGGCAGAGTGGTGTGATACGGATTGTGTCTCCTGTCGGGGAGATGAGATGAGGTTAAAAGCTCCAAAACCACGAATGCAGACGAGCCTCTGCCCTGTTACACAAGTACTTTACAAGTGTTAGGCACAGTAAAAAAAAAATCAATGTCAAATTAAATACAGCATATAGACACACACCCGCGCATTCACCATCATACCCTGAGAAACAGACACACACCCGCGCATTCACCATCATACCCTGAGACACAGACACACACCCGCGCATTCACCATCATACCCTGAGACACAGACACACACCCGCGCATTCACCATCATACCCTGAGACACAGACACACACCCGCGCATTCACCATCATACCCTGAGACACAGACACACACCCGCGCATTCACCATCATACCCTGAGACACAGACACACCCACGCATTCACCATCATACCCTGAGACACAGACACACACCCGCGCATTCACCATCATACCCTGAGACACAGACACACACCCGCGCATTCACCATCCTACCCTAAGACACAGATACACACCCATGCATTCACCATCATACCCTAAGACACAGATACACACCCATGCATTCACCATCATACCCTGAGACACAGACACACACCCACGCATTCACCATCATACCCTGAGACACACATACAGGGTCCAGTACCCCCTGCCTGCCTCCTCTCTCTCTCCATGTGAAAGGACACTTACAGCAGCTGGAGTGAGACAAGCCCTTCGAACAGCCCCTTGGGTATCTCAACGATCTTGTTCCCGTACAGCACCCTGCAGAGACACAGAACACAGCGTGCAGCGCCGTCAGAACCACGCACACCCGTCTCAGCGGGCCAAGGAACAACCCCAGCATGTACTGTCTGTCTGTCTGTCTGCATGTGTATATTTGCATATGAGAATTCTAACTTTTCTAGGAAATTATCAAAGCATTTTGTATTAAGTTAAGTGCATGTCTCCAGAGCTCTCACGCTTCAGTGAGAAAATAGACTGATGATTGATTAAGACAGACGGCTTCTTACTGTGGGTTCTATTAATACTTGTAGTGTTATTACAGAGGAGCTAACACATGACTCCTTACTAAATTCATTAATCCATACTGAACTAAATCTGCAGCGAACATCAATCCATTTTTCAATGCTTATTGATAGCAGCAAGTGGTGTCGTTTTTCACTATAAAAGTGGTCTGTGTTGCTGATGGATTCATGTTAGGTTTAGAGTTGTATAGAGCTGGAGTTGAATTGATTCATGTTTTCTTCAGTTGTAATTGCTGAGTGCGGTAGTGACTGTGTGGATTGTTAGAGCAAGGAACGAGGTACAGCAACACATTTGCAAGGTAAGGTCCCCAAAATCATCTCACGTGAAGTAACACGAAAAAAAAAAAGAAATGTAGAAAGTGGCAACTTAACGTACGAGAGAAAGAAGAACACATTGCAGGTTTCTCACACAGCATTTCAACGTGCTATTTTTTACCACCTCTGTCATGTAGGCATCACTGTGCTCTTATGAGATTCTCTAAATAATGCAGCCTTCAGATCTGACTCTGCTCTGCCAAACACACCCCAGTCCTAATTTGAGCGCAGCTGCTTTCAAACCCATAGAGTCGAAAGTATTGGCATCGCATGCAAATGATACACCACATGTGGCGTTCAGCAGACTACAGTGGGCTGGCTCGTGTATGAGGATCTGAAAGCTTCTCAAGTCGTATTACAGGTCGTCACTCTGTGCCTCTGATGACAAGCTGCTTTCAGGGTCAAAGGGGTTCAATTGGCGAGGCTGCGGTTTGGTGTAAATTGGAGAGCAATTATAACTGAGACAAATAAATATCACGTTTCGGAAAAGTTCCAGCTAAATCATGTGATTCTGCACACTGAGAAGTGCCTGGTTCAAAAGCAGCTCTAATTGAAGACAGGCACAGGGAGGGTGTCTGTGTGAGGGGTGGGGAAGGGAAGGGGACAGTGGGACTGGGTGTCTGTGTGAGTTGAATGGAAGGGGACAGTGGGACTGGGTGTCTGTGTGAGTTGAACGGAAGGGGGACAGTGGGACTGGGTGTCTGTGTGAGTTGAATGGAAGGGGACAGTGGGACTGGGTGTCTGTGTGAGTTGAATGGAAGGGGACAGTGGGACTGGGTGTCTGTGTGAGTTGAATGGAAGGGGGGCAGTGGGACTGGGTGTCTGTGAGTTGAATGGAAGAAGGGCAGTGGGACTGGGTGTCTGTGTGAGTTGAATGGAAGGGGACAGTGGGACTGGGTGTCTGTGTCAGTTGAATGGAAGGGGACAGTGGGACTGGGTGTCTGTGTCAGTTGAATGGAAGGGGGGCAGTGGGACTGGGTGTCTGTGTGAGTTGAATGGAAGGGGACAGTGGGACTGGGTGTCTGTGTCAGTTGAATGGAAGGGGACAGTGGGACTGGGTGTCTGTGTCAGTTGAATGGAAGGGGGGCAGTGGGACTGGGTGTCTGTGTGAGTTGAATGGAAGGGGACAGTGGGACTGGGTGTCTGTGTGAGTTGAATGGAAGGGGACAGTGGGACTGGGTGTCTGTGTGAGTTGAATGGAAGGGGACAGTGGGACTGGGTGTCTGTGTGAGTTGAATGGAAGGGGACAGTGGGACTGGGTGTCTGTGTGAGTTGAATGGAAGGGGACAGTGGGACTGGGTGTCTGTGTGAGCTGAATGGAAGGGGACAGTGGGACTGGGTGTCTGTGTGAGTTGAATGGAAGGGGGGCAGTGGGACTGGGTGTCTGTGTGAGTTGAATGGAAGGGGACAGTGGGACTGGGTGTCTGTGTGAGTTGAATGGAAGGGGACAGTGGGACTGGGTGTCTGTGTGAGTTGAATGGAAGGGGGGCAGTGGGACTGGGTGTCTGTGTGAGTTGAATGGAAGGGGACAGTGGGACTGGGTGTCTGTGTGAGTTGAATGGAAGGGGGGCAGTGGGACTGGGTGTCTGTGTGAGTTGAATGGAAGGGGGGCAGTGGGACTGGGTGTCTGTGTGAGTTGAATGGAAGGGGGGCAGTGGGACTGGGTGTCTGTGTGAGTTGAATGGAAGGGGGACAGTGGGACTGGGTGTCCGTGTGAGTGGAGGGGAAGGGAAGGGGACCTGGCTGGCACTCACAGAGAGGTGAGGGAGCGGAGACCCAGGAAGGCATCCGGGGCTATATCCGCTATCTGGTTCTTGCTGAGGTCTCTGCAAAAGAAAAAAACAAACTTAGATTAGCAACACTTAACACAGACTATTGGGATCCACTGCTGTTTGGATCATTAAAACCAGTTTATGCTAATTGTGTTTGACGTCTCTATTTTAGAATTGCTCCGATTTGAATTTGATTGAGCTTGTGCTGCATGTCTATAGAAGTCTAGGAAAGATGACCTACTGTACTGTATGCCAAAAGACAAAAGTGCTCAGAGCTGCTGCCTGGTTGATACGACACCAAGACCACTGTCAACTAAATTACTCCTAATTCATCAAACTCTGCTGCAATCATTTTTTCCAAGAGTGTGTAACATCCCACAGCCTGGATGTGCTTCTGTGGAATTCAGTATTCCACACGAATGGAGTTGTAGCCATGCTTTTTGATTTGAACACGCCCCAGAGCCCCGGCTCAGCTGTACTCACATCCTCTTCAGCTTCTTGTACTGGGAGAAGGCGCCGCGGGGGATGCTTTTGATCAGGTTTTGCTCCAAGCGGCTGTAATGAATAGAAACACCCATCAACCCTCTCATCACTCACAATGCTAGTGCCATTAACCTTGTAGCTCCTTGCATACAAGCCCACTCCACATTAAACCAGAGCACTGCCTTGATGTGCAGCCCAGGACAGGGTAGTTAACAGGTTAGGATGCAAACCTTGAGGTTAACTATAACCCTAACAAAGGAAGACCTGGACAGTCACAGACAGTACTGCACTGAAGACATGGGAAAGGCTTTTAGTAGTTCCGCGTACTGCGAAGTCTGAAACATTAGTGCACCAAAGAAAACTAATGTCCAATAATGTGGCAGAGGACATGTTCAAATGTAGTTTTATTATATTTAATATGCAATACACAGAGTGTGGGGGGAGCAAGGGTATGAGCCCGCCCCTTCTCTAGTGCATAATCAGATACTAGTATCAGCACCTTGAAACTAAAACATCTAGCAAAGCTTTTATAGCAGGTCAGCCCTGACTTTTCTAATAAAGCCAAAGTCTCCTCCGCTCTCTAATCAATCTCCTCTGGTTTGCGCGAGGGGGGGGGGGTGGTGCTTTCATCGCCTCCTCATTTTCCGTCTCGACGGCTGAGCTGGACAGACGGGAGGGAGATAAAGAGCTCCAGGCTTCTCGGGAGATGCCAAGCCACATTCCAGGGCAGAGGACGAGCCCATCCGTCTTCCTGACTGATGCTCTTCCAGCACCTCGGTGACGTCCCAATCCATCCTGCCCACGCAGGAGATCAGCAGAGCCATCGATTCACACTACAGTTCAAAATGGGGCAGGGCGACTGAGAGTAGAGTGTGTAAACTAGTGCTCATTATTATTGAGATGCAAGGTAATGACAGCGCTGCAGAGCTGAGAGTGGAGTGTGTAGACTAATGCTCATTATTATTGAGATACAGGGTAATGACAGCGCTGCAGAGCTGAGAGTGGAGTGTGGAGACTAGTGCTCATTATTATTGAGATGCAGGGTAATGACAGCGCTGCAGAGCTGAGAGTGGAATGTGGAGACTAGTGCTCATTATTATTGAGATGCAGGGTAATGACAGCGCTGCAGAGCTGAGAGTGGAATGTGGAGACTAGTGCTCATTATTATTAAGGTGCTGGTAATGACAGCGCTGCAGAGCTGAGAGTGGAGTGTG
This sequence comes from Acipenser oxyrinchus oxyrinchus, assembly GCA_030684275.1. Classification (NCBI taxonomy): domain Eukaryota; kingdom Metazoa; phylum Chordata; class Actinopteri; order Acipenseriformes; family Acipenseridae; genus Acipenser; species Acipenser oxyrinchus. The sequence goes on from CM060268.1 coordinate 1,050,884, forward strand.
TAGACTAGTGCTCATTATTGTTGAGATGCTGGTAATGACAGCGCTGCAGAGCTGAGAGTGGACTGTGGAGACTAGTGCTCATTATTATTAAGGTGCTGGTAATGACAGCGCTGCAGAGCTGAGAGTGGACTGTGGAGACTAGTGCTCATTATTATTAAGGTGCTGGTAATGACAGCGCTGCAGAGCTGAGAGTGGAGTGTGGAGACTAGTGCTCATTATTATTGAGATGCAGGATAATGACAGCGCTGCAGAGCTGAGAGTGGAGTGTGGAGACTAGTGCTCATTATTATTAAGGTGCTGGTAATGACAGCGCTGCAGAGCTGAGAGTGGAATGTGGAGACTAGTGCTCATTATTATTGAGATGCAGGGTAATGACAGCGCTGCAGAGCTGAGAGTGGAATGTGGAGACTAGTGCTCATTATTATTAAGGTGCTGGTAATGACAGCGCTGCAGAGCTGAGAGTGGAGTGTGTAGACTAGTGCTCATTATTGTTGAGATGCAGGGTAATGACAGCGCTGCAGAGCTGAGAGTAGAGGGTTCACACTAAGCTGCATTCCTCACATTTCCACGATGCCGTCTGGCAGGTTGGCTGGTATCTCGGTGAGCCCCTTGCCTCGGCAGTCCACAATGTTGTTGTTGCAGGTGCAGGAGGGGGGGCAGGAGGAGGCCTGGGCACTGCAGGTATGGGGCTCCTTGGGCTGGGGACCTGGCAGTGGGGAAGACAGGAGGCAGAGAATAGGTTCATTCATTAAACTAGACTACACTTCACTATCTTTTATTCAACTGTTTGCGTGTTTAAACATTTGTTTTTGCACTTTGACTCACTTCTATCAAGAACTACCAAATGTCCAGCCTTCACCTCTGAATCAAGAGAGACACACTGTGGATCACAATGAACCATTTACAGTACGTCTCAAGAGACATGCCTGGATTAAACTGGATTAAACCAGCTGTCTGACACACAGTCACTACCCAGAACCAAAACAAAGAAAATGACTCCTTCTGAATCTCCCATCCATATCACTGACAAAACAGGACTGGTCTGCCAGCCATGGGACCCAACGACCCTGCACAGTAAAGAGCAGCTCTGGCAGTAACATGAAGACACGTGTTCAAGTGTTGGCTGGATATGGACCAGGAATTCCTGAAACGCGATGGTGCCATTTCACAAGGGTTCATTATCAAGAGCTAAGTGATATTACCCAGACTAAAAGTGACTTGACAATTGCAGAGCAGACAGTAGATTTACAGTACAGGCCACAGCAATATATTGTACAGAGCAACAAAAAAAAACAACTTCACTCATTAAAAGAAGCCTGAAGGGCTGAGCCGGCCAAAAAAAAACCCAACAACAACTAAACGCCAGCAGCTTGTGTTTATAATTAGTGGTGAATCGAGTTAGCTTGTGGAGATGCACCTCTTGAGTGATTACTGCAATGCTTGCTGAAACGCCCCACACTGTACACTGTTAAGGCACTGTCTTTTAGAAATACTAAAAGAAACTTTGTAAATTCAATGACACACGTTTCGACAGCAATCTTGTACGTTATTTGAAATGGTAAAGTTTGTTTATAGAAACTAAGAATTTATAAGCACTCTCTTAGGCACCGTAAACTTTGTTTAAAATAGTATTTCAAAACCAAACCACGCCTTCCAACAGTCCCTGAAGTGCTCCTTGAAGACATCGAGAGACCACGTCTCAGCTGATCCGTTACTTCTCTTGTGTCAAACAGCAGTGTTTACCTGCACTGCCGCTCTGTATCTGGTGCCCTATCATGCTACCTGCAACCTTGTTTCTTTACCTGTACAGATGAAATCCTTCTTCTGAACATCCGCCACGTTGAGACCCCGCATGTGCGCCGGAGCCATGCACTGCGTGAACTGCGCAATCCCCCGCCGCTGCCGCAGCCAATCAGAGAGCCAGGTGAGGTGGCAGTCGCAGTGCAGGTTATTGGAGTGGAGGCGTCTGGGGAGCAGCAAGTGAGAAGCACAGCCAATCGGAGAACAGCAGGTTAGACACTGAACCAGCAAAGAGACGGAGACCCATATGGAGTATGGGACGGCGCTGGACTCCGACAGAGTGGGCCTCGTACAGTAGGAACTTTTCTGCCTGTTAAGTGAGGGGGACTGACAGCAGGGGAAGCTGGAACCCTGTATCTGTCTGTGAGTCTCACTCACAGGTAGTCCTGTTGGAACCACTTCAGTGCTGATGACTAAAGACCTACAAAACAATCCCATTTCCTAGTATATTCTCTTTAGAAATATTGAATTTTTTTTGGTGGGGTCCAGCATTTAAACTGTGGGGGTCTTTGGACACTTCCAATCTCACAATACCTGGGATATGAGGAGCTTTAATACAGAGAAGTGGAAATTCAAATCAATCCACTACAGGAAACTCAGTACAAGGTATCCTGGAGACCATGCAGAATGAATAGAAACAGGAGCCCACAAAGCCAGTCCATATAATGAAGCCAGCAGACCCTTCCCGACAGCACGCTGTGGTGTCAGTGGACAGTGCAGCTCCTCATTAACCTATAGGATCCTACAGGTCTCTCTTACCACAAGTAATATGAAGGGTACTTACAGAGTGCGCAGTTTGGGCATGTGGTGGAAGCTGGAGAGCGGGATGAGGGTGATGTTGTTACTGTTGAGAGTGCTGCAACGAGAGAGGAAGAAGAGAGAGAGAATCACTACGAGTCACTGAAGCCTGAACGCAGCCGTGCGGTTCCTGCAGCAAAGCAAACAAAGAGCCCACCGGATGGACTGCTGACCGCTGATGTGCTTCCAGTTCAGCAGCACCAGCATCATGTTCACCTGCTACCATGTGTGCCCCCCCGCAGAGCTGCTTCTCTGCTCTTCTTACCCCGAAGGGCTAGTGGTTAATGCAGCAAGACAGACAGGATACACAGTGGCCCGAAGGGCACTTGAGTGTTTATCCCACGCGTAATGAACCATTTGCTTGATAGGTTTATTAAATCGTCTATTTTTGTTTAATAGATTGAACATTGCGGGCGCTGTGGAGCGCTCTGAATTAACCCCTCGCTGCTGCAAGCTGGCCAGTGAAATAAGAAAACATGAATACGCTTTGGAACACCCTTACTAGCATAGTAGAAGTAAGCTTTCATGTGCACAACCTGTGCAGTAGACGAGAAATAAAGAAAAGAGCCATGATTTCGTATCACATTCAGACACAATTGACACATCTTGCATGTCAAGCGGCCCCCCCTGGTTACCGCCCTCTAAACTGGATGCAGTATAAAGTGTTTGCCTGCCCATTGAGATGCTTTGCTAAGTGTGCTTCACTGCTTGCCAGGCATTGATTGGGCAGGGTAACTCAGACCAGTGTGGTGGCCCCCGCAGTCATCCGGGAGGCTGGCAAGGCTGCTGGTGTTCCTGCTGTCTGCTTCCATCATGCCGTCAGCTGATTAGCCCGGGGTGTGTTGTGGTGCATGTAATGCGAATGGTGTGTGTCCAGAACAGCGTGTAATTGTCTCTAACACAATGATATTATCTGCAGCATGCACAGGGCTAATTGTGGGCAGCAGCAGCCATCTCCCTTCCTCCCAAACAAGCCACTGTTCTGATTAGAGATACTTAGCAAACCCTAATCTTGTAATCTTGCCCTCCACCTCCTTCCGCTGGAAAGGCAACGCGTTTGTTATTTCTCAATTTGAACATTAATGCTTCCTCTGTTTGGTGGATCAAAGTGGCTTCAAGCTGACTGGATTATATTGTTTGCTTTTTTTTGCTTTCAGATTTTTCGGTCTTGTCCCCCAATTCACCAGAAAATAAAACTCTACCGAATACTCTGTTGTTATATATAACAAAACTCAGTGCAAGCTTTGAAGTCTGCAGTATTTACAGAGTACAGTATATAGAGGTGACTCAGTAAGCTTCATTTTAATTGTGTGTTTAAACTAATTACTAGATATCCTTTAGATCCACAAAGCTATTTCACACACACCCCTCCTGTTTAGACTGTGCCCCAATAAACACTTTCCGGGTGCCAGTCCCATATTCTACACTCCCCCATGGTGCTCATTGAGCGTGTGTGTGTGTGTGTGTGTGTGTTTGTCTGTGTTTGTCTGTATTTGTATGCATATGGAAGCAAGTGTCTGTGTGTGTGTGTGTGTGTATGAGCGTGTGTCTGTGTGTGTGTCTGTGTATGTCTGTGTAGCTGTGTATGTGCATGTGCGAGCATGTGTGCGTGTCTGTGTGTGTGCATGTGCGAGCGTGTGTGTGTGCGTGTGCGTGCTGTAGCTTTCCTCCCTCACATCAGCAGCACAGTGAATATATAAATCTCTTCCATTCAATACCTCACTGCAGTGGATCTGACAGCAGGGTCCTGAGTGCCCCGTGTCTGACCCTGTCACAGCCTGTCAATCTCCAGGCTAATTATTCATTCATGAGCTTGTTTATTGCATTGTTGTTCTGTTTCTGTGTTTAAATGCTGAACTGATTGCATATTGGGTACAATGCTTGCACGTAACGTACTAAGGCTGCAAAAATAAAGTAGTCTTTAAACAGTGCCCTAGCCGACAATGATAGCTTTGTGCTTTCACATCCAGGCCATTCCCACTACCATGCCTTCATGGATTTATCCAGTATAACAGGGGTTCAAATATGCTTTTACCAAGGTATACAGCACAGTGCAGATTTTTCTTTCCAGTTCTGTGATACCCTTGTCATACATTCTTTAATAAAAGTCAGAATTGCTGCTGAATCTCTTTCCTAACCAATCTGAGACTGAGATGCCGACAATTGCCTTCCACTACGAGTCAATAATGCAAAAAGCTGTCTCGTGAACTCTTGCTGTTTCAGGTTGTGGTGTCACCTGAAAGTGCTGTGACTGCGATTCAAGCTTGTTCCACACACTCCGTGCCAGCTACTTATCATTCCACCTGTATTGCATTAGAAACACACTTCACCAAACGCTTCTGTCTGGGGTCTGGCCCTGTTCTGTGCGCAGCTCACAGTGAAGGAGCCCTCCCTCCACAGCCTCTGCTTTTGTCTCTTGTGAAAGCAGTGGACAGCTTTCCCACACGGATCTCCAATGTGTCGAGAGCTCTTTCTTACCCAGCCTTCGAAACAACACAAACTACACTCAGGCTTTGGTGATCCTTTATACTGGTTACGCAATCGCTGTTTAACAGGAGTTACATGAGCTCCCCTCCCACAGCTCTGCCTTGCTATTCAGCACCGGAGCTCAGCACAGGCAGACAGCATCGCATTTAAGCAATAAAGCCAAGAGCTGTGTGGAAAAGTGATCATAAAATATCCGAGCATGGTACGGCATACAGAAACAGTGAAAGAATAATGAAACGATGAAACAAAAACGGCTACTGTGGAAACACACAGGGGAACGCGGTAAACGCGTGTTACAATGTGCAACGGTAAAAAAAAAAAAAAAAATCAGAAATGATTGCTTCTGATAAAAAATTGATGCTTGACAAAGCTGTTTAACAAAACCCCTGTGGAGAGCACAGCTAACTGGAAGTGAATGTGAGGAGCTGAAGAGGTGCTTGTTGCAAAACTTTAAGAAATTAGTCATGAGAGCAGGGGACCATTTAACAAAGCCAGATTTGTATTTATTTATTTATTTATTTATTTATTTATTACTTCCATTTAAATTTAACCAGGTCGCTTTTTTCCTGATGTATTTTGAATATGGACTTGTCCACATTATCTAGCAAGTTATATGATTTCCACTGGGTGTACAGTATCTTCTGATTTTAGCTTGTCAGCCTGAGTCAGCAAGACCAATACAGGACCCGAGAGCCATCACATTGAATAGAGAACTCAGCACAGGGAATTGCAATCAGTAACACGGAGAAGCCAGCAGCAGAACCACAGAGCCAGCAACATGACCATTAAACAGCTGACTCTCAGGACCATGGTGAGCATATTGCAACTTATAAATAACAAAAGACTGAATGGCAGCACTGCATCTCTCTCTCTCCCCCATGCTGCAGCCAGTGCTGCAGCTCTCGTAAATGTATCAGCTAAACGCGGAACTGAGATTGATTCGTCCCACCGGAGACAGGCTGGTGTTGGAAATTAAAAATGCATGGAATCTGTGATGAAAGCTCATTGCAGAGCCTGGCCAGGGCAGAGCAGCAAGAGGAGAGAAGCGGAGCAGCACTGTACTGCTACCAAACATACACACTCGCACGCACGCACACACACACACACTGAGAAGAGCTGTACTGCTACCAAACACACACACACACACACACGCACACACACACACGCACGTCTCTTTCCTTCTTGAGAGAAACAGCACCTGTACTGTACTGTACTGTGATGAAAGCTCATTGCAGAGCCTGGCCAGGGCAGAGCAGCAAGAGGAGAGAAGCAGAGCAGCACTGTACTGCTACCAAACACACACACTCGCACGCACGCACGCACATACACACTGAGAAGAGCTGTACTGCTACCAAACACACACACACACACACACACACACGCACACACACTCACACGTCTCTTTCCTTCTTGAGAGAAACAGCACCTGTACAGCGGCCCGGCGGGTGATCTGTATGGCAAACAGGGTTCAAGGGAAGCTTGTAGCTGAAGCGTCCATCAGAGAACGTAACAAGACTGTCTGAAGCACACAGCAGGTTTACTATTGGATTAAACATGATTTCACTTAAAGGTGCAATACACTGAAGCTGAAGTACGTGCTTATTCTTGTGTAGCTGTTATAAATCAACTATACTTTCCTAAACAATATTCAGGATCCTTTTTGTGAAAAAAAAGGAAATTATTTCCTTCAATGTGCAGGACATTTCAATGTGCTGCCTGAGCTTACAAAACAGGAATAGGGAAATCACGGCTATATTTGCATCCTGAGTCATTCGAACAAATAAGCACAATACTGCAGTAGTGATGTCAGATTGGCATATTCCTCTAGAAGCTTATACTTGACCTTTGACCCATATTTGACTCCAGTGCCGACCACTTTCAAACAAAATGTCTCGTTTTCGATCACTCGACAGCACCCACAATTCGCAGTTTTAGGCACTTTTAACAAATCTGTCTCTGTGAAGATTTACAATCATCCTTCACCAACGGGAGCACCAACCAAGCGAACAAGACAAATAATCTTCGACTGTGACAACGACTAAAAAATTAAATAAAAAGCATACCCCATGGAAACACCTTTTCCTTAAAAATACGTTATTTTTTGCAGTTCATTATCTACCCAGCTTAATTCACCGTTGCTTATTAACAAATAGAAAATGATATTTAAGATTCTTTAATAATGACTTAATTTCCGTTATTATTAAATTCACTTGCAATTTGAACTTTAACACCCGTTTATTGTCTTTATTTTTTATCACAGATAATATCCATGTATTGCAAAAAAATAATAGATGGGCTTCAGTGAGTTACAGGAAAATAATTGCACCTGGGGTTTCTGTGACAGTTTATAAAGTACTCGACCTGACTGTCTCGTAGTTTATGACGTCACAGAAACCTGAGATGGAATAACTTTCCTGTAACTCACTGAAGCCCATCTATTACTCTCTATATATACCAGGGTAACGTTCTGTAAGGGTAACCCTCCTCCCGCCCCCTGACCTACAGCACTGAACTGATACTATACCCCGAGACAGGACCGAGCGGGTTCAAGAAACAGGGGGCGTTACTTCTTTGTTTCATTGTAATACTATTGGGCGCTGTTATCCGCATTGAAGTAAGATCTGCTTGTCCTTCCTCTCTCTGAACACCAGGGGGCAGAGGGGCACAGCAGGGTGCCCATGCTATAATGCTGGGGGTCCCCATCTCCTCTCCAGCAGCAGAGACAATGGCTGAGCTGTGCTCTGCGCTACTTCACAAATCACAAGCCCGTCCTCATTGTGTCTGCTGGACTGTAATGCAGTGCTCCTGCAAATCCAAGACTGCGACGGCCACAAGGCACCCACGCCCTCAACTGAATCTCAAGACAGCCCCTGGAAGACCACAAGAGATGCCGCTCTCTTCAACAACGCGCTCTTATAAGCAGGGTGTGAGACGGGCCGTGTTTCGTCAGCTCATTTTAAAAGATCACACAATGGCAGGAAGGAATGAAGAAAGACAGTGTAACCCCCCCCCCCCAGGCTGGTCCCTCGTTAGCACAGCGTACCCCCCCCTCCCAAGGGCACAATCGATCCTTCAGTGAGTCTTTCACTCACAACTACAATCCCACGCTTACACTGCTATGGGTGTAAAACGCACAGCTTCCCAACTTGTGTTATTTTCATTAACTTCCATTACCTCCATCGCCTCCTCCTGTGAGCTTGGAGTATTAACCTAATCTGACATCACTCTGTTTAGACGGAAGGTTCTGCTCATTTGTGGCAGTCTTGACACCCGGGAGCCCTCATAGACACCCTGAACGCTCCCTAGAGTCATGAAGTGAGACCAGATTACAGACTCTGCCAGTGACCGGTCAGTGCCCCAGAGGATCGAGCTCATGCTGTACAGTATGTCATCCTGAAAGTGAATACCTGAAGCATTCACACATCAAATCAACTCCTAAAAAGACTCCTTATTCGCTACAGTTGTAGAAATACATTCATCGCTGAACTAGGCATTGCAATAAAGACTGTGCACACTTGTTGTATATTTTCAGTAGGTTTCGCTTCCTCAAGGTTTTACCCCTTGTGCCCTGTCTGTTTGCCACATCATTAATGTGGCATCACATCATGCCACATTAATCTTCTGGCATTCTATAAATAACTCAGTTATCCAGGTTGACATCCGCCTTCTATTTTCATGACTATGAACTGTTTTGTTATAGATTCCATATGGAAATGCATCCATGTTATTGGAGCATCAGGAGACAGTTCACATGTTAAACAGGCAAACAGATTATCCCTTTATAAATATTTGATCAGTGTCATAATAAACAACCACATATCCCTCCAGTTGTGTCAGTACAGGTTAATCAAGCAGTCCTCTTGAAAGCATTCAGGGTACACTCTCTATGCAGCTGTAGATAGAGGGGTGCTGGTGGTAGCGAGGGATTGAGGGGTAGTTAGTGTGACCTACTGAGCTAAAAACACCATCTCATATACACTCACTCACATACACACACTTCTGGTATCGCACATCCAAACTGAAAAGTAACTGCAGGGTTATTTCAAATCCAGTTACCTTGACCTTCTCCATTGCTAAAAATACATGGAAGAAAGTGGCGGTCACCTGTTTACACATGCTAAGACAAAAATATTGCACCTGGCAGTCCTACAGAAACCCTTGAAAGTATTCTACACAGTGCACTTATGGCTACACCAGCACCTACCATCGTTTTACAAAGAGGTTTTAAAACCGGACTATACTATTTTGTGTTAAGAAAGAATACAATTTAGTTTTTATTAGAATTTTTTTCATTTAAAATGTTTATTTTTTATCGGGACTCCCCTGACTAAAACAAGGCTTTTAAAATCTTCAAAATGACTAAAACAAGAACTAAAACAAACATTCTTATTAAAAATCAAACAAACGAAGGAACGAACAACAGTCAGTGTTCACTCACAGAATCTCCAGGTCCCGCAGGGCTCTGAAGGCACCATCTTCGATGCAGCTGATGCGGTTGCTGTCCAGTTGCCTGCGAAGGAGAGACAGGAGTGAGAACACTGGGTCATACAGAATGAAGGGAGGGCGCGGTCGTCACGGTGTCACCTCTGCCAGCCGCAGCCAGACGCAAGCCCAGCCCAGCCCAGCCCGAAACGGGCTAGCGTGGACTTCCTGACTGCAGCCCATCCCCTCCTTCCCCTGGTCGCTGTGAGAGAGAGAGTGAGCATGAGGATGGCTAGCTCACAGCCCACCCCGGCTGTCAGCTCTCTGTAAATATTAATTGCATTTTCTCTCTCCCTCCCTCCCTCTCTCCCCCCCCTCTCTCTCTCTTTCTCTCTCTCTCTCTCTCTCTCTCTCCCTCCCTCCCTCTTTTCTTTTTTTAAAGACAGAAAGGGAGTAATTTCATTACATTAGAGCATCCAATCCATTACAAGCTTTTACCAGCTCTGTCACTGAAACAATTTCATTAAAGAAGAGGGCGTCTAAATCACTGGAGGTCACAGAGGTGCCCTCCCAGACTCACAGCAGTTGTTCTTCCCATTTATTTCCTTCTTCTTAGGCCTACATCCCCCCCCCCCACACACACACACACATGCAGGCAAGACATGCAAGCTTAGTGCTTGCATTGTGTTCCTAATTCGTTTATCCTGGGGGGGCCTGTGCGACTTAATGTCCCTGCAACCGCAGGCAGGCTTTCACATCTGCCTGGCCAATTTGATTTCCAACCACGGCTATTTTATTTAGTGATCGTGAAAGTCATTTCCAGTTGACAGCTGTTTCTGAGGTGAAGGCTGTTACACTGGGTCAGCCCAGCCTCATTGTAAACCAACTGGGCAAACAGCACCAAAAAATAAATAAACAAATAAAATAAAATAAAAAATAAAAAATTAGTATTACGTTTGCAATCTGTCTTGCCTGACTGTGTATTCGTTTTGTGTTGGGGGTGATGCGACTCAGGAAGGAAACACACAGTAAACTCATCACATTATAATTGTAGTTATTTCTGTGTGTGTGTGTGTGTGTGTGTGTGTGTGTGTGTGTGTGTGTGACAGAGAGAGCGAGAGAGAGAGAGAGAAACTTTCTTCATTTGCGTCATGTTTTTTAACAGCTGCTTGGTTGCAGGGGTCTGGGTTGCTGGTGTGTGTCAGGGGATAGCTCAACGCATTGATCCCTGGGACAGGTCAGAAATACTGGTGTTATTACACAGTCATTGCAGTTCCAAAAATGTTTTTACAAGACTGGTCCTGCGGGCTAGTCTGAGGTTTGTCAGTGAAGGGTGACAATGGACAGGGAGTGGAGACGTGAATCCCAAATTAAATTCCTCAAATCTAATTGCATAGGCCCTTAATCATCCGCGGCACCAAATGCCAGTGACAGTTTGATGCCTCTGCTTTGTCAGTCTTCCATCTGGAAGGCTTCCAGACAGAACGACGGGCTCCACCCAGAACTGTGGCTGTTGAATCGTCATTAACTGCTTAGCTACAAGGATGAGCTATTGTGTGTGTATGAAAAGGTACATATCCTTCCAAGCGTTCGTGTCTGTGCATTGCTGCTGTGTGTGGAGCAATCTCGCAGGAGCTCATCTGTTATTATATCAGCCTGTTTAACAAGACAGAGAGGGGGGAAGAATACAAATAAATACCGAACAAAGTAACGAAAAGCCACGGAAAGAAAAAAGACTCACCTGATAAAAAGATTTACGTTGGTAGACATCACATTTTATTATCTGAATAAATATTGATCTGATTTGCCTGCCTTTTGATTTATAAAGTCATGAGGTTTAACTCCCAGCTCTGGTGAAATCCTGCCCTGGGACCTGAAGTCCAGCCTTGGAGATGGAGCGGGCTTCCCAGCTATGCTAGCTGGACCCACGTGTTGTGTAGTGAAATGCTTGTGCCAAAGGATGTTTGACCAGCTGGCACAGGGTACCTCCGCAGGAGCAGGATGCTTGAGGAATGATGGCTCGATGTGTGAATCGATAAAGGCTAAAGCCTTTAACAGACCCGACTGCCATCTGCAACAACCAACAGTGAGTGACTGCGCCTCTCGCCGATCATTCTGAGCAAGGTAGCGTGAAGCTGCAGGGCTGCTTATGAGTCTTGTGACTGCGACTCCAGAGAGGCAATCACATGGGCACCCAGACAGGGAACTCACTGGGAAATGAGGAGCCGGATTCACTCAGCAAGACTCCGACTCGTTCCTTTTCATGAGGGCTTCTTGGAATACCCAGGTGCAGACTGAAAGCTATTAGATCAAAACTGGAAAGCTTGTGCTGTGACTCATGAAGGATCTCGTCAGCATATTACAATGTTTGTCCTGGCACCTACGCACGGGCTTCCAGTAAGTAAAGCTGGAAGACTTGATTTAGAAATTCTGCTTGAAAAAGACTTTGTTTGCAGCATACTGTAAAGTCCCTCTATACAACAGATAGATAGATAGATAGATAGATAGATAGATAGATAGATAGATAGATAGATTAGTAGACACACAGATACAAAACCAATATTATAACTAAATAAAACATAACTGAATCACTCAGCTTGGCAAACCAATTTAAAGACCTAAACTCTGGAGGGCGTCGCTCTCCTTTCCCCCATCATCCCTGCCTGTGGGAAAGCTGCAAAGCCGGGGGTTCTCTTTGCTTCCCCAGTAAAAAGAAGCCTGATGAGCGGGCGGAGCCGAGCCAGAGACAGAGCCGCTGGGATGGGGAGGGAGCGGCTGCTGTTTACAGAGTCTATCCGAGGTGGAGACAGAGCCGCTGGGACGGGGAGGGAGCGGCTGCTGTTTAGAGAGTCTATCTGAGGTGGAGACAGAGCCGCTGGGACGGGGAGGGAGCGGCTGCTGTTTACAGAGTCTATCCGAGGTGGAGACAGAGCCGCTGGGACGGGGAGGGAGCGGCTGCTGTTTACAGAGTCTATCCGAGGTGGAGACAGAGCCGCTGGGACGGGGAGGAGCGGCTGCTGTTTACAGAGTCTATCCGAGGTGGAGACAGAGCCGCTGGGACGGGGAGGTAGCGGCTGCTGTTTACAGAGTCTATCCGAGGTGGAGACAGAGCCGCTGGGACGGGGAGGGAGCGGCTGCTGTTTACAGAGTCTATCCGAGGTGGAGACAGAGCCGCTGGGACGGGGAGGGAGCGGCTGCTGTTTACAGAGTCTATCCGAGGTGGAGACAGAGCCGCTGGGACGGGGAGGGAGCGGCTGCTGTTTACAGAGTCTATCCGAGGTGGAGACAGAGCCGCTGGGACGGGGAGGGAGCGGCTGCTGTTTACAGAGTCTATCCGAGGTGGAGACAGAGCCGCTGGGACGGGGAGGGAGCGGCTGCTGTTTACAGAGTCTATCCGAGGTGGAGACAGAGCCGCTGGGACGGGGAGGGAGCGGCTGCTGTTTACAGAGTCTATCCGAGGTGGAGAGAGAGCCGCTGGGACGGGGAGGGGGCGGCTGATGTCCTAGCATAGCAGCCCAGTGACCCACACCGGAGCGGAAGAATAACTCTGTGCAAAAAGGATTGCATTAAACGTAATGAAGCAAATGACAAAATCAATAAACCCGCAGTAACGGCCGTGGTGTGCTGGTGATGGCGGGCAGGAGTAATTAAACCTGCCGTCACCTCCCTGTGATATACTGCCCCTCTGAAAGCTCTAAATGGGGATCAGACACCAGCTGCCTTGCGGCTCTATCTGACTCTCCCTTTCCTTCATTTACATCTTGGTGTCACCGTAACAAGCTTTGAAATCATTAGGCAAGGTCAGAAATGTCTGCAGCTTCGGTTCCCCTGCATTTATTTGAGATAAATGTAGTGCCTCTAAACCTGTCAGAGTGACAATGCTGGAGACATCCACTCTCTTGATCTCAAGTTCAGCAGCAGTGTTTATAGTCAGGCACGGCCTGGGTGGGAGCCCACCAATACACCTTGGTAATCTGGACCCTGAAAGGCCAGTATAATAACCCCATTGCACCACCTTCACTCTGCAAACCCCTCGCTGACCAGAGAACAGGTGCACCATGGTTCAACACTTCCCAGGAACAGAACGGGATCCAACAGACACTGAACGATAATCTTACCAACGCTTCAGAGAAGCTGTTAGGAGTGCAGAGCACAAGCAACGCACCCAACAGCGAATCCAAAGATTCTCAATTCAGAGCGTCAGTCACTCTTTAGTTTTTCTGATTACATTCCATAAAACAGCAGTCTTGTAATCGGATCACTAAAAGCTGTTGCAGCCAGGAGATTGATCTCGGATCCAGAGGCTGCTCATTCCATTGTGTGGGGCCCATGCACTGTACCAGCCAGCACCAAGCACACCACGTTCAAACATACAGGCACAGCATTAATCCTCGTTTTAAACACCTCTCCTGGTGGGTAACAGGTGGGAAACGCCCTCTAAAAGGCTTACTGGGGTATACCACCATAAAATACTATCAAAATTAAGCAGAGAATGCATGGTAAAACTACAGGCAAGCTACAGGCAAGCATGGTAAACTAAAGGCAAGCATGGTAAACTACAGGCAAGCAGGTTAAGCAGGGATGGCATCAAAGAACTGCAAAAAACACGTCTAACCACAGTAAAAGTTAAAGCCACAAAAACGACTGCGCACTGTGCAAGACATTTCCAGTGCCTCATTCTGAGGATGTGTTGTAACTCACGTCAATGTGCTGTTACTGCAATGCAGTGTCCTCTTGGCACACACGGGGTTAAGCAGCCTGTTTGCATTGCGACAGACACAGCGGATACCTCACAGCTCATCTGAGAGACTCTGCACTATCAGGAGAAGCACGGATGTGTCTGCAGTCGAGGGATTCATTTTCCAAGGGTCAGGGGTTCTGACTGAGAGCGATCTGAGGCTGACGGATACGTCCTGACTTGACGGTGCTGGTGGTAAGGACGGTGGGGGTTGGTAGCAGCCTTGCACATGACTGTAGTACAAATGCAAATATTATCTTAACCTAAAACAGACACACTCCAGACAGGGAGTCATTTCCAAATAAGATCACTGTTTCTCCGGAGCCAAAAACTGCCAGCAGGAATCCTGAAGCCGCCACACAGCAATTAATTTAGAGATTTTAAAAATGTGAACTTGCAAGCCTTTACAACAGAATCAACCATCAAAAAAAATAAAGGAACTAGAATCTGCGCTACTCTCCCTGCTCTACAGGTGAGTGTATGGTATACTGTAAACCCTGGCCGAAGAGGCAGCATTCACAGTAGACAGACAGACAGACAGCCCCATTCCTACAGGACAGGAGGGGTGAATAATTCAAACACACAACCACAGCTGGCACGAACTGCAGGGCAATAAAGAATTCTAAGCCCAGTCCGTAAGGGAACATAGCAAAGAAACAACGGGAGGGGAAACGCACTGTACAGTATAATTCATTTTGTTTTATTCTTTTAACTACAAAAGACAAGAATATGATTCATTAACAAATACATTCCAGAACATGTTATTAATTATTTGAAATGACCAAAACAGTCTTCAGGGGGCTTGTTTGGGGATAAAGCAGCTTTATGGAATGCAGAGTTTATTTATTTGTTTAAGGCGAGGGAGCCAAACTTATTAAACATTCACGTAACCGCGTGTTCATGTTGAAGAAATTGCTTCCCAAGAACACGCCAGGCGAGATGTGTTGTTTGCTTCTCAGTAATGGATGGAATGCAGGGGGTGGGTGTTTCCTGTATTCTACTTCTACAATCAAGAAGGCAAACAGCAATCCAGCACTTGAGTCAACAAGATACTCCACCTCCCATTCTTCAGCTGTAACCACTGGGCCAGACTCCCTGCCAGTCCTCATCTCAAACCCCTAGGATACAGATCTACAGCTCCAGCCTCATAGCTACATGCCTCTTCGGTCATATTCATTCCCAATCCTTATCATTACTAGGCTAGCCATGCTAACTGCCCCCCAGTCCCTCGTCCACGAGGTCACACTGCCCCGCAGTCCCTCGTCCACGAGGTCACACTGCCCCCCAGTCCCTCGTCCACGAGGTCACTCTGCCCCCCAGTCCCTCGCCCACCAGGTCACACTGCCCCCCAGTCCCTCGCCCATGAGGTCACACTGCCCCCCAGTCCCTCGCCCATGAGGTCACACTGCCCCCCAGTCCCTCGCCCACGAGGTCACACTGCCCCCCAGTCCCTCGCCCACGAGGTCACTTTGCCCCCCAGTCCCTCGCCCACGAGGTCACACTGCCCCCCAGTCCCTCGTCCACGAGGTCACTCTGCCCCCCAGTCCCTCATCCACGAGGTCACACTGCCCCCCAGTCCCTCGTCCACGAGGTCACTCTGCCCCCCAGTCCCTCGTCCACGAGGTCACTCTGCCCCCCAGTCCCTCGCCCACGAGGTCACACTGCCCCCCAGTCCCTCATCCACGAGGTCACACTGCCCCCCAGTCCCTCGTCCACGAGGTCACTCTGCCCCCCAGTCCCTCGCCCACGAGGTCACACTGCCCCCCAGTCCCTCGTCCACGAGGTCACTCTGCCCCCCAGTCCCTCGCCCATGAGGTCACACTGCCCCCCAGTCCCTCGCCCACGAGGTCACTCTGCCCCCCAGTCCCTCGTCCAGGAGGTCACTCTGCCCCCCAGTCCCTCGCCCATGAGGTCACTGCTTCCTTCCCTCTCCCTCCCTCTGCTCTAGATCTCAGTACCCTTCAGTCCCTCAGCTCCAGCCCCGAGCCCTGTCCTTGCTGCTAGGTCCCTCTCTGCATGCTTGTAGGATCCCAGTGTGATACTCACAGGTTCTTGACGCTGGTGATCCCACGGAAAGCCTTGCGAGGGACAGCCTGGATCTGGTTCTCACTCAGGTCCCTGTAGAATAAAAAACAGAGAAGACAGAATTCAGGAACAAGGGTGTCGCTGATCATGGGGTTAGCTCTTCAGAGTTAAGGAGCTCAGAAACACTTCATGTTTTTGCAAGGCTTGAAACACTTAAAATGGGAAGAAACTGTAACAGCGGTACACCATTCATGGTTTTTTTCACTGTGGCACACATCGTTTTCTGAATGTCTCAACGGTTTCACTTCATTTCATTAAACCTGCTTTGTTTGTAAATGCTTGCTTGTAAACGTAATTTATAAAAACCAGAATCCAATTACAGCAGGGAGAGAAAATAATAATTGGAAATGGAATATCTTTGCTGTAGCCACAGACTCCCTCTCTCAACCAGACCAGCTAGAAACAACGAGGGATTACTTTTAATTGTGTTAACCTCCATGACTTCAATGCAAGTGACAAACCCACAGGCATGGATCCAAATACCAGACAGCTGAACACAACTCAGTCACTCGCTACTATGACATATTTACAGGCTCTGCCAATGGCTGTCTTAGTACATTATACACAACAGGTTTATTAAAAGGCTCTTGCTTCTAACAAAAAATAAAGTGCTTTTTTGGGAGCAAATCAAGAATTTAGCAGAATTAAATTTGCCTTCAACATCTTACAAGCATTTGTTACTGCCTCATGATATTTCAGATTATTGCTGGCTGATAACCTCCAACCCCGAAGCACATATACTGTACACAGTATTCAAAACACAATCAAAGGATGAAAATACAAACCACAGACTGCAAACTTCTTTGTTTAATAGTCACTGTTTTTAATGACTTGAACGTATTCATTTAATATAAATCCAAACTGGACAGTTTTCAATGAGCCCCATCGCTACTTTTCAATGGCTGTGTTGTGACGGCACAATCTGCATGATAATGAAGCGCATGTGGAAGCTTGCAAACGCGAGCCCCTCAGCTAACTCTTCAAAGACCACACGCTGGTTTAGATGGCATGTGTGTAAAACAGGGGAACTAAGAGAGGATGCCGTGCCCGCTTTTTATTACATGTATTTGTTTTCTTTTATCATGGCTTTTCATTTGCTTTGCTTTGGTTTTATTAGCTGCAAACCGAGTGCTCCAGATGCCTCGCTCAAACTGCAGAGAGAGGTGAAGCTTTACGAGGCTCTGTTTGTATTTCTCTTCATAGAAGCGCTTCGAGATGACAGGCATGCTTCATGCTCTTTATCATCGTGGTAGAGTAAGGGGCTGGCAAAAAAAACAAGCTCATAAACTAGGGCGGGTGACAGCTTTTTGGAAAGACACATGAACAGATTTTAGCAGTAAAACAAGGTGTGGTATTAAAAAAGGAGGCTTGTTGTGTATTCGAATGTACAAGCACACAGCAACCCAGCACTTGAACTCTAAATGCAAGTTACCTCGCCACCACCTCTCATTCCACAACCCTTTCAACTGGGGTTGTCTGGAGAAAAGAGACACCTGCAAAACCTACATCCAGGAGTGTTTTGTGCAATCTGCTGAAAAGATGACTTGAACAACAAGTGCTATTGGGACATGACTAACACATCTAGACTGGCCTTTTTAACCCAGTGCACAATGATAGATGAATAAATCGCCGATATAAAATAAGACACGTTCAAAAGGTCCAGTCATTCCAATGACTCCAACATGTTACCATGGCTGTCTATTTATCCCCTAAAGGTAAAGCAGACTACTAACAAACAAACAAGGAACAATACTATCAGATAAAGAGATGTATGCGCTTACACAAACACGCACAGACAGACAGACACACCCCCACACTCTCTCACACCCACTCACTCCCCATCCTGCATGAACACAAAGCCGAGGGAGTGCATCAGTCTGTGTCAGTGACAATCTACTTCTAAATTGTATTCATTTTATTTTCCTTTCGCTCTCCTTTCTGTGACTCACAGGACAGCTGCTATAAATCTCCATGCCATCCCCTCTATTGATTCTATTAATGCCTCCTGTGTCCAGACAACCAGGCAGCACTAAAACGTATTAGTGATACAAGCAAAAGAACGCTCCCGAAGCAAAAGAACAGCCTTGGACACGTGAGTGCACGCACACACACACACACACACACACACAGAGACAGAGACACTGACACACACACACAGAGACAGAGACACTGACACACACACATACACACACACACACACACACACACAGGCACACAGAGACAGAGACACTGACACACACACACACAGACACACAGAGACAGAGACACTGACACTGACACATACACACACACACACACACACACAGGCACACAGAGACAGAGACACTGACACACACACACGCTCTGTTCCTGGTAACCTGTGGTCACTATACAACACTTCATAAGGAAATATGAATTCCCGGCTGGCCAGTATTGACACGGCTTGCTGGGAGAGGTGGAGCTGGAGTAGCTGCTGGCTCCCCCACAGCACACACTATCTGTCAGTGCAGTCTGATCATGGCTCACTCTTGCCCTCAGACCTGGCAAGGGTTATGCTTTGTGTCCCAGCCATTGACGTCCATGTCAATTCAGAAGCAATTTTCCTCGACAGGAGTGATTCAAACTGACCAGAACTTTAATATCAGGGAGCAGTGCGATAGACCAGCCCTACGCCATGCTGGAGCTACACCATGGAGAAATAGATACAAAGAGAACTTCAATCTCTGTCAGGCGCAACCTTTCCCTCTCTCTGTTAAAAAAACAAACAAAAGCATTACAGAAATGAAATAGGAAAAGCAAGCTGAGTATAAGCTCAAGCGTTACACTAGCACCCTAAGCACTGTGGGATTGCTTTGCATGCTGTTAAAGATAACATGAACGCTCACGCGTTACACTAGCACCCTAAGCACTGTGGGATTGCTTTGCATGCTGTTAAAGATAACATGAACGCTCACGCGTTATACTGGCACCCTAAGCACTGTGGGATTGCTTTGCATGCTGTTAAAGATAACATGAACGCTCACGCGTTATACTGGCACCCTAAGCACTGTGGGATTGCTTTGCATGCTGTTAAAGATAACATGAACGCTCACGCGTTATACTGGCACCCTAAGCACTGTGGGATTGCTTTGCATGCTGTTAAAGATAACATGAACGCTCACGCGTTATACTGGCACCCTAAGCACTGTGGGATTGCTTTGCATGCTGTTAAAGCCATTTAACTTTCCACCCTTACTTAGTGTCTTCCATTTACCCCACAGACTCCTTGATTGAATTAACTCCCTGCTCTATGAATACAAACATTGCGCTATTGATCATCCCATGAGCTGACGGGCTTGGTTCATTAGACAGGCCCGTGTTTTAAAGAAAGAGGCTGCGACTAAATCATCAGTAAATGGGCTCAAATGTTCCCCTGGGAGGCCCAAGCTCTCCGCTGAATCTCTCACAGCATTCCCTCAGTGGAACAACGAAAGCCCGAGTGCATGGAAATTATACATGGAAATATACAGATATATTGTACTCCCCTTATAAAGTATCTATTATGTTTTGTCGATACTTTAATTAAACTGGACAGCTTAATGTGATTTATCCCGATCCATAAGCTTTATGGTTATAAAAGCCTTTTTGGCTCCGGTCCCAAAAAATGTCAAGCAAATTTAGATGAGTTACATAAAAAGAAAAATTATATATTATTTATATATATATATAGCAATGAAGATACCATTTTGATATTCGATTACTCATTTTTCACTATTCTGCTACGTTTTTTTTGTTCTGCACAGAACAAAGAAAGAAGATCTTTTTTTTATTATTATTTATTGAGTTTTTTTAAAAAGATACTGATTCATCTTGGTAATGAATCTTTTATACAGTGAGTGATTGAACTGGTCTGTCTGTCAGTCAGCCAAGCCAAGTACAGAGATGCATTCTGGAAATGTAAAGTAAACTCCAGCTATGATGCTAGCTTTACGAATGGAGAACGCAGACCCTGAAATGTAAAGTAAACTCCAGCTATGATGCTAGCTTTACGAATGGAGAATGCAGACCCTGAAATGTAAAGTAAACTCCAGCTATGATGCTAGCTTTACGAATGGAGAATGCAGACCCTGAAATGCTAGCGGCTGCTGCTTCTCCACATCTCTCAGACTGGCATTGCAGGGACACAAAGCAGCTGACATTGCGGTCTGTGTCTGGCCTGCCCTTTGCGTCTACTTACATCAGGGGTCCCTCTGCGTCGATAAAGACCATTTCAAAAGATTACAAGGGTAGCAAGGACACACTTTGAATTCGTCTCAGCACCGTGACATGTTTCTATGGAAACCTAAAGCCTCACTGATGGAGGCCAGTGATAAAAGATTTGTAACCAGGAGGTCTTCAGCCACTGAATTGTACAGCAAGTCACTTAACCTGTGCTACGTAATTGTAAGTGACTCTGCATGATGAAGTTCACACTAGTCTAAGTCGCCTTGGACACTGATGGAGGCCTGATTAACTCTGAGCAGCAATTACCCGGTGCAAAAAAGGTGGTTGCTGAGGGGGAGATATTTGGGGAGGAAGTCAGGGCAGGCGTGACTGATACAATGCAGAAGCAGGCAGCACAGGCTTGCAAGTCTCCATTTCAAGAGCTCCAATCACTGAGCTAATGAAACCCACTACCTTCCACGCTGCAGCCCTGGGCTTTCTCTAACCACTGAGCTACTCAAACCCACTGCCTTCCACACTGCAGCTCAGCACTCCAACTTCAAAAAAGAGCTTCTGCAAATTGAACCAGCATGCACAAGGCCAGGAGCAGCTGCTTAATGAACCCCACACACCCCACACTGGTGCAATAAACTGATGGACTGCTACATGCTGAGCTCTGTCAATGTGCAGTCTCTCCAGACAGAGCCGCTAAACTGTTCCCTGTGCCTCAGCTGTCTCAGCAGGGCGCCTGGAGAGAAAGACCCTTGATGTGGGGGTCTCGGAGCTTTGGGGGTCAAAGTTATCTTTATACCCCCCCCCAGAGAACCACATCAACCATCTCTGCTGCCCTCCCGCAGTGCGCTTTGAATCCTGGATACATTTACAACTGTCTGAACAAAACCTCCCGCTCTAATCAGGGGCAGGATCAGAAAAAAAAAAGAAGAGTCAGGCTCATTTTGTTAAAAATGTACAAATGGGAAGCTGTGTGGCGTGTGAGGGATTGTGAGTGTGTGTTGAGAGACTAGCAGTGCTGAGAGGTGAGAGACTGGGCTGGCAATGAGGGGAACGGGTTGGATTTGAGAGGCAGTGTGGATAAGAGGTTAGAGCCCAGAAACTAAATCCTGTGGTGCAAGATCACAATGTGCAATCGCTCCTTCCATGGCACAGCAGCTAGCAGTCATGTATGCACAGGAACACATGCAGGACAGCGAAACCCTTTCTTTACACAATCACATTTCCTGAGTGAGCGAGTCCAGGCTGCTGTTTCGTTGTTATTCTGCTGTATAATTCCTGCACTAATCTCTTTATAATGACTCTAATCCAGTTAGCCACAGTGAATGGCTGCATATCAGGGTAATTGGATAACAACCCAAAACAGGGGGGGGGGGGGTGTTCGGTTAGAGAGGGTGGCACCCTTCTCTCCTGGGGGTCGAGACAACGCCTCCTGCACCCCCCGGCTCTCAGCACTGTGACTTCAGCCACACTCACCGCTCAGCCTAGCTCTGCTATCAGAAATGCTAAAGGAAACTCAGCAATACATTCTGTGACCAACGTTTCCACTAAAAGTCTTTCTCATCAAAGTCTACATGTTACAAATGATTTTTTGTTACGACCGTTTTAGTATCAATATTAAGATTTAAAAAAAGTGTGTGGCGATATCTTACAAACCGAGAGAATTTAATTGGACTGAAAACCGTTCAGTTTATATTGTCCAAGATCATTTGTTTGTGTTCTCGAAGGCCAGTGAGTTCCAGCCTTTGAGAGGCGCTGAGTAACAGTCCTGACAGGCTTCAGTGTGGCTGTTTGGAGAGCCGGCTGCAATAGAGAGAGCTGGGCTAACGGTAATTACTTGACATGTCATTTTGTAAAGGCCATCAATTCTCTGAACCCCAGGTAATTAATATGAGCTAACAAAACATAAAGCAGCAGCAGCTCACTTCCTTTAAAAAAAGAAAGAGCGGATCAGCTCTCTAGAGGTTCATAACTGTCAGCATGTACCGTGTAAAAACCAAACTCGGAGAGATTAAACAAAATGGAAATGAGGATTCATTTGATTATTATTGTTCAACACAGCCACATCGTAACCCTCTCCTTTCCAATCGTTAAAAAAGCCTTCAGTGCTAAACCTGCCATGATGAAATATCTAGTCACTGAGCCGCGCAAGCAGGGGTCTTCATTTAAAGGAACAGTATGGTATTTGTGCAGACGCAGTTACAGCAGCCACGGCAGTCTCTTTAGAACCAGTAGCTTTGCAATTCAGCACCTCTCACACTGAAAGCTCTGCTCACGCACGACACATGTCTGTTGTGTGTGTTCAGATCTCTCCAGTGCAGGCTTTGTGTGTGCTGCTCCAGTGCATTCAGTGTACATGTGCATCTGCTGTGGGAAACAATCCCATTCCAAAGTGCTGAAGTGTCTGTTTGACATGTACATACTGTCTGCTCGACACAAAGCCCAGGAGTGCCTGTCCACTCCACACCCTGATACAATCCAAGAGCCACATTCTTTTAGTGCTGGGAGATCGGGTTAGCGCCTGCTCCAACTAGCAAGACAGCAGGCGGCAGACAAACAACGGGGCGCCTTGCGATGCAGTAACCATGCACTGCGGGCTCACCAAGCCTCTGTTAAGATCACAGCTCTGATCTGCATTCAAACAGCGATGCAAACTGAAGTGCAATACCTGTAAAGACTGATTCACAGAAACACGAAGCCTGAGTTCTACTTCTTTCCACTAGGTGGGGCTCAACAGCTACTGAAAACACCCTTAAAAGGGGACTCCCAAGACAGCTTTAATGCAGATGATGGGTTAGGTTTATCGGGCCTCTGCTCCATAAAAAAAAAGGACAATTTGCACCATATTTTTATTTATAAAAACAGCTAAGTTAACAATTCTCTTGTGGTCCTCATTGGTAGATTTATAGAACTTTACTGCGGTAAACTGTGGTTAAATTCATAGCAAAGTGTATTAAATCACAGTGAAAGTTTAATGAAGGCATGACTAAAACACAAGCAAAAATCACTGAAAAAAAAAAAAAACCCTGGTTAACCACGGAAATTGAGAGTTCATAGTAGAAACAGGCTGCACTACTAAGTGTTGTTCCAGGGTATTTTTGCAAGGGTTACTAAAAACCCTTTTCATTTGTGAATTGGTTCTGCATGGCGCTAGTCCAGGGCAGTGACGCTGGGCTACTCTGAATTGTGATCAAGGCTCCTTGATCGTGTGTCTGCAGCACTGTGTACTTTCCCAAACACCACATATTTTAATATATGCTGTACATAGAGATCTAGTGGTGCTGTTCAGCGCTGTGCTTAATTAACCCGGATGATCGTCTTCCTCTGGCAGTGACAAGGCGAGCGGAGATGGGGTCTGTGTCCTGATTCCCATCACAGCCCAGCGGTGAGCAGATCAGTTCAGAGGCAGGCTGGCTGGATGGCTAATAGGATCACTGCGGGGAGGGGGCACACCGCTGCTTCCTCTTTATCTCATTACCAGCTTACTGATCACTCAGACAGCAAGGCGATGCAAGACTCTCGGGCAGAGAGGGGCTACCGCGGTGTCTGCTGGGAATTAAATGACAGCACGACTGCTATGTGACGCACTGGGGCTTTTTAAACCAACAAAAAACCCTGCAATCCCTTAATGCTACCTTCAAGGACAAACTAAAAAAAAAAAAACGCTTTCTAAGAAAGACACACTTTCTTAGAACAGTGGTTTGAAACCTGGTTCCAGGAGAATACAGGCAACTTTCCTGTATCAAACCCAAAGTCTCCCCTTGTGTGCCGTGCAGAGGCCTAAAATCTAGTCTTCTGAAACCAAGTTCCAAACCACAAGGTGGCTCCGTGTTCCCCCGGCTTTACACTGCCTATATTACCAGCATGTCTGCAGAGACACAAAAAAGGTCGATGTTGTTACCAGACAGGGTTCTAGAAGAGTGGAACTCAGTGATAGTTCTAGAACTGCCCTCACGTGTGTCAGAGGGGGTTGGATTAACTGAGCAGTAACACCAGCAGGTCCCAACCTGCCAGCTTCTATTGCTCAGCAATGTCATTTAGGTATGGTCTAGTGCAGGATGGGTAATAAATCTAATCGCCCAAAATAAAAGCAGTTTAAATGCCAGCTTTGGACACAAATGTACATTGGCGTAACATCTCCAGTTTGAGATCACTGTTTGAAGTAGAATCCGCACTCACGCTGCAGTAGCTTGTTGATTTCCTGGCACTTTCACTGCAGTCAAGCGCACATTTCATACGGGTCTTATCTGCTGCTAACAGATCTGCATCTATACTCTGTCCTTGCTAACGCTGATAGTATATCAGTGTTCCTGTCTCCCTGCTCACAGTCGGCTCACCTGGGAGTGTGATAGATGGATATCACACTTCCTCTCCTTTGAGCAAACAAAAAGCACAACTCCCCAGCTCAGTGCTTCCCATCTAAACATTCCAACAGAAACGCCCCCCTTTTCACTCCCAATCGCTTCCTCTCTTATGTCGGCTCCTGCCTTCTGTCACCTCCTTTTCTGTCTCTCCAGCTCCCTCTCTCATATTCCACTTAACCAAGGCGCGATCCTCACATTCAGACTGGAATTTAAAAAGGTGGATACAGAATACGGGTAATATTGCTTAAAAAGTGGTAAAAAAAATAAAAAAGTGATATATATTTTTTTTACTCTGCAGAAATATATATGATATATTTCACAGCTCAGTGGGGGTGTGGGCATTATTCCATCCTCTCTCTCAATCTCATTAGAAGGGTCTGGAGAGCATGAGCTTGGACGGTGTGCTGCTGTGGCCATGTGATGACTTCATTAATCATGACATCATGCAAATCCGTTGATTTATATGGATTTCGCATGAAAACACATTTAAATAAACAGCACATTCCTCTTCCCAGAGGTTAGGCGAGTCTCAGAGGGACCACAGTATGCAAGCCCAGAGGGGCTCAGAGTCCGCGGCCAGCGAAGCTCTCTGTGGAGCTGGCTGTCAGTCTGGTACAGCTCTGCTGACCCTGCGACCATACCTGGCTGGCATGCAGTGCTTGGACTGCGAACAAAAACCTCGGATGATTTGTCAGCAAATGAGCTGAACAGATCGTCCAGCCTTGTTAACACCCCTGCATCGCCTGGAATTGAATTCAGCTGCTGCTTCATGTTACTCAGTATTTTATTCGCTGGCCCATAAATCACAGGATTTTATATGGGGGGGTGGACGACATCGACAACTGCTGGGCATCTATGGCATGTGCTTTGAGATGTGTGAAGCCCTTGAGGCAGGAGCACACAAACGTGTACAATGATGAAGCATTTTGATAGAATAATGAGGTGATATTACTTGTTTTACAAGTGCACGACGGCAATGAAAAAAAAGTTTAAATCCCCCAAGGCTAGCTGGCCATAATATGGTTTGACTCAAGAAGTGTGAGACAGATTTTAGACAGATTTTCTCACAGCTACAAACTATGCATGTTGCTGTATTTATATCTGGAGGGCTTTGTTTTCCTATGGTATGGAACAGCGTGTCACAGAGAGGAAGTGATTATATGGTTTTTTTACAGGGTAGTTGTTATTAAATATAAAAAAGACCTGTTGCTTTGCTGGGGGTGAAGTTTTAAATTGTACATTTTTACTAGGAGCAGAGCGCAGGAGTACATTCAGCGCAGGAGTACATTCAGCGCAGGAGTAAATTCCCCCCCTGGTCTTTTTCCACAAGTTTTATGGCTTTTGTAACACCTGCAAACATAAAAACAATGCTGGAAAGCGCCACACATTGCAGAGTGTCTTCTACAAACCACTCAGGCACAGTTTAGATTCACGTTGCAATATTAAGCTGCTGCATCTACACATCATGCTGGGGTTCTGGTATATGGAGCAAGTCCAGGTTACTCAGCACCTTTACTCCAAGCACCATGCTAGACAAGAGCGCTGGGAGATGGGAGTGTGTCCCTAAACTGGATCCGATTCCAAAAAAGGCATGCTGCGCCAACTCCAGCCAAACACACCCAGCGCATTCCCACTGCAGCAGACCGCGAGGGACACAGTGAACTGGAACAACAATCCTTGTAGCGAACATTCTGCTTCAGGGAATCGAGACGGCTCGGATTTTAACTTCATGTATCAGGCGGCTCACGTTTTTTAAATGTATTCCACATCTTTAACGGTCGCAGCCCATGGTTTGTATTATGGGGAGACGAGGTAAGGATCCTCATAAGGAGTGTGCTGCTCTGCAGATTCAGGAGGACGAAGACACAAGTCCTGTTGCATCAATCTGCTGCTTCTCAGAGCTACGGGATCCCCAAAGCTCTCTGTGCTCTGTGTTCTGTGGTAAATGACTGGCCCTCAGATCTCCAGGGGCATCGAATTGAGTGTTCTGTTAGTCAGCAAATGAGATGGACACTTGGGTGCTTTGTAAAAATAATAAACTTCCACCACGTCCTGAGGCTTTTGCGCTTTATTCCAGACAATCCCACCAATTTTGCTAACAAAGTCATTAAAATGGCTCATTTCATTCCAATTTGGGTCCAAAACAATGACAATGTAGGCCTGTGAGAGTCACACACGCTCTCTCTCTCACGCACACGCACACGCACACAAACCTTCAGTGCGCTGAGAAGCACAATTCCCTTTTTATTCCTTTGAAACAAAATGGCCGCGACAGGGGGAAAATGGCGCTGTTTTCTTTTGCAGTGAGGGAGATGACAGACAGGCTTTTTTTTTCTGTTCTGTAAATAAAGGCCGTTCTGTTCCCCACTGGGTTTTCCCCGCAGAACCAACTGCAGACCCAGTCAAGTGCATTTCACACAAACGATTTCACACTGATATCTGTCCACAACAAGTAGCTTCTTTTTGAAAGAGCTTCCTTCTGGACAATACAAAAAAAACACACAAACACCGAGTGTTAAGCCTCGCGAAACCTAGTGCGATATACGACACCCCAAGCAGTGACATCTCAAAGTTATTGACAGCACGAGTGGAGACAAACAGTAAATAGTAGAATTATTATTTTTTTTTTTACAGCTGCTGTAGTACACAGTTTCAGCTCCTATCTTCGTAAGGCAGCAATGCCACTGAATTTACCAACCAGAGATTACAGAAGGGGAGTCTTGAGCAGGGATGAGTTTCTGACTGGCACAAGAAGGCTGATCTTGTCATTGATAGTACGGATGAAACAAGGTCATCTTAGGATGGGCGGGTTTTAAATGTTGCCAGATTACACTTGTGTTTTGCTCTTCATCTCCCGGTTGAAAGATAACTCTGTACTTCGTCAGTTGGCTGTCGTACAGATACAAAGCTGAAAAAGAACAGAGAGTTTGTTTCCGTTCTCATTCTGGTTGTATTTGACGTCTTGTTAACAATCCAACCCCAATCAAAGGCAGAAGCTTCCAGAATTCAAAACAAGAGATGGCATGTGCCAACTTGGGCAGGCTGTCGCAATGCTGGGTAATTATTATCTGATTTGTAATTGGAGGAAGAAACATTTAGAAAATACCACTCCCCAGAAGAAACAACACACACACACTCAAAACAGGTAGGCCTCTGGCTCTGTGCGCCTCTGTTTGGGTTTCATCACACTGTCACTATCAGTCGATCAAGTAACAAAAACTTGGAAATGTAGTTGCAAGTGGGAAACGGTTTGAAAAACATTTGGGAGAAAAAACTGCTGCATTTTAGCTACCCACTTCATAAAATGAATCACAATAAAAAGCTGCAGACTTAACACTGCAACTGCAGCAACTACGACTACTAATTCATCTGTTTCTAAATCAACGCTATCAATTACCTCTGCCCTTCAATACCACTTGTTTTCAATTGCACTCAGTGGTTTCGCTGTGCCCGTTAGTAACTGCATGGAGTTTGTTTAATGCCAGTACCTCGCAGGACCCACATAGAGATGATCAGAAGGTTCCCACACACCTCACTGAAGCTTTCCAACTCGAGTAACTAAATAAAAACAGCATTCTGTTCTCTTGTGACACCCCTCGAAGGGCCCAGAGTTACTTCACAGCATAGCAGTGCTGTGAATCAGGGCTGGGGTTTGGAACAGTCTGGAGTTTGCAGTCTCCACAAAAATCAGGAAGTTTAGCAATGTATTTACTGCCTGGTTGGTCCTTCCTTTGTACTCTAGTTGCACCAAAACATTTGTAAAGAATACTTTTCAGAAATCGAGGTGCTTTGCAGAAGACCTGACACAGACACCACTGCCCTGAAAGTATGCTAAACCCTTCCCCATGAAGGACGTCTGTTTTAAATTTTAAACACCCCCTTTCTTTGGGCGTACAATTTAGCCGAGAGGAAATTCGAACCAGCTGACGCTTATAAATCTTACCCTTTTTTCTTATTTTTACTGCATAAGTTTACTTTTTCTTTCTTTTCTCTCCCCCCCCCCCACACATATATACATATGCGAGCAAAAACCAAGTTTGTTTTTTATGATTGATTCGTCAGGCAGGAGGTAGAAATTAAAAGCTGACGTTTATGGCTCAAAAAAGCAAACAAACATAACAAATACAAAATAAATAAATAAAAACCTGAAATGAATTATAAATGTTCTTTTTGTGTCTGCCGTGCCACTGCCTAAAAAGCAAACCGCAAGTTTTGAATGTGTGTGGGATTGTGAAAGCTTGCTTTTCCACATGCATCTCCTGTGTAGTTAGAAAGCCGCTGGTGGTTTCTGTGCTGATGGAAGGAGCAGAGCTGTGTGACGCAGAGCTGTGTGATGCATTGCTATTACAGATACCCGGTCAGTGAGGTGAGAGGAGGAGAAGAGCTCTAGGACCACGGCTACAGACGAGCCCGGCTCTTTTGCATAGCGGTTAAAATGCTCGCTTGCAGTGCGCGGTGTCGCCCCCTCCCGGTTACACCTGCATTTTGCCTTTTTAAAATCATTATACGATACCCACCTAGTCATCTTTTTTGGACAACATGCAGTATGTGCCTCACTCTAAACACTTCGTAAACACTTAAAAACACTAAGAAATAATTGTCTGTTCAAGATGCGTGCTGTGAATAATACTGGCTTTGGCTTGTTTATTATGAAAGCGTGAAGCAGATACTGTATCTCCGATAGAAGAGGATTTATCTTCTTGACGAACCTTGACGAATGTTGAAACAATGGTCTAGCAGACAGAGAGAGATACCAGTAATCATATCTCACCCTTTAAAATGCAGGTGTAGTTGAGACAGCAGATTCAATTGGAGTGTGTCAAACACTTATATAAATCTAACAAGGTAAACCTAGTCCCTACAGGGATTTCCACATGTGTTGTATTGCACATCCCAAATGACAGCCTGGCAAAACCAATTACAACATATTGAACTGCTCTTCCACATGCTTTAGGCTTATGAAAAACACATATTCTTAACACAATCTCATAATAATGAGTTATGCAAAAAACAGTGCTGGCCAAATACTGTCTATAACCTCCCCTCCCATCTTCTCACAGTGGAACGCTTTCAGTCTAATGCCACCTGGACCACTGAGGTTCATTCCTCCTCACCAGAAAATCATTTGGTGGTGAGACTGGCCACCTCTTACCAGCCATCGTTTTTTGTTTATGTAACAAGTACAAACTTAAAAAGGCTTCCAAAGCTTTTGATTATTTAAGTGCGTGTCTTTGCTTTTAAATAGCCTGTGTTTGCGCAGTAAGGTCTGTGATTGTGAATTAGTTTTACTGCAAGCCCTTGCATTAGCTCAGTGGGAGGCCGCTGTGCACATCCTGGAGGCTTCCTCCTGTAGGATCAACTGTCTTTCTCAGCAATCAACAAGAGCGGCCCTGCAAGCTCCGATGCTTGCTCTTCAGCACTGCTTGGCTCCGCTTTGGTCTTACATCTGCACAGAGTTAGGGAGCCGAGGGCCCGGGTGTCCTGAAGGGGGGGATCCATCTGGTGGCCTCTCCCCAAGTGCAGCTGAAACACTAAATCGTTTGACTGTCTCCGTCAGAAGCTGTTTCTGTTAATGCTGTCCGTCATTACCTCAAACCGCTCGCAGTCCTGACTGTGATTTACTCATTCAGACCCGGATCAAACCATGGTGTGAGCCTGACCATGTAATGCATTAGAGTGGTGCCAATACCATGGGCATTTATCCAGTAGCCTTCTAATCCCAGAAATAACAACGCAGAAGTAGAGCATTTTCCCAGCGACCTGAGCTACGAAGCAAAGGTTGTTTTATGGAGTTGCGGTCCTGTGGTCGGTGACGGGGAGGGAATAAAACTCCAAGCGTGAGTCAAGCCTCTGGTGTCACACTAGAAAGCATTTGAGGTTTCAGCAGCAGAATACACAAGGGGCAGTTAATCAAACAGGTCTTTGAACTTCTGAAAGCATGCCCTGCTTTTAGGGCACCAGGGAATCAGCCATGTAAAACATACGCAACCGCTGGAGTACTAGTAAAGCTACATACCAACAGCTTTACTCACAAGCTGAGAACTCTACACAGAGGGCCAGTATTGTGCCCATATGGCAGCAGCTCACTTAGTGTTATTCAATAGGCTCAGATACTAGGATTAAAAGAAGTGGCAGTGCATACATCCAGGGGAGTACCTTCCCAAGATGGCTATTCACAAAGGCCTGCAAAATCCTTAGAGCAGAACTAAGGAAGGATCCGGCGAACAAGGATGACACCATTGGAACTACAAACAAACATGGGGAAAAAAGAAGCTTGGAGCTGTGCTACTTCAATGGTAATGCTTTATAGTGGACTGCACCAGGGCTGTAGGGTTCGTTCTAGGCGTTGTTATGACTTTGGAAAGGCTACCCCACACTAACGACAATAAGACACAGACTCAGGAAATAGGAGGTGAAACCGTTTTGCCAAGTCTCTAATCCTCGGTAATTACCAATATGAAAGCTGTTATTTATTTATTGCTGTTAAATGCCAATGAAGAAATGGAAAATCACTTTTTCATGCATTATTTTTGCGGCGACGAGGACGTGGCTCACAAATGTTTCAAAGGATTAGGAGGGTGTTGACATTTAATATATGTTCAGTGTCTCCAGTGGCTTATTACAGCGCAAATCAAGTGAATGAGCGTCTCGCTCTGAAATCCCAGCGGCTGCCATCATGCTGCCTGGTGTATCTCAGCGGGTCTCGCTGCGATAGCGTGAGTGACTCTGTCCAGGCGGAATAGCCAGACTGGGACAGGCAGCCCCAGTCCAGAGGCCAGCCCTTGATTGGCTGTGAGCTGACCTTTGCCGCTAGCTACACATTTCACAAATGACTGCCTGCCAGCGTCTCCAGCTCCTCTGACAGTAGATTGATTATTTTATACAGAGCCGGCTCCTTGTCCCTCAACTGGGAAAGAAAAACAAGAACAAGTCGGAATAGCTGCAGACAACGGCAGCCTTGAAATGCTGTGCAATTATCCAGTTACGACATGCTTCGGATTCATGGACTGCCTCAACGCAAGGGCGCAAACCTTTTCTTTCTGCAGGCTTGGATTGTCTAGCTCTCCACGCTATAAATCTTTCAGACCCGTCAACAGAGAAGAAAGTTCGCAGGAAACAAAAGGAAAGTGCTTTTTAGGTCAAACATGTCCAGGAAACACACGTTACTATATGATTGATACAATCTTTAACCACTCACAGTAATTCATTATTAATATTCCACCCCCCTTCCTAAAAAGATGCAAAAGTTACAGACGCTGAAATGAAGTTGCATTGTCCAGTTCGGTTCGTTGCTGAATTTTGTTGAGCTTTGGATCTGATGGGTTTTGGGTTGTAGATGTTCACTTTCCCCTCTTAGATTCTACTCTTTAAAAGGCGAGTGAGCCACTCAAATAAACGGTTCTTTATACCCAGTGTCTACTCCAGATTAAAAGGCAGATCAATGATCATAAATCTGACGTTCTACCGGCTATTCATATACAAAAGACTCACCGTCATTTGATTAAGGACACCCCAAGAAAATGGAAAAGTCTACACTTGAATATCTGGTGTGGAGGAATGAAGTTGCTGTTAAAGTTATGATAACACAAACCCAGCACAGATTTGTTTGCTTTATTGCTTCACCCGCCAGGAATGCAAAGCAGGCAGAGATTTTATTTGAAGCATCTCGGAGCTCTCCCCATGCGGCAGCCTAACTGGAGCAGGGGAGATGGCAGCCACACCTTCAGCTGTTTATCAATCGAGTGCCCGAGTGAGCTTCCCCAGCTCGGGGGCCTTGCATGCAGAGCGAGTAAAGAGAGGGGGACCCCCTGAACTGGAGGCTTGCATGCAGAGCGAGTAAAGAGAGGGGGACCCCCTGAACTGGAGCCTTGCATGCAGAGCGAGTAAAGAGAGGGGGACCCCCTGAACTGGAGCCTTGCATGCAGAGCGAGTAAAGAGAGAGAGACCCCCTGAACTGGAGGCTTGCATGCAGAGCGAGTAAAGAGAGGGAGACCCCCTGAACTGGAGCCTTGCATGCAGAGAGAGTAAAGAGAGGGAGACCCCCTGAACTGGAGGCTCGCATGCAGAGAGAGTAAAGAGAGGGGGGACCCCCTGAACTGGAGCCAACACAAGCAGCCTCACAAAGATCCCTCTGGTAGTAGAACTCAGGAAACTTTTTTTAATGGACGTGTACTGAACTCTCAGAGGACACTCGGCCGCGGGTAACGACCTGGCACGCTTCCACCTCCTCCCCCCTGAACAAGCACCTCCGCACACTGAAGGGAGGAACAATAATCACTTCTGACAAGCGACAAATATCTGGCTCCAAGTTCCATGCTGGTGAACTGAAGGGGATTTGGGAACAGTTCGCTTGATGCAATTACGCCTCATTTACCATCGAGGTCACCACACCATTTCCAAACTGTTTGATGTTAGCATTGGACCCGCATTGCCAATTTTTAAACACTTGAAAGGCAGGCTCTGAAGTGTGTCTGAGGCCAATCCGTTAAAGCGCGCCAGTGGTACTAAGACAAATTGTATAAACACCTGTCCAACTGAGAATGGGGTTTCTGAATCACTAACATTAAAAAACACACAGTGAATACACACTCCCTTGATTGGCACAACACTGATGAAGTCATGAACCAAAGTGTTTGTCTACTTGTAGTTACCTCTTCATTTTCTTAAAGCACTCACGTTTTAAAAAATATTCTGTGAGATGGTATCTCCTGTTGATGTTAACTAGAATTGTATAAATGTAAACATACTCACATTTTAGCCTTAAGCCTGTATCTGTCTCTCTTATCTCCAGAAAGCATGGTGCATTTCTGTTTTCCCTGTGCTTTAATTGATAGCAAAAGCTGCTTTAACTTAAGGAAAAACGTTGCATGCCAAGAGGCGACCAGGATCACTAGCAGAGATAAGCGTGGGTAGGTGTGGCAAAGTGGTTAACAGTGTGCAGGTGCAGGAATGCAGCAGGGATCAATGAACAGGCAGACAACGATAATCCAGGTGCAATGATATTTTATTTGTAAATCCAAAGTCTGATGACAAAAACATCAGTAAACAATAACAATGAAAACCCTGGGAATGAATTGTCTGGCCATCCAGTCCAGGGCACTCTGTTCCCTTTACACAGCGCCTTCACAGGTCGGGAGAGAGATTTATTACCGAGAATCATTCTGCCTCTGTCACAGTAGGTTATTATGTTTTTGAAATGCTTGTCTCTCCCCAGTGTGCTGGGAGAAGGCAGCTCTGTAGTTGAGCCCTTTGCCCCGTGATCAGCGTGTCAAATCAATCAGACGAGCTCGAGGATCTAAAGACGGCTGGGACTGGGACATTCTTTAACCAGATTACAAGAGAAACAGAAATCCGTGATGGTCTCCTATTCTGGGGATGAAGTAATCCCCAGGCTCTGGAGAGGATAACCCTGGAACAGGCTGTAGCAGAGGTTCATTTCCCAGAGCACCTGTCTGACAGAGCGGGACGCACACAGCAGGGATTTTTTATGTTCATCGGGGTCAACTGCAATGATCTGAACTGTGGAGAAACTCAACTTCTTAACTCTCCTTAACACTGACTTCTTTCCAGCATATTTGTATTGCTTTTTGTGACGTCAATGGGATACTCCAAATTACCTCGTCTAATCAATGGGATACTCCGCATGACCTCGTCTAACCACTGGGATACTCTACATGACCTTGTCTAACCAATGGGATACTCTACATTACCTTGTCTAACCAATGGGATACTCCACATGACCTTGTCTACATGACCTTGTCTAACCAATGGGATACTCTACATGACCTTGTCTAACCAATGGGATACTCTACATGACCTTGTCTAACCAATGGGATACTCTACATGACCTTGTCTAACCAATGGGATACTCTACATTACCTTGTCTCATCTACCTTTTCCTAATGCTTGTATTCTTGTCTGTTTAATATCCTATTCTGCATGTTAAGTGTGATTCCCTCTTGTTGTTTCTGCTTAGATCAAGGCTGATAAGAGGAGAAGCATGTTTTCTGTGCAAGTACCCCTTTACTAAGGGCATCAGAAATGTCACCCTGTAGGATTCAGATTCACTGAGTAAGGGCAATTCTCCTTGCATCTCACTCATGATTCTTTACCCAACAGATAATAACCTTGCAACTCATACCACTCTGGAATGGCAGGTGATTGCTATTCTAGTTAAACACGCAGATCTCAAGCTTTTTTACTCTTTTGAGTTTGGTTTTTTGTTGTGTGCATGACAAAGCTCCCCATTATCAGCGCTGCCTCAGGTCTCCTGGACATCATCTAATTATACATCACCGCCTGTCTTGTCAAGCGCTCTGAAAGGCTTCAAGCTATTATGCCTAATTTCTGCAAATTAACTCCTGCCTCTAGGGCTCCTTCAAGTTGGAATGCAATACCTGATAACAAGCGGGACGTCCCCCTCCAGCCTCTGGGCTCTATTATGTTATCGGAGACCTGGCAGTGTGGGATATTTTATAATCCTTTTCTATAACATTACTAATTGGTTTTTGCACAGTGCCTGTCTGGTTTCAAATAATGTAATAAAAATAAATATTAAGAGGCATAGCATACATTGTAAAACTGGCAGAGTCAAGCACTGTGGTCCCTCTAGTGGACTGAGGACAATGCAGGGGATTTTTCCCCTAGATTTAGTTCCTAGCCCCCTATTCTTATCACCTTTCAAGTGCTGCGTTGCAGTGTTCACAATCTGCAAGAACCAGAATCTCTATTACATGTCTCAAACCCTACATTTAACTAAAATATTTAACAAATAAAATAAAAAAAAAAACATGAAACACGTACTGTGTGGAGATTTTTAGATTTGTTTTTGGTAAATTTTAATTAAAATTGCAAATGCTACCAAACTAGTGAAAAACAGTACTTTTACCTTGTTTTGCAATTTCTTTTCACTAAAAATGTAAATGCCTTGATAAACATGCACCAACAGACATTTCGAGTAAACATTGAGGCAGCCTAGTGGGTTACCGTCTAGTAAACACAGCAACACCCCCTACTAACCCCTTTACCTTTCCCAGACCTAAAGGATATTGATCTGCTCCCATTTCTTTTTCCCCCCGTGGACATGCCAGGTCCAATCAGCTGAACCCGGGTTCAGAAAGCCAGTTACTCTTTAGCATTATGAGTGGACAGTAGAGAAATACAATACAGGAGAATTATATTACAGTAATTCAAATAAATAAATAAATCAGGGGCTCAAAAACTGGATGCTCAAGAAGAGAACAGCTGGCTCTCTCCTTTGATTTGTCCAGTGTCAGCCTCCCGACTACAGCGGTGTCCTTTCATATTAATTCAATCTGTTTGTTTGGATCGTGAAGACTTTAATAAATAAAGGAATTGGAGACATTTTCCAGAGCACGATGGCGTGCAGTTTACAGTCCCCGCTACGCCAAGCCACGCCTTTCCTGGAAAGTGATGGTACGGACTTTACACGAGATATGATTTCGTAAATAAACAAATATAAAAACCTACACTATTTGAACCTTCTGCGGTTGCTCGGAATTCATCATCGAACCAGCAGCACCGCACTTGCTTTTGATTTTGATTACGACCTGCAGCTCTAAAGCTGTTGCTGAGAAACTGGAAGAGAATATGGCAATGCCAGTGGCAGGGGCGGCATACAGCCAGTGTCAAAGGTAGGGTTTAAAGAGTCGGGATACCTGGGCAGCTGGCACTGCCTCTCCTTTATCAGACGAGTGACAGGCTTGTGAAACGGGCGAGGCTTGGCATGTCTGCAGTCGCGTGGAGTTAACACTCCCTCTTCAGCTCTCCAGTCTGCATTTACTCGCAGGACGTGAATAAAACATTTGTTCAAAACGGTCTGCTTTTCATCATTGGCAGCCGCGTCCCTGTAGATCTTCACAACATCTCCGTGCAGTGCTGAGAAGGGGGCCAGAAGGCTCTGAAGTAGCATGTCGCTGTCAGATTGAGATTAATAAATGTGACATCATTGAACATCAAACGTTTGTGCTGAATCTGAAAGCAGGGATGATGTTGAGCAACATCTGGATGTTTTCATAACCCCTACAGTCCATCGTTATACACATAGTATACAGTATATCCAACATAAGATAATGAAAATTACGAGAGAAGGGGTTTGTGATCAAATACAACGGCATGACTCCATCAGTGGAAAGGTCTTTCTTTCTTTCTCTTTAAAAAGTGATTGAAGCTAACAAAAGTCCAGTAAATCATATCTTTTGTAACAAGTCAGATTTATGGAATTATTTTATTCAGTAGTTAGCTACAAGTACTTTAAAAGGACAAATACAATATCATGACAATCCTGTTAGAACCAAGGTATACTTTATCACAACATTCTGCATTTTTATGATCGAATGTTGCTAGCAGTCAGGGGAGCAGACTCCGCTCACTGTTCCAAAAAATCACACATTACGGAAGAACACAAAACCGACTACAAGAAGAATTTGCTATTCATTTGCATTCCCTTCCACCTCTTTCCCTGTCGAAGAAAAAAACAAAATAAGCAGCCTTGCTGTTGTTCTTTCTGTAAAAGATGGTTTACTGTCATGCAGAAAGGAATCGGGCCAGGTGATGGAAAACCATGCCTGCTATGAAAGTCTTTGCAGACTGTTTTAGCTTTGTACTGTTAGGCAAGCTGTTATGAAGATCAAGACACACATTTTATTAAGCGCTACGTTTTACAGTCATTTACCAGGTAACATGCCTTGGTAAAAATGCCTAAAACCTACATTTGATGAAAGTATTTGTGTTGTAACATTAGGAGGACAGGGTAAGCTTCTTTTTAGTTGCACTGAATATCATACTGTTAAACAGTTCAGTCATGATGGAGGGATGTGTTGTACCAGCCTGACAGATTGAATGGATCAGGCCATTACATGCATGGCTGCGTACGGTGATTATTTAATTATATTGTTTTAAACAGTAAACGACAATCATGACCAAACAAGTCTTTTTTTGCTGAGCTTTTTAACTTTAAGCAGAAGCGATTGGGAGCCCCCGATTACACTCAGAAGCTAGAAGCTGGGAAACTTGACTGCAATCCGAGCGATGAAAGAAAGGAGTGAATGCTGAGCAATAATGTGTGCAAACCCAAATCCATTCACTGCTTTCAGTGCTGTAGCAGTGTGTAAAACAAACCTATTCCAGTAGCGTTTTGGTATAGAAATCCTTGGCCTTCTAATAGCCACACTACCAGAAAAAGAAACCATGTGGCTTCCATTCAACTTACAAAACATGAATGTCAGTATTGAGGTGCTGTGAGTAGGGTTTAATACCAACGTCAGACTAGTGCAGTGCCGGCGTTTCACTTCTCAGAGACTGCTGGTCACTTGCTAACCAGTAATGGGGTAGGGATTTTCAACAGGGCGTTCAAAGACAGTAATTCCCACTCTAATTTCAACTTTCTACCCGTTTGGATGCAGTGGCACACTGCCAAAGGCGGCTTTACAAAGCATAACTAAAAAAGATGCAATCGAGTGTCTTTTTTTTGCAGTAAACTGTAAACCCGTTCTTACGGGGCACAACGTTTTTTGTTTTGTGATTAAAGGAATAAAAAGAAAACTGCCGAGAAAAAAATTAAATTAAAAGCGTGGCTGATTTAACACACAAAAATGACAATACATCTGTAAAACATTCCCCATGGCCACTTGGCTACGCTATACAGGGACTTCAAAAGGGAACCCGTGGCGCCTGTGCCTGCTCAATGTTGAAAATATTTACACAGGCAGTCCATTTGAAGAGGCTTGTATGGGGTAACCCTTTAGGCATGCCTGCACACCTCAAAGACACAGGGCCCCTTGCAGGTGGTGGGGATCCATCTCTCCACTGCAGAGGAGTGCCTCCCTTCAAGCACATGGCTCTGTAGGGCACTGTACAGGAGCTGCAACGTTTAGGAGACAGAAATAACACATGGGGTCCTGAAGAGCACAGAGGTGTCCCTCTGTCAGCGGAGTAAAGGGACAACACCAATGCATACTGGAGAACAGGCTTTTAACAAAGGGGCTCTTGTGCCACCAGCATGGCATGCCACTCAAGCGGTTTTTGTCCACTTCAAGCACATTTTTGTGGGGAGAAACAGCTCAGACCCAACTCAAGAGAACAAACTCTCCTGTCAAAATTCGGCTCTCTGACATGGTAACTCTCTGAGGCATGGACAGCATTGCTTTAAACACTCTTGAAAACACAAACGAATGTCCCCTTTCTCTAAACATTACTTCACAGTTTTTTTTATTTATCTTTTCAAAAATCAGCCTGTAAACTGCCTCGAGTCCTCCTCCCTTTGCCGTAGGAACTATTTCTAAGCAAGAAGGTGAAAGCTGGTTAATTCATACTCCCCCCGGAGCCTCAGTATAAAACACGGAGCTGACATCCTCTGAGGAAAAACCTGTCCTGATAAGATAAGTCAAAACCCCTAAAGTGACTTCCTGTGTAGCTCACTTATTATCCTGGCATTAAGGCTTCAAATGCATGTTCTGTGAACACGCCTTTGATTGTGACTCTTTCTAGTGCACAAACATTCCACTGCTACTGACATAATCTGATGGAACCCAGTTATTTGATTTTTTTGTCACAGTTACAGGAATGACATGGTAGGCTTTTCTCAGTCTTTTGTTAAATTCTCACTGGATGACATCAGTCCAGAGTTAACCCTTTACTGGGTCCCCCGAATGTATATCCAGTCGTTTTGCAATACTTAAGGCCCTCAGAACTGGTAAACCAAAACCTTTGACCACTTGACCACACTGCCTCCCAGTCCCTCAGCTTAAACCACTATGACACACTGCCTCCAGGTCCCTCAGCTTAAACTGCTATGCCACACTGCCTCCCAGTCCCTCAGCTTAAACCACTATGACACACTGCCTCCAGGTCCCTCAGCTTAAACTGCTATGCCACACTGCCTCCCAGTCCCTCAGCTTAAACCGCTATGCCACACTGCCTCCCAGTCCCTCAGCTCTGTCCAGCTGGCCACACTGCCTCCCCTGTTTGGTCTGCGAGGCTTCAATATAATGAGATATTGGAAAGCCATGAGCAACGCTTTCTATGAAAGGAACCCAGTGTTTACACGTCTGCGCAATGTAAATTAGTCTCCCCTTTTAGAAGCCTTGTGAAAAACAGGCTACTAACAATGCCTCCATCTCGCACAGGGCAGGCAATAAAACAGCAGGTCAGAGCCCATTTCTCCAGGACAGTAAATTACACAGCCTGCCTCTCGTCTACTGTTTCTGTTGGGGGGGGCGGGGGTGGCATTAATTGCTGAAACTAATTCAACAGAGTGCGTTATTGATTTACATGTGCTTGCATTTTGTCCATACTTAACTGTTATGAATCTTCATCACCAGCAGTTTTCATGATGGTGTTTTGTGGTACAGTACCTATAGCTGATAGGCTGTGTTGACTCTGTGTTGACCCTATCCCAATACTGCATTGACTGAAGTTCCAGTAAAATGAACCATGGACGGGATGGATGTTTACTTTGAATGAGCTCAAAAGAAACCTCACAGGATACCACATGTTCCTTGCGCACTTGCATGATTACATTTTAAATACCCACACTACAGCCACTTTTGACAGTCTCTGGTACTTCTCAGGGCCTGTTTTCATCTGGCAATTGGAGATGACGTTGTTAATTATATATCTATATATAAACAGAAGGTTTCATTTGTCTTTTTCTCATTGTAGTTGTTACAGTTTTAATCGGTGCCAGGGCTCTGTCCTACACCTCTCTCTGTCTCGGTCTGACATCTTCATTTCCGCACTTGCTTGGGGCCCTCCCGCTAGACACTCTCCTCATAACCCTGACAGAGGGGTTTCACATCTGCACTCCAGCTGTCTCTGCGTCTCTATCTCTAACACTGGGGGTGGGGGCGGAGACAGTAACGTGGGCTGTGCATGGCTGTGCAGGGTCTGTGCAGGGGAACGGACAGCTCCCAGAAACCTACAAACATCTAAATGACCTCCTGAAATATTCAAACCTCAGTTTCCTAGTCCCAGGTTTTAAAGGGTTAGTGGCAAGGGGGCTGCAGATTGATCAGGTCAAAAGTGATCCCAGAATTACAATTAAACTAGACTAGATGGATGGGATACAAATCAAACAGTACTTTGTCATTCAATGCTGTGATATCAAATCCCTCTTCTTCAGTCAGATATGCATCCCCTTCTTCTAGTACTAGGTTAAGACACGTATTGAACGGCTGTCATAAAATCTTTGAACAGCTTAACAATCTGTATAACAGACAAACGCTACTTTTAAA
Source organism: Acipenser oxyrinchus oxyrinchus (assembly GCA_030684275.1). NCBI lineage: Eukaryota > Metazoa > Chordata > Actinopteri > Acipenseriformes > Acipenseridae > Acipenser > Acipenser oxyrinchus. Next base: position 1,092,004 of record CM060268.1, read on the forward strand.
AATGCCTTTTAGAAATATAACAAACCCATTCGACCGCCTGAACCAATCACGCAGAAGGACGAGCGGTTCAGGAGACGACTCGGGACGTGTCAGAATATGGGGTCACAGTGTAATACATCTGGCACTTGAGGTTTCGAGGTCAAACATCCATAGAGCAGGGACCAAACCTGACAGATTCTGCTTGTGAAGGTCGGGGCGACCCCCTTTCTCCCAGCCACGGCCTCCGATCAACACCACCTCCCCCGGCCTTGATCCTGTCTTGGGTTTCCCTCCCTCCAGCCTCCAGGAAGCCTTCCTGTCCCCCGAGAATCCTCCCTCCTGCCTGAGAACCCCCGCTGTCCTGACAGGGCCTTTCCGCAGCCCCGAGGACCCGATACCCAGCCTGTGTAATCTCCGCCCGCGCCCTGCCCGCAGATCAAAGGCCAGCCAGCGGCCAGCTGTGAGCTCCTTTAAAATGCAGAGGTGCTGCTATTGACAAGAGTGTCTCCACCCGGGGACCAGGGGCTCAGCCGACGATAGTGGTGGAGAGCGAAGCCTTTCACCCCTGGGTCGCTGGGTCAGATCCACCCCGGGTTGGGGATGAGAATATAGGAGTCTGAAGCCCCCCCATCCCCCTCCCCCCCCAACATACATAGAGTAAGCAAACACTTGACCGAAAAAAATTCAGATGTTAAGACGTGCAGCCACCCTAGTTAATTCAATGAAAATGCTGAAGATTTTGCAAAATAAATTAAAGCAGTCTGTGAGCGGTTTTGAGAGCCTTCTTTAGTCGGCCACTGTTTTTTTTAAATTTTTTTTAACACCTCACAAATCAAGCCACTCACTATTTGAACCGTAAATCTGATGTAGGCACTCTCTCTGGATTAAGAAAAGGCCCCTTTGGACGCTAAGGTTACCTCCTTGCAGTCACTGGAGTAACAGGTCTCAGCTGTTGCTAAGTGCTGGGCTCACAAAGCTGTGAGACAAGGTGTTTAGGGCAGGAAGGGGACTGGGAGAGTGAAAATGTTCACACCTGCCACTAACAGTTAACACATTTTACACTTTTTCCATCATCTTTCTCCCTAGAGCCAGATGCTCCCGAACAGCCCCCCCTTGTAAAGTGCAGGTGTCTTTGGTGTAAACACAATAATAATTTGGGTCTTTGCCCTTATAAAGTATGTTTTTTTTTTTGAGTAAGGGAATAAAGGGGTAATCCGTTTGAAAAGGCACGGGTTCAGGTGTTTGGATCTGTAACTGGGCTGAAGACTCTTATTTCCAGGTGGTGAAAGTGTAAAAGGGGATTACAGCCGGTTCTGTCACATGCCTGTACATGTTTTTATTTTCCCAGACATTTTTATTTATTTTGTACTGAAGCAAAACAGATCAATAGATAAAATAAGACCAATAATATTAATATTTATAACAGCAGCGCACAAAGGAGAAACACGATAAACCCATTTTAATTTCTCATCCCTATGAAGATAAAAAGACACAGATGCAGAAGGAATTAGGCTCCCCCAGTCCGTGTTCTGGTGATTATCTCTGAATTAATGAGCATAATGAAGAGACACTGAGGCAGAGCTGATCTATTACAAAATCTATTACAATTCTAATTAAAAGAGCTGCTTGTGAAGCTCTCTGCTAGCTCAGCTCAGCTCTCCATTAGGAAAGATGGAGCAGAGACCGTGGGGCCGCAGGTGGGAGCGCTGTCTGCTTCTGAACCCACAGCCAATCACAGCACTGTGGGTTTAATTCCCTACATACAGGATGCGGGTTAGCGCTGCGCTTTGAGTCTTGCTGACCTGGAAAGGTAATTATGTAGATCAACCTTCCATTAATAATGCATTTCCTTGTTAAAATGTGAAGTGAGTGGGTCCCTGCAGGTAAAGGGTTTCTTACAGGAAGAAACTAAAACTACAACACTGAGATGTCAAATCCTCTCTGCTGTGCTGGACAATGCTCTAGTGCTGAGCTGAGATGCATTACAGGAAATTATTGTGGTCTGGCCAGTGCCTGGCTATAGGTACTGTATACGCGAGCCACAGGCGTTTTCAAGGCTTCATCTAAAGTGATGCTGTAACACGGGCTGCAAAATGAAGTCAAACATTTATTAAGAGCTAGCGGAAGCATGTTAATGCACAGGAAAGCACCTGTACCCTGCACACAACGTATTAACATACAGGAGGTCTCAGCTCCAGCACGGAGGTGGGGGCTGGGGTCCCTCTTTTACCCAGTGTAATGCCTGTTTAGATAGGGATGAAAGCCCCGGAAGGTCAAGTGATTTACCCCAAAGATACACAACGAGAACCTTAGCTGAACCGGCACAGCAACACTGAACTGCACCAGCGACCAGCAGGCCAAAGGTTGTGCACCCCACTTGCACATACCCGTAGCCAGCCAGACCCCCACTTACTGCTCCTGGACAGATAATGACTTGTTAAATGCCACAGGCAAGCAATAACTACAGGTGTCCCAGCAATAGTCAAACATGCAACAGGCCACGGCTGAGAAGTCAGGGGTCACCCAGGTGTCTCCTCGTGACACAAAAAACACCACGTTTAACAAATACCACCTACCATTCAAGCCCAGAGGCCACGCTGCAACGTGTCAGTCAAGTGTCACTTTCAGGCACTCTCATTAAGTTGGAGAATGATTTACAACCGGGATAACTCGAGAGCCCCTGCCCCACACACAAACACTCAATTAGACCTGCTGTGAGGAGACCCCCACCCTCTCCAACACATGCTTTCAGACCATTCATACACTACTTCCACGCTGAAGCCCAGCACTTTATCCACTCAGCTACTTAAAGCCACTGCTTTCCCAGGAATTCACTCTTATTTCACTGCCAAATAAGAAGGATCCCAGATCGCACTGTATCGAACACAGACCGTCTCTTTGTCTCGGAGCTGCTGGAATGTGAATGATTCCAGACAGGACACGACGAGGCACCTGCACAGAGGGCCACCTGGGGGTCAAAGAGTAAAGGGCACCAGTGTGAGAGTGCTTGACACCTGGCTCTCCAGCGCTAATTCAAGACTTCTTTAGCACTCTTTTATATTTCTGATGTTACTCCTTTTTATCTACCCAGTGAAAGAAATCAATAGCCTAAACAACCAACTCACTCAAAAAAAGAGCAAATCGAATCTGCCTTCCCATCCTGTACACGTGCCTCAGGGGCTATTAATACTGCAGCACACATGCCTACTGCAGCCATTCACTAACAGGACCCATTATCTGCACACGCTGGCAGCCTCCAGCACATAATGGCACCAATTACAGGCCTCGGACGCCCATTGATTACTCCTGACCGGTCCCTGACTAATGAGAGCTGGTGCTTTAAAGATGGACTTTAGAAAGCCGAGATACTTCACTGCGCTGACACAAAGTTATTTTCGTACTATCAATATTTGACACATGATGTGGCATGCTTTCCAAACCATTAGTGCCCCCGTGTTTCCACGGGAATACAAGCAAACGGCATATTGAGAGAGGGAGAAGCCGTCAATGAAGTAAAAGCGCCACGCGTTTCAAAAGCAAGGGTCGCGGTACAACGAACGATTCCCGCAGAATGATTGTGTCTCGTCAGAGCCAGCGAAACAAGCAGGGAGCTGCGATCCTTACAGTTAACGTGCTTAATTCAGAGAACCACTGCGGTATTAGAGTCACTTAATTACATCTTTGTGACTGGGCTCGGCAGGGTAGTGGGGAGCCAGCAAACCTAAGGCCAAGCGCTTCGTTATTATTATTATTATTATTTGTTTATTTAGCAGACACCTTTATCCAAGGCAACTTACAGAGACTAGGGTGTGTGAACTATGCATCAGCTGCAGAGTCACTTACAACTACGTCTGACCCGAAAGACGGAGCACAAGGAGGTTAAGTGACTTGCTCAGGGTCACGCAATGAGTCAGTGGCTGAGGTGGGATTTGAACCGGGGACCTCCTGGTTACAAGCCCTTTTCTTTAACCACTGGACCACACAGCCTCGCTTCGTTCTTGTTTAATGAGCACCGAGAAACAGGCAGTCTTCAGGAAGGGACTGATGTCAGATAAACAGGGCTCCTGAACAGCACAGAGTTCATGAAAGTCAAGTAAAACTCACAGCAGGAATCCCATGACTCCCCATCGCTACACAAAGAGCAGCTTGTTTTTATTATTGTTGGCTACAGACAGTCAGGCTGCTCCAGTCTATAAGAGATAGGTTAAAAGGAAGAAAGTCAATTCATTAAACCAGGAAGCATTTCGCACCGCGTTTGGAACACTTCCCAAACAAGGCAGGATTGGGAACAAACAGGGGTTCTGGCTATTGTACAGCACACCTCTGCAAAGTCATCAAGCCAACTTAAACACAAACGAGAGAGACGTCTCTAGTTATGATAACACAGCGTGACACAAAACCATTCACACAACAGCAAGTGGCAGGGTGACCCGATAGCTTCCTTTATGGATACAATCACAGGAATATCTGGGCTCAGCTGAGATACTCCATATATAATGCCATTCAACAGGATTATGACATTGCACAAAAAAACAAGTTACAGGGAGTTACTAATAACTGAGCAAATGCACCACCATCCACCAGTACATATGTTACTGGACTCCAAAAGCACTTCAGGATAGCGTGCAAATAGAGGGAATTGCCCTCCCACAGCTCTGTTTTGCGTGCGTGTGCGTGTGTGCGTGGTGATCTAGTTAACGTCTGTGTGTAAGTGTGAGTGAATTCTGAGTATGCATTCTACAGCAGCGTCGGGGGAAGTGACTGTACATTGTATTCTGTGATCTGCGTGTGTGTCCTGCCTGTACGAGCAAGTGACTGTTATTTTAATGTCTCTGTGTTTCTGTGGCTCCTCCATTACTTTTTTTCACAAAGCCCCTTGCATAATCAGGAACAAGACCCATGCCAAGGCTGTGTGTGTACACACAAGCTTATTCTAAATGCATGGCAAAGTACACCACAGCCTGCGTGCTGAGTATTTTGTACTCCAGGGAGCTGCCGTTAGTGGGGGAAGGAAATCATCAGAAAACCCCTTGTTAGTTCCATCGTGCACTCACAGGCTTGTGAGGACCCCACTGTTCCAGTGGTTCAGCTCCCCCATAGAATTACCTGCGTTCCAAACATACAGACTGGCTCTTATGGGCTACAGGGTCAAAGTTGTTTCCAATGTATTGGAAAAAAAGTCTTGCCCTTTGACGCTTTCAATAGCTTTTTTGGAGTGGTTGAGTTGGGCTCTCTACAGCCAACGCTTCCTTTTAGAAAACGTGAAGAAACTGGGCGGAGCGTACATTTTGACAAGTTGTGGATGGAATAAGAAGAAACAAGGAATCAGATTTTACTACACATTGAAATTTGGTTTTGGCATAGCTTTACCCGAGCTGGATCTTTAGACTTGGGAGCTAATCCAAACCACTTCTCCTCGTCTGCAGAGATCTTTCAACCAAAGCCTTCCCGGGAGCCTCTGTTGAGAAGCCAGCCTCGTGGAAACTCAGTGCTCAGCAGACTCCTTCCTGCCAGGGAGAGATCTCAGCATTACAGCAAACAAACCAATCTGTCTCTCCTCAATCACACACTCTCAACCGTTTCGAAAAGAAAGTCCCTTTCAATAAAGCACTTGTTTTGGAGAGGAAGTCATTAGCAAAGGCATTGTTTTTTTGCATAACTGCCAGACCTCTAATCTTGAATCAGTAAATGTGCTCTGAACTGTAATCACAGACTCACTATCCGCCCCCGCGACTAGGAACGCTCCGTTACAGTACAAATGAGGCCGGGCTCTCAGTAATAAACACACGTGGGCTTGTTTGTTTATTTCAGGGTATTCAGACATGACTGATCCACTGGGAAGAAGTTTTCAAGGAACGCAGCATTTCCTGTTTTTCAGGCTGATTGGTTGCTACGAAGCCCAGCGTGATATCCACGGTGTATTTTGTGGGAAGCAATAAAAATTTTTTTTTAAAAAACACAGAACACAGGTTTAAATAAATGAATGTTTACAGTGACCGCTGCATCACTGCAGTGATCCTATATCCCAGTAAAACGATTCTCTCATCCCAGATCTCGTCTCTCTCCTGCGACACAGAAACACAATTACCAAAACTGCTGCATTCATTTAGAAATACGGGAAAGAAACCCTTTACATTCCAATCCAATTCAAAGTGAATTCTGATTCATATACTTCTCACCAATTAGCTAGAATTGATCAAGTGTGAATGGTAAAGAGGAACATGCGCGTGCTGATTTTGTATTTATAAGATAGAAGTGTGAATCCAGCAGGTTGCATAAGCAAGGAAAAAAAATGTGTGGGAATGCTGAATCTTTTATCTGACATTCACGCCCTGAACACACTGAGCACACGCCTTGCAAAAGAACCCTCGGCTACAACTAACAAGAGTTTCCTTACACTAGCGCTCGCTCTCTGGCGCTTGGCATGGAGTTATTTGTCGGAGAGCCCAATAGAGACCAGCAGTGTTGACAGAATTAGACAACAAGCTCAGACCGCTGACAGTGAGCTCTCAGGCACCAGACTCCCGCAGTAACCCTGATCCTCTCATCTTGTATTCGTTCTACTAACTTGTAATTTTTTCTTTGTGCTTTGAAGAAGTAACACTTCTGTGCATGCCTGGGCGGCTGTGAGACAGAGTGCTTATCTTTCCAGCGCACAGTGCCCGGTGTCCGGTTTGATTTCCTAGCTCCTTCTGCCGCCAGGTTTTCATCCATTTAGTGATGAATAATTTCAGTGTGAAGTGGCTTTACACTGAGGATTACTGATGCAGATTGTTTGGCCCTATTTTGAAGCAAAAGCAAAGGCAGATCTTCAGAGAGTAATACAATCATTATTATTATTATTATTATTATTATTATTATTATTTGTTTATTTAGCAGACGCCTTTATCCAAGGCGACTTACAGAGACTAGGGTGTGTGAACTATGCATCAGCTGCAGAGTCACTTACAATTACGTCTCACCCGAAAGACGGAGCACAAGGACGTTAAGTGACTTGCTCAGGGTCACACAATGAGTCAGTGGCTGAGGTGGGATTTGAACTGATTGTATAAAACAATCAGTTGAAATCATTACTGATTGTATAAAACCAGAATAAAAAAGAAAATTTAAAGAGTTACAGCCATTTTATTTCTCTTCTGAAAACCAGCCTGCACCTCTGCACCAGGGTTGGGCTCAATTGTTTGTTTTTTTTCAATTCCAATTCCATTTTTCAATTCCTTTTTAAAATCAATTCCCAATTGCAATTCCAAATCCCATTCCCAAATATACAACTTGAATGGATTTGAAGCACTTGTATTGCAATTGTGTAATAGCATGTGCTTTTGACAAGCAGTACACATGCTTGACCAGTGGTATATATGTTTGCTCAATGATGTTGTAAAAGGAACTAGGATTGGAATTGATTAGAAGAGAATGGGAATTGGAATTGGAATTGATTAAAATAGAATGGGAATTGGAAATGAAAAAAAAGGAATTGACCCCGCCCTGCTCTGCACTAGCTTAAAAACAGGTGCAAATGCAACCAGAAACTATGCTGAATGAATAGCATGGATCTAAACCTGAACACAGACTCAACAAAGACACAAGGGCATCCAGGAGGGCAATCCACAGCGCGCTGGGCTAGACGATAAGAAACAGCCCCAAAGCCATCACGTCTGTGAGCTTTAAACATCACAGGGAGCCTAATAACCAAGGAGGATTGAATCAGCCTCATATCAAACCCAGCGCGAGAACAGAGGATAGCAGTGCACGTGGCAAAGGTTACTCAGGCAGCCAGTCCCTGAGTGAAGGTGAATTAGTAGACAGAGCTTCCATTAGAACAGAGCCTGCGAGTGGGGCTGAGCGCACACCAGGTCAATGCTGTTACTGCAGTTTCCTGGAGTGGAAAAGGAAAGGTTATTGCAATTTGATTAGAAACAAATGTCAACAGTACTGGGTTAGGCCATGCTGGGGACAGGAGGGCTGGGGCAGCCAAGAGTCTGAAACACTGAGAAAGTCAGAGAGGCAGCATCCCTGCAGAAGAAAAAGGGAGCCCATCCACACATATTCCCACAAAAAATACAACTTAAAGTGAATTTAAATAAAAAGACAACGTCAAAAAGACCAGTCGACCAAAATACACAAAACTGTAAAAAAAATAATACACACAGTCTGCTTTTACAGACATGTTTCCCTTCCCTTTTCTTTTGTAATTTCTACATTCCTAAAGACAAGTAATGTCTCAATTGGACAGCGCGTCTCCCCGGGGTAAAAGCCTGTCTCTCGCTAATGAGCTGTTGATACTCACACTCAGCTAGCTGACAAGGGAAGCACAGCGGAGCGGAGCGGAGCACTCACAGCCAATGAGCCGTGAGCCGGCACAGAGCCTCCGGTTTGCTTAAGCATCGGATCTGTAGAAAGAATGGACAGGCAGGCAGCAACGACAAGGAGACACCTGCCAGAACACTGTCAATAAGACACAGGTCCACCGCCAGCAATCCGGGTTTAAAGTGACCGTGCAGGCAAGCTGGGGGAAGAAACCTGCAGTGCAGCCTTAGCGATTGTGTCTCAAAACTCATCAGCAACTTGAGCAGTCTAAATCTGTCAAATCTGCTGGGTTTCCCATATTGAGCGTTCTACGTTGTATTCTCAGGACACAAATATGCAGGAATCACTCAGAAATACTTTGGGAAAAAAAATTCTGGGAGCGGAAGGGTCCTGTGGTGACAGAGAATTGTAAGTCCAGGGTGCGGAATGCTTACACACACACTGGGGATGCACAGGCCTTCCACACTTCAAAACCAGTCATTTAGTGGGTCTGTGTGTTCAGAAGACAAGCATGTTTCTGTGCAATATTGAATCGTTACACAACCTGCTATGATGTTGTTTTATTTCTCCTAACAGCTGCTGCGGTTCCATTGTAAATAACTGAAGGAATCTCTATGGAAACGGCTGTAAGTTTACCAGGTGGTGACCAGTTGCTACTCGATTGCAAAAGACAGTAATTGATTGCAGATCACTGCAGAGAGATTTAAAGCATGGGATGTTTCAGCTATAAAACTGAGATTAAACAAAACTAGTAACTGTTAGCAAGAACAAGGGGGGGGTCAACTTTTAAACAGCCTCAGGTGTCCGATCTGCACAGGCATCAGCACTTGAAGGGTTAAATCCGTCCTCGATGCTAATACGGGTCATAACGGGGATCAGAAAGCATTTCACTCAGCTATGTTCAGAATCCAAGGCATCACACCATATCATTTGGGTTGTTTATCTCCACCAACAGGGTTTCGAACTCTCTTGAGTCAACAAAGCAGGACCCCTCCTAGACCCCTTTGTCCCTACAGAGGTCGTGATGTCATCACACAGCATTCCTAAATACACCCCCACCGCCCATGCCTCTTTTCCATACTATTTTAATTACGGGAAAAAAAATGAGTCTGTTCTGAGAGAAATCGTATGTGACTGACTCCAGGACAACAAGGGATCCCCCAGCCTGGTTCTGGAAGCAGGACAACCCCCCCACACCCCCCTCCCGGGGTGAATGAGCCAAAGAGACAGGGTTGAATAATCCAGGATTAGTGTATCCGCCTGCATTTTGGCCAAACGCAAATATTCCAAAGCTCCGTTAGCGAAGGAGTTCAGCCTCCCATGGTATTTATTTATTTGGAGATTTGTACAGGCAGTGGCCCTTAGACTCTGAACCACATTTGTTTTCATAAAGACCTTGTTCCCAAGCTGCGTGTGGAATGTATCTAAGATACCCTGAGCTACAGCATGCGCATTTCTCCAAAATCAGCCCTGTCCCCATGCAGGGGGTAACGATGACAGCCAGAACGTCAAGCAGTAGGAACATATTGACACTTCACTTATCCTTGTTCTGCATGGCCGGCACCAGCTGGCCTACTCAACCTCCTGTATAAAAACTGCAGAGTGGTATGTTTTACAACACAAGCAAACACAGTCTTTCTGAATCATTTGCTTTCCTTCCCCTTTTCTTTCATTCATCTGTTGACTGCAGCATCAATAAGCCCTTGTAGGACACCCTGAATGCTTTGCCATGCTTTCTGTGTTTGAAAGTGCTATTGGGGAATCCAGTCATTATGGGTTTTTAGTCCTGGTTCTTTCTGAACAGCTCAGTTTCTCTAACACGATCACACGTGACACAGATCTTAGAATGGCCTCCGACTTCCTGCTTGAAACCTGGAAATAGGATGTCAGAGGTCAGAAAAAACCATCTCCTGAAGAAAACGAGCTGTGAGCAAGATCAATCAGCACTGATAAAGAAGCGCGCAAGCTGAAAAAAAAAAAAAAGATGGGAACCACCAACTGCTATTGCTAACATGCTTCTGAAATGTGCTTAATTTAAGTGTGTCTGTTTCACATGCGCCCACACTCTTCACAAAGCTATCCCACTATGTCTGAACCCATAGCACTGGAGGACTAAAATCACTGCCGAGGAAAATCGTAAAAAAAGCAACAAGCCCATTAAAGATGTCTGACGATAAGCCTGTCACTCTGCTTGTCACACATTGTATTATCAAACCCACTGCCTTACCCACAGCAGCCCAAAACTCTAACCACTGAGCTCCTCAAACCCACTGCCTTCCACACTGCAGCCCAGCACTAACCACTGAGCTACTCAAACCCACTGCCTTAACCACAGCAGCCCAGCACTCTAACCACTGAGCTACTCAAACCCACTGCCTTACCCACTGCAGCCCAGCACTCTAACCACTGAGCTACTCAAACCCACTGCCTTCCACACTGCAGCCCAAAACTCTAACCACTGAGCTACTCAATCCCACTGCCTTACCCACAGCAGCTCAGCACTCTAACCACTGAGCTCCTCAAACCCACTGCCTTCCAAACTGCAGTTCAGAACTCTAACCATTGAGCTACTCAAACCCACTGCCTTACCCACAGCAGCTCAGCACTCTAACCACTGAGCTACTCAAACCCACTGCCTTACCTACAGCAGCCCAAAAATCTAACCACTGAGCTATCCTCTGTTTTGCCTGTAATGCACCCAGTATTCTGTAGAAAATACTATATATTGGTTGAAATGTAATTAGAAGCACACGGCCACAGCGTGGGAGATGATGAATGGAAGGTTTGTACACAGCTAGCAATCACAAATCACACAATTGCAGTGCAAAGAGGCATGCCCCAGCAAGGGTAAGCACTGTCCTTCTCAACAACAACAAAATATTCTGTGCCTTTTATCAAATCTTGTGTTTGTTTTTGTTCTGGGAAGATGGTAATACTATGCAAATAAGCATCGAGACCGAACGCTAACTGTTATTCTGAGTAAGCGATCGTACTTTCTGCTGCACTGGATTTTACAGTGATTTTATGTCAGTGTACTACTGCAGTGCGCAGAAAAAGCTAAACAAAGTGTAGCGAAGCAAGGTAAAGCCACGCTCTAAAACCTTGGCATGGTGTTCCATAAATGTGCACATTAACCACACTGAGCATTTGAAATGGAAGTGGCTTTTGAAACGATTGCTGTATTGTACAAGGGGGTGTGCATCCTACCGTGGCTGGGTGAAACAGCTCATTGTATTCTCCCTGTGCGTCGAGAATGGATATTGCTTTCAGGTGATGAAGTTTCATGCAGGTTAGTACAATAAATAACAGCAGTATTTTAAAATTCCGGAGCCAAAGATAAGAGAGCCCACGCTTCCTGCATTCGTCAATATTTGCCTTTAAACAGAGGACAGAAAAATCAGTTTTTACTACTTCAGCTTTATAGTCACATTTCTGAAATAGTTCAGCTGTAGGGCTTGAGGAGTCTAGTAATTGGTTAGCAAAGGGGTGTTGGTGGGGGTTGGGGATGAACAGGACAGGGCAATACATCCCAAAATGATTACTTTATCACTAAAACCCAAGTTGTTTTTAAACTTTAGAAAGAAAACTGTATTAATGAATGAACCTCAGTTGTGTGTAGAACAGCCCATCTACCTGCCTGTTCTTCAGAAGAAAGCACTTTCTCCTTCGTCTCGAGCCCTGTAACGATCAAAACCATTTCTTTGCGTCTCCAGATCTGAGACGGAGAGAGACGACAGCAAAGGCCAGCTTCTCTTTCAAGAAAGATCCAAGGACTGCCCGAGTGGCAACATCATTCACAATCATCAAAGAGTCCAGACACACATGACATTCCCACGTCACCAGAACTCAACGGCATGTCTGCAAGCCCAGAAGTGTCAGAGCTCATTACCTTCCGGGCTCCCAGGCTCAGCTGTGGGGCTCGTACAGCAGGATCTGGTGAGAGGGCTTGTGCTGCCATCTGATTACAAATAATCAAAGTCAAGCCCTCCCCTGCATACCAGAGCTGGGGGCCTGGGGTCCCTGTGCAAGGAGAAAAGACTCTGCAAAGATGAAGGGAAGAGAGCAAACTGACAGAGTTACAGGAGTCAATTATTGTGTAGAAAGGTCTACAACGGGTGGCTCTTTTTAAGTATGCAGAGCAATTTCCATGAAGGCTGTTTCCCTGATAACTGAAGCATGCATATTCAAAATGCAACCCAGTACAAACTGTGCATACATATTCGTACATAGCAACGAGGACTCTTAGGAAAGCATTGACAAGAACATATACTAATTGTGCACTATTAATATCGTTGATGAAGTTATGAAGTTCTAGTGTGTACGCTTCTTGCCTGGGTGGATATTTGACCCTAGTGTGTGTTCTACTGCATATATTATCCTTGAGTTGTGACAATATGATTTATCTCACCAGTTGTTTTTGTTTAGGTCGATTTCCTGTTAAACTCTTGCCAATCCACCGATTTTTAAACACGTTGTCTCTTCTCATTTTAAAAGCACTCCATAACCTGGACGCTAATTAGCTGGCTTGTGAAATGTCTTACAAGTCAGTAATACAATGATGGGGTTTTGGATAACTGCATGCCATCTGAAACCCCCCCAACTGCACGGCTAGCTGGCAAATAGCCTGTGCAACAGCCTCTATCCACTCATAACTGCAGAGTGCTCTAGTAGTATAGGAAAGAGAACTCCATTCAACACTGCAGAGCGCTCAAAGAAAGAGAACTCCATTCAGCACTGCAGAGTGCTCTAGTAGTATAGGAAAGATAACTCCATTCAACACTGTAGAGTACTTTAGTAGCATAGGAAAGATAACTCCATTCAACACTGTAGAATACTCTAGTAGCATAGGAAAGAGAACTCCATTCAACACTGCAGAGCGCTCAAAGAAAGAGAACTCCATTCAGCACTGCAGAGTGCTCTAGTAGCATAGGAAAGACAACTCCATTCAACACTGCAGAGCGCTCAAAGAAAGATAACTCCATTCAACACTGTAGAGTACTTTAGTAGCATAGGAAAGATAACTCCATTCAACACTGTAGAATACTCTAGTAGCATAGGAAAGAGAACTCCATTCAACACTGTAGAATACTCTAGTAGCATAGGAAAGAGAACTCCACTCAAAACTGCAGAGCGCTCAAAGAAAGAGAACTCTGTTCAGCACTGCAGAGTGCTCTAGTAGTATAGGAAAAAGAGAACTCCATTCAACACTGTAGAGTACTTTAGTAGGAAAGAGAACTCTACTTATAAAACTGTCCTTTTTTATTTCTTGTAATGTAATCATTTATTCTATAGCCTACAATAGAGCTCTGAAATAGGTCATTCAGGAACACACTTTTAAAAGAAATCTACAAAGATGCAATTGACCAAAAGAAGTAGCAACAGCAATAATCATAATATCAAAAGAACGCACTGCTTAAAGGGGATGATGCGAGACCGATAACCCCGTATTCACACAGTTTGTTGTAAAACACAAATTGCAAAAAAAGATTTAGAAGTGCTTTAATAATACAATCAACCCCAAATGCAAAGATGCAGGTCAGTACATTTGCTTCCATTTTGAAACTGTGATTGCAATTCTAATCTTTATTTCTGTTCAGACCGGCAGGGTTTGCAAGCTGTTCTCCGCTTTCATTCATGGTAAATCTCACTCAAAACAACGTCACATCGGGACGTATCCATTGCATCACCCCCCAGAACTGAAACCATCATTAATTACACGGGTAAAACGAAACCAATGCTGCCTTCGAGCTAAATGAGTAAACAGCCACCTGCCTCAATTAGCTGTGTGAGAACATGCATAGATAGATATTATATATACACATATTAGCTGTGTGAGAACATGCATAGATAGATATTATATATACAGATATTAGATGTCTTGCATCCACTTTGGCCTTTTGAACATGTGCAAACTGTTCAGCCCATTTGAATCCAATTATCATCCCCCAGTTTCCATGGGAACCACCTGCGATAAATGCTGGGGCCCATAATAGCCTGAGCCATTTCCCAAATTACACCCGCCCTCAATCAGCACGGAGCATTAGGCTTCTTCCTTCTCTGATTCCTGATATAGACACGGGACCGCTTTCAGCCCAGACTGTCTGCCCGCCATGACAAACAGGGGTCCCGGTACTAAAGGTCAGCACTAAAATAAACTTCAATTAAAAGGAAAGAGGCATTTCCATTAGATTAGGCTGTGGGACAGGGAGAGGGATACATTTAAAGAACACTAATGCACCTGGAAACCAGCTCCAATGCAATTAGTTCTTGTTATCAGAAGTTCTTTTTTTTCTTTAATCTGATGATACTTCTACTGTACAGGGTATAGTCCCTTTGATCATGCATGCCTGTTTCTAAAGAGGTCCTGTCCACACACACGAGGGAAGTTTCTTTGCACAACCGCCTCTCACTTCTAACCATGATACCATACCGACTCCCTCCCAGTCCCTGATCTCTAACCTCTAGACAACACTCAGTCCCTCAGATCTAACCACTAGACCACACTACCTCCCAGTCCCTGATCTCTAACCTCTAGTTAATACAGACTCCCAGTCCCTCAGCTCTAACCCCAATGAATAGTGTGTACGATGCTGCCCCAGTGCTCATGGCTTGTAGATAACTTTGTATAAACAACCATTACGCAGTGGAATTTCACAGAGCTCAATAAAGCCTGCTGGCTTAATTGCTAACAAAATAATTCACGGTCTGCTAAAAAAAAAAAATAATAATATGTGAGTGACCTATAAACAGCTTAAAAAAAATGTTTAAAGCACAGTTCTGGCTCCTAAACCTCCTCCGAGCTGTGGCAATGACAAACGCAAGCGACAGCCGCTGATGTAACGTATACCATTCCTCCTCCTGTAGGAAACAGGGACTGCGCTGGGCTCCTTTAAGAGGAAAACGCACACAGAGGAATGCGCTCCACAGCATGCATGCTACTCCCACGACCTGCCCAGAGAACGGGAGATTTATCTGTCGTGTACTTTCCTCGTCTGATTACTGTAAATAATCACACTGCATCTCCCACAAGCTGCCGCTGACACGCTGCTCAGTAAATGCAGGGCTCTTTACTGGATTCCTGGAGCAGATCTGCTGATACGCTGATGTCTGGGGATGGGCCACACAATCTGATCAGAAACCCGCAGATTGTTCCCTGTTGGCTTCACACACACACACACACACATGTCTGTAGTCCTATATTTGTGGGGACTTCTCATTGACTCTCACTGTATTTTTATTTACTATTTCTAACTCCAGTCAGACAAAACTCCACACAGGGTGAAAGTTATATTTAGTTAGGCACATTTTTTTTTTTTTTTGAAGGCATATTTAGTTCTTAAAAAGGTGTTTTACAAAGTGGGGACGTCCCCACAGCGTTGTTTCTTTCAGGAGTTACTAGCTTTATGGGGACACTTTCTCAAATTTTGTCCCCACATTGATAGTAATACATGCCCACAGACACACACACACACACACACACACACACACACACAATGTTGCAAACGTAGCACTGGGGCAAATGCAAATGTCTGAAATTAGCCATGCAGAGACAGATGTTGCAAAATCTTCAAATTCACAGTCTTATTTGGAACTTCATCCTGCAGCAGCTTGCATTCTGCAGTACGAGGGCAACGCGCATGTCTTCTCTTCTTTCAGTCACTGACATGAAGGGTTTATAATTGAAATGCAAGCCACCCGGAGATTGTTTTGCAAATGATCCGCATTAACCCAAGACCTATCATTTTATTAATAGTCAAATAAGAACAGCTATTGTTTCAAGCTGTCCAAACAGAAGTAACCACTTATTAGATGCATCAGCATTGGGGTTCATATGTCATGCACATCCTCTTCATAACTGGCTCAGCTTCACTCAGTCTATAAACAACAAGCTGTAGTTGTGTACTGTCTACAGTACTGAGTGAATTATCATGCTGTCACACAATGCCAAAGAGACCAGTGGCTGTCTTAAACAAGAGTGTGGTTCTGTACGTCCACAGCTGACATGTGCTTTACATGAAGCTCAGCATGGCTACCTTGCTATTGGTTGTGTTCTCTCAAGGGTATTGGGGGTATCTAGGATACTCACCCCCCTTTTATTTTTGAATTCTGAAAGATCAAAGACTTGATGTTTAATCACGTAGAGGATTGTAAAAACCCTGGAGCTCCTACAGACTCTGAACTTGCACACTGCTCTGAAAAGGGCTGTTAATGGCTCACTGCTAAATAGTACACAATACAACAATTTTATTGCTTGCCCTTCATCGATGGAGTCTAAAGGCTGCTACCCACCAGACACGATGCGGCAAGCACAACTGTGCAGCGATGAGTCAAAATGAATAGAACCTCTACTTCTGATAAGTATCTTTCACACGACACGCGATGTGACAGGTGACGCAGGACTGGCACCGGGGCAGTGCAAAATAAATAGGACTGAATCCTACTAGGGCATTGAGCAATCAGAGAACAGCTTCAATGCACGTGGTCCAGCAGGGTGAAGCAGTATCCAGAATGACGGAGGAAACAATAATATCATTGAAAAGATACCCAGAGTTTATAACAAACGGCATCACAATTATAAAGATACAGATTTGAAAGATAATATATAGGAGTCTATTTCGAAGGAACTGGATAAGCCTTGTGTGTATGATTTATTGCCATATATGTTGAAATACCATCAGAGAAGACATTCATAATTTCCATATCATGTTGACGAATATTTACCAGTCTTGATCATAGTTTTGTCAATAGCCATTTTGAGCAGTTGTATAGAGCTGGCAGTTTTCACACCTGTCGCATCGCCTCTGTGTCACTTCTGGTGTGTGTTGTCATGTCGCTGGGACTCGCTTTGAAAATGTCTTGTCGCCAGTTATAAAATTGCATCACGTCTGGTGTGTGGAGACCCTAACTTTGAGACTCAAAGAGGCTGTTTATAGCCTGAAGTATTTCAGCACTGCCTCCAGTTTCCAATCCAAACATCACTCCAAACCACGTTGCGTTTCATCAGCAATATCCGTCTTTAAAATACATCAACAACAACGCTCTTGTTTTGAAACTAGCTGGGTTGTTTGTGCCGAGCGCAGTCCTGTTATTATAAATGAATTGGCTCGGTTTTGGGAAGAATAATTGAATTTGTTGAAAACAATCACCCGACAACTCCTTCTTTTCTTTGTGCCAGGGGTGGATGGTTTTTGTGTTCAGGACATATTGAATTATTAGTTAGATACTGCAGCGAGATGAAGCAATATGTGGAAGGAAAGAACAAAGCCACAATCTGGGGCTGCCAAACTAAAGTAATATTTTCAAAACTGTATCAGTTACAGCCCACAGTATTTATTTATCAGAGATGGGAGACAGAATAGAATTATCTGCTGAACAAATAGCACAGGGGTTGTGGGCTCTGTTACAGTATAGAGGGGTACAGATTGAGGGAGAGTTGGGGGCTCTGTTACAGTATAGAGGGGTACAGATTGAGGGAGAGTTGGGGGCTCTGTTACAGTATAGAGGGGTACAGATTGAGGGAGAGTCGGGGGCTCTGTTACAGTATAGAAGGGTACAGATTGAGGGAGAGTTGGGGGCTCTGTTACAGTATACAGGGGTGAAGACTGAGGGAGAGTTTTTTTGGATTCTTAATTTGTTTTCCCTTAACTTTCTGCATTAGAAAAAAAAAATCCCAAAACTTAGGCCTTTCATTGACACAGTAATGAAAGAAAGAAAGATTCTGTGGCCCACACTGGGACTTGGATATCCAGAAAGCTGCAGCTCAAGGCTGTAACTCTAACCACATTCCTTTCAAAAAGAACTCAGCTAAACAGAGAGCGCCAACCACAAACGCCAAAGCAAGCAGCCTGGTGGCTCCAGCTGAGGAGCTGAATTAGTGTCACTGTACAAACTGCGTGTCCTGAGTGCAGTAATGCATTAGTGTCACTGTACACACTGTGTGTCCTGAGTGCAGTAATGCATTAGTGTCACTGTATACACTGTGTGTCCTGAGTGCAGTAATGCATTAGTGTCACTGCATACACTGTGTGTCCTGAGTGCAGTAATGCATTAGTGTCACTGCATACACTGTGTGTCCTGAGTGCAGTAATGCATTAGTGTCACTGCATACACTGTGTGTCCTGAGTGCAGTAATGCATTAGTGTCACTGCATACACTGTGAGAAATTAGTGTATACCCAATGCACACACCAAATCCATTCAGTGCCCCGGCTGACAATTCATACTCCAATGGTGAAACATTATTCAGAAAACAAAAAAAACAACTCGTCTCCAGGAAAAATATCCAATAGCTTACCTCACTGATTTTAATTTCACGACATCAATCTCCCAACACAAAGCACAATTTAAACCCCAAATCCGAAAAGCATGACAACAATATAAAACAGTGCTGCGAGACCTGATACTTTATCCTGGCTATTTATCTTGTGCTAGATTCAAACCCAGATCTCCAGGTATTCAAGTTGAGTGCAGTAGCAGACTACGCCACTTGGCTCTATGTCCCTGTGTGGAAATGTTGATCCTGGGCTGGACCTGATGGAGCGACCCAGCGGAGCAAGGCTCTGCTGCTCTACTCTGCGGTTACACTGAGCCTCTGGTTCACCAGTTAAATCATTCTTCAGTGCCGCTGATGACACATAATTTTCTGCTTCAGTTGTGGGATAAACATCAGATCCCGCAGTCGCTATGGCACGTCCTACAGCTGCTCCCCCCCCTCAGCTATCCCTCCCAGCAGCACCCCGTTAGGAAAGACAGGCAGAACTCACAGGCGACCCAGCTTGGGCGTGGTCTGGAATAGCAGCTCGGGAAGGACTTGCAGCTTGTTCCTGTTCAAGCGCCTGCGGGAGAGAACGGCAGAGCTTACACAGGGACACAGACAGGCAGAGAGACAGTGTCTACACACAGCACTGGAAAGTGGCACTATTAAATACAGAAATAAATGAAACACCCCGGGCTATAGAGACCCAACGTGGTGACAGCCATGTGCCAGGGTATACCCAGGTGTTTCTCACGTATCCCCACCCCCGCAGGTCACTCAGTAACTATTTACACCCAGTCAACAGTGGAGGAATGCTGGCGGGCATGTCTGAGAGGGCCTTGGACAAGCTGCTCCCTGACAAAGGCTCAATGAAATGGATCTGGGGGTGGAGCAGAGAGCTGTGAAATTCCAGGCTTGTGTGTGGAAGGTAAGGTCAGGACAGAGGCATCCAGGTACACTGCTGGACAGGAAGTGCCGGGAGGGGGGGTTCTGGGAATTACTGACTGACTTCCTGTCAAGAGGATACCAGTTTATCAGTACACTCGACCCGGGCTCCGAGTGATTGCTCTTCGTACTTATGAAAAACAAAGAGTCACGCAATACACAGCTTGAGCGTCGTCCAACTTGTTAAGCAAGAGGTCTACAAATTTATTATGAATTATCTGGAATTAAAAGCACTTCAGTAAAGAAAACAATGGAAATCAAACTGTTGATGTTATGAAGCTGGTCTCAAACAACTGAGGCCCGCTTTGAGTCCTCAAAATGTATAATAAAATGAATGACATTAAATGAAACCCACATAACACATTTTGTTATCCGAACACCTCTGCCATGAGCCCCGGATCGCTTCTGCAACGGGACGGTTTTGATTTGGCACATCGTCTGCAGTGCTGCTACAGTGTAATTTGTCTACATGATGGATAATTTGTAATTAATCTCATTCAATTGAAAACAGGCATGAAGGGTGATGGCTTTCTGATGACTCTGAACTCGCACACAAACAAATCTCGCAAGGGGAATGTGGTGAACGGAAAATCCTGCCCCGCTACTCTTTAATGTTTATTAAACTGCCTGGCTCTCCAGACTTCAACGCTGGCTGAAGATGATGATTTACAATCGCACGATTGCTGCCATTACTCGATGGAGTTTCAAAGGGCTTTCCTTACACTATCGAAATCCCTGCTTTAAATCATGGTCAGCATGTTGCACACAGATCTGCTTCCAGCTGGAAACCGGTTACCCACTGCTCTTGAGCTGTCCTCGTCGAGCTCCTGGATGTATTCTTTCTGGGTGACTGCTTCACTGCATTATAACCCTTCTGGACACAGGTTTGCATGCATTCCATGAAGATATTTGCAGCCTTCATCCTTCCTCCCTCCATGAAGCAGTCGCCTAGCTGCCCTCTCATGCTGTAAATTGAACAGGCTTTCTCCTGCTGCCACTTGGGGTGTAAAGGCAGATTATTCATTTCCCCTGCGCTCTGCACTCTGCATTTGTTTTCCACTTTGCATCCGCTCTGCCGCTCCCATGGGAACAGGGAATGAGTATCCTCACCATGCTACAGCGGCCCCTACTGGCCAGGAGGTGAAGCGGACACCTGCAGACCTGCAGGGCCATACTTTGCCCAGCAGGGGCCGGTTTCTCGCTGAGATCCAATATATTTGCAAATGAAGAATTAAACTAAATGCTAATAAGAGTAGGGAACGGTTCAGTCAGGCATACTCACAGTCGTTCCAGCTGTTTCAGATCCTGGAACGCGCCTCTCTCAATCACGCTGATCTGGTTGTCTTCCAGGTGCCTAGCAGAAAGGGAGAGACAGAACAAAACCCATTATCTGACACGACTCAAGGATGTGCTCGCACTTTTAATCTGCGTCCAGCGCTGTGACCTGATTCCTTCCATTACAAAGATGTTTACTTCTCTCAAACTGTGCCAGCTCTGGGTGAAATACAACCTAGAGAGGAGCGCCAGAGAGAGAAAGAAAGAGCGAGAAAGAGACAGAGAGAGAGAGAGAGAGCGAGAGAGAGAGAGAGAGCGCGAGAGACAGAGAGCGAGACAGACAGAGAGCGAGAGCGCGAGAGAGCGAGACAGAGATGACTGGGAGCCATAGCTTGGGTGCTGTTTTCAGTTGTATACTTTTTTCTTTGTTTGCTTGGTTGGAGAAAGAATAAAAGTGTGCGAAACCACGGAATTGCAGTCTTCCGAGTCTGGGTTTGCTATTTCATGCTGCTGACCAGCCTTGACCGCAACGCTACTACACCACACAAGTATTTGGTATTCTTTTTCCATCTGTGTCGCACTTTTTATATACAAAAAATCTCCTGTTTATACTACGGATTTTCTGTTCTTGCTCAAGGTTTTTACGATGGCTTTATCATGCTTAAAAATACTGACCTGTCACCCTTTGCTGCGCTTGGCTGTGCTTTTACCCTCGTTTAGGGGAGTATATATATTATAGAACTCTGCTGTATCTCTCTGTCTCTATCTCCTTGGCTAGCGACAGATTCCTAGCATAGCCAAGGAGATGGAGACAGAGATACGGCAGAGTTTCTTCCAATAGATTTCTGATGCAATGGGGAACATGGGGGGGGGGGCAATGTATTTGTTACAGTATGCTGTGATCCTGGTGTACAGCACTGGCTACTCTAGCAAGGTGAACCGCAATCAGAAGACAGGATATCCTTCTGCTTCACTGGAGAGGAGTCCGTGACAGCTGCTGAATTCTTTGGATTTAAATATTGTTTTAAACAAATGTTTATATACTAATCTGTCTTACAACCATTACTAAAATTTTCCTTCATATTATTTTGTAAAGGAGGTATGACAGGATTGGCTCAGAAACCCAAACAAACAGACTTTGGAGACCATCTCTAAATGTCATCGGCTCCAACAAAGGCTCAAAGTACAAGCTACAGCCAAGTGGGCTGAGAAAAGCCTGGCTCCAGTGAAAGGCTGTCTTTGCCCATTCCATGGCGGAGCTGTGATAGGGAACAGACAAACATCAGGGGAAAAACACTGTCTTAGTAATACAGTCTGCAAACGAAATGAAAAGATAAATACGTACTGTATATTGCTTTATAATAACCACACGGGATTGAACTGTGAAGCTCATAAGGATTACGGATGTGTGGTGAGCCACACCGGGGTGATGCCTTCAGTGAAGGTTTCTTGATTTCACCCCCTCTGCACTTTGAGGCTTGGGCCCTGTGTACTCCACAATGGGGAGGTTCAGTGGCATGGACAGTATTTAGAACAGGGGTGTCCAATCCCAGTCCCGGAGGACCATTCCAGTCCAGGTTTAACAGGGAAAAGGAGATCATTCATTACTTCAGGGCCTGGATGGAGGTTTAATTGAATCAATGAAACAATTTAGAACAGGGTTTGAACAAAGACCAGGAGTGGAAGTCTCAGTTTTTAAAACCAGACCTTTTACAAGACCTGTAGAGCATCACGCTCACAGGGGGAAAGACAAATACTCACAAAACCCGCAGGTTCTTTACTCCAGCGAAGTCCACTTTAGTGATCCGGGTGATGTTATTTCGGTCCAGGTCTCTAAAAACAGAGAGGAGAATTGTGAGAGTCAGGTTAGAAACTCAAAATCAAAAACTATGGTACCTGCATAATTCTGCAGTAGAACTAAAGAATGCAACCAATAATCTAACCTGAAACCGTCTTCCAGTGGCCCTGTGTGGCAGCAGTGGTTCTAATGACCTGGTCATTGTCTTGAGCACATTGCCTCACATTTGAATGGGTGCTTTGTCAGTCATGATGTTGTGAATACTCAGACAGCCGAGCCACGCTTATGTGGTGCTGGAGGGAACGATACCTGGAATGCAGCTTCTACACTGCTTGCTCTCTGCAGCCTGCCACAGAGGAAAGAAGCAGGGCTTATAATACAGCATGCCTCCACTCACCCAGCCCCACAGAGCAGCCGAGAGGAGAAACAGAAGATGAATCCATCTGCGTTCATCTTTAGAGTGTTCTTCATAGGAAGCCACTTGTAATGATGCCTTTCAACAGCCTACCAATCAATTTACAAGTACCAAAAACTTGAACTACTCAACCATACCCAATTCAAAGACAGTATATGAATCCATGCCAAGTGGTACAAACATTTCAGTCAGCATCGGCTGAAAAACAACCTGGTTTCAAATGTCTCTTGATGGGCAGCCCCAACTTTGCATGCACTGAGGTGCCTTGGTACAGCAACATTACAAACAGCTTGGTTTCAGCCCTGGTTGACCCACATTAGGTGTGATCAATGTTATAGGGGATCATCACTGTAATGAATCGCCCCTGCCAAGTCAGTGTCATTTTGTTTAATAAACCTGATAACAGCACGTGCAATGCAATGCGTAGCCTGGGAGGATTGTGAGGTTTGTAAGGTCTCGTTTAAAGATTAGAAAATGGTATTCCCTTCCAGACACATTGGGACTAACATAATAAATAGACCCAATCTGGTTGTAAGTGGTTGCCAATCAGCCTCCCAGGTCCTCAGCTCTATTCGCTTGCCACAGATAACTTCAGCCCATTACACCACACTGCCTCCCAGACTCACAGCACTTCTGAATGGGCTATCCAGCCTCTCAGTCTCTCTGCTCGAACCAGCCTCTTATCTCACACACTACACGGTTTGGTAAATAATGTTCAGCGATGGCAATGGGAGCTACCCTGTACGAACTGTTGGTAAGAGGGGCAACGTCCTGAATCACCTCATTATCCAAGATATCAGCCAGCGTGACAGACAATGATTGCCACGGCAGTTTGAACACATATACATCAACCAAAGCAGTGTTTTACATTAAACTCCTATGCACAGGCTCTCAGTTTCGAGCGTTTGCATCACTCCTGAATCGCTGCTGCTGCGTAAGCTTCGGTTTGTTCAAATAAAAACATCAAGGGTTAAAAAGTTAAAGGAGATGCCAAGCTCCAGCTCCTTGCCGAGCAGGCTCAGTGTGTTTCTCATAATGTACATAAACATTTAGAAATCTGATTTAAAGCTGTATTGGATTTCAAAGGGCTTCCACAGCGCTGTGCCTGGCTCTTCAAGCTCGTTAATTAAACACACATTGGAAGCCGACATGGGACAGCTCTCCCAGGATAAGGAAATCTCACTACAGCCTTTCAATGTGTAGCGAAAAAAATCAACCAATCACAACGTCTTTTCCACAATTAAACACAAGAGCATCCACGCACGGGATGTTCCGCTAGAATTTTACAATCAAAATAAAGGCTTTTGGGTTCTTTGAACTGGATACAAGTCAGGTTTACAAAACTCAATAACTAGTCTGATTCACCATCTTTTATTTCGCACTCCAATGCCCCTTATTTTTCCTTTATTTCCTAAATCCTACAGTAAAACAATCCTTGACTTGATCAAACAGGCACAGCTAGGCAATTCATACAGTATTAACACTGTGTCATAGCTTTTCAAGTAGCTAACACTCTATTCTGAAGGAAATGTGTTACGTATAACATTTTGGATAATAATTCTACATGCAGTTCCGTATCCTCTGCTTCAGTGTTTTCCACATTGGCAAGCCAGATCTGCGAGGGGCCAAATCTGCAATAGGCTGACATCACCATCATGGGAGCACCCAGGTGTTCAAGAGGGTGCTGTGCCAGACTTCCTTTTAAAAAAAAGAAATAGATAAAGCTAACAAGGACCACATGCCTTGACAGTGCTGGCAATCTGCTGCCACATACAATGGAATATAATTCAGATTGAAATTCTAGGTTTAAATACTGCAGATCTAGATGACCAGTGATCCTGCATTGATGTTTAATGAGTAATTACCTGTGCAGGTAGTTCTGTACAACACAATACACGAGGCTCTCTCACCTCTTCAGACACTGCCAAACATCTGTTGCCAATCACAGCTACTTAGAAGAATGAGTCATGGTTGCTACAATTGATAAGAATGCCTCCATTAGCGCATTGGCTCAAATGGATCTCCCTGGCTAGTTGTGAAAACAGGAAACACACATACAACCAATTACAGTGCGGCATAAGAGTTCACAGATGTTTGTTTGTGCCACAGGGTCACGGCTAAGCTTTTTCCCCTTTTATGCATCCTTGACTTTAACCACTCCCATCAGCATATCTGAGCAGATCCAAAGAAGCAAATTCAATTAGCAGTTGGCAGAAAATGGATGGAACTGTATTAACTTAATCACAATGATATTTTAAGTACAGCACTTTCTTTTTATAAATATAGCCTCACTCACTTGCACTGCCCATTGTGTATCATTGCCATGTGGTCGAACTATTCTAATAGCATTAGTGTGTGTACGCATTACACCAGACTAAACATGAAATGGTACTTCAGTGTGGACGCTAAAGTTTGAGCTGGATTAATTAAAACCTTTTTTGAGTATGGTTCTCGAGATCGGTTATGTAGTGTGGTCAGGGCATAAAATTAAATATCCTTAATATTGTTGGCAAAGCCAAATATGAGGCTCATTGCTGCCACCTACAGGACTGGAGTGTACCTTAATCAATGCTGTTGTATTGCAGAACATTATTTTTTTCACAGTCATTTTGCTTGCAGTGTAATCGATTACCACGAATATGCAGGTCTGCGCCCTTTTCCCCATTCTGTGCGTCCTCTGAACGCAAGACAAACTATTTTTCCGTCCAATGGATTTATTTGGCGTCTACGCGACCTCTGTTCACCCTGAAAGTTTACGGTTATAATACTCTATGGTCATTTTTCCATTTTTTCCATGCTTTTCCGACGGTAATACTATGCAGGCAACGTAGTTTACCATGGTTAGCCATGTTTCTGTAATATTCTTTACAATACTTACCTATGGTTTACCATGCTTTCGTGAGTACACTTTGCTATGCTTTTACAATGGTAAGCTGTGCTTTTACTATGGGATAAAGGGCAGTGAAGTTCTTATCTCCTGCAGTCTGCCCTGGCCCTCGCTCCTTCAATCTCTCCCTACCGCAGTGTTTCTTTCTTGTTTTAATATCATTTTCATGATTTTTGACTCGTCCTGTTATTTCCTGCTGGAACGCTGCTTAATTTGCACTCTCCCGAGATCAAATAACAGAGTTTATAACCAAACCGCAACTTTCACAAAATAAAAGATCTCCCTTTGTGCCTTTCATCTCCCACATGCTTGTAAAGTGAAGAAGCAGCCCATGTGTGAAACATACAGCCTCTGGGATCTGTCAGGGTCCGATTCATTGTTGTTTAGAGGGGGCACACCCTGCAAAACCCATCAGGAGTGTCAGGGGAAAAACAGAAACAACTCGCTGGCTTCACACCATTCTTGGATGTGTTTTTGTTTTTTTTGTTCCAGACCCATATTCGCTTAAGGAAGCGATAACCACAAAACGAAAATCCATTTTCCTAACTCTTATTGGAACTAGTGGCAACATTATCACAAACAGGGGGCTAACTTCCAAAAAAGGGGCTATCGGTTCCAAAATCGGGGCTAATTTCCTGACAAGGGTAAAGAACTGGCTGGAAATGTGTGTGTAACAAAAACAACCAACTAAACGAGTGACAAAAAGATTTATACCCTCAGAAAGAAATCAAGAGAGCAAGAAAGGACAGCAAATCAAAACAAATAAATGAAATTGAAAAGCTCCTGTCCAAATGCTCGTTGCGTGTATTGCACAGAAGGCATGTCAACCTGCCAAAGCCCGAGAGCTTGCTTACTCTGCGGAGAAGCTATAAACCCGAACCCCACAGCTGACCCACAGAGAAGACAGTTTACATCCCAGAGAGATCAAACGCAGCCCTCTGCTTTTATTACCAGTTCAAAACCTAAACAAAGAGCAAGCTTGACGTTGCATTCCCATTCCCGTGCATGGAAAAGAATCAGCTCTGTGTGGAGATATCCCAGCCTTGCTCCAGCTCCCGCGCACCCCTGAACGGTGCATCAGGGGCCCGTGCCGTTTAGCAGCGACTGGGTCTGCTCCCAGTCCGCAAGCTACCGCCTATGCTTGGAAGGAATCTGTGTTGTTGTGAACCAAATATTTGGGAATAGCCTTCTCCTAGGACGTCTGTGACTTGGACCTCTTTTCTAAATGTTTCCAAAGAGTGGATCTTTCTGTGTGCCAGAGCTCCCCTTTGATGTTGTGGTCTAAAGCAAAAGCTCCTTTAGAGGCCTGCCATGAAAGGCTCTTTAAGAATGCGTTTTGGAATTGCCTCACATGCCCCATCCGTCTTGGAACCAATGCATTTCCTAGGAGCAAAATGTTTTTTTTGTGCCGTGCTCAGACAACTCTTTGTGCATTACCAAGGACATAGGAAAATAAATAAATAAGTGAATGAATGTGGTAAATGTATTTGCGCACTGCCGTCAATGCAATATTGAGCTTGACCAGCACTGATGGATAAGCGCCAAGGAACGCGAGTGCTGTTGGTGGCTCAGTCAGGCTCACTTCACACTCAGAGCTGATTCTTACCCAGCTCCCCACTCCCAGCATGGGGTCACATGGCACTACTGTGTGGACGCTTAACTATTTCAGACACACACACACACATTTACACGTTGAAATCTTAAAGAGCTTTTCAGGAGATCTGGAGATGAATTGAAAATATATAAACATTGACCAACATGATTGGAAAGTCTAGTCGAGTCTTTCAAGGTGTGTGTGTGTGGGAGGGGGGGTCAGTGTGTGTGTGCGTGCGTGCGTGCGTGCGCGTGCGCGTGTGCGTGTGCGTGTGCATGTGCGTGTGATTTTACAGTTAAATAAGTAACAGATAAATCATTCTTAACTTTTTTTGAAAAAGGCTGAAGGTCAAACCCATCCATTCTTGTTTATAGTACAAACGGGTATAACTGAGACTTCATTTGCAGTGACGAAAGGTCACTTCACATTATATTTTTGGTTGAGATTTTAAGAAGTACCAACTGCGCCCGCAGGGTGAATAATGCTTCAGTTGTGCACACTGAAGGAGATTGCTTAATCTCGTTGATCAATGACAGCCAGTAGAGGCACTGTACTGTGCTGTAAACACAATGTCCAGGGTGAAATATTCACACTCCACAGCGCAGCACTGGCTTAGCAAGACACTGGCCTCTCTGAAGATAGTGATTGGGGCTCGATGCATAACTATAGTTCACAGTAAGAACTGCATTAGAACACTGTGAAAATAAAAACACTGCAACAAACAAAAAAACAATCCCAACAGGCACTGAGAGCAGGTGTGGTGTGCTTACACAGCAGCAGCCAATGTGTGTCGTTATGAAACAGACTTGTCATCATTCCCAGTACAACTGTTCTTCACATTGCTGTCTTTGCTCCTGTCAACTGCTTTTTATTTATTATTGTTTTATTACTATTTCCCTTTTGTTAGTCCACTGCAAACAGTTCCCACTGTCGGGAAAGTCAAATATTATTTAAAACTATAAACACTGTTCACCAGGAGCCTGGCTCCCTCTGTTTGTTTATTTCTCTATCGGACCCCCTACATGGTCCTGGGGGTCTGCAGGGTCAACTAGCCCCCACGGCTCTGGCACCCATGACCTTTCACTTAATTGAATTGAAAGAAATAATAATCCAGAATCATTTATTTATGTATTTATTTTTCTCAAACTATTCAGTGTTACTGAATCACTGTGCGCAGTGTTACGGAATCACTGTGCGCAGTGTTACGGAATCACTGTGCGCAGTGTTACGGAATCACTGTGCGCAGTGTTACGGAATCACTGTGCGCAGTGTTACGGAATCACTGTGCGCAGTGTTACGGAATCACTGTGCGCAGTGTTACGGAATCACTGTGCGCAGTGTTACTGAATCACTGTAATTTTTAGACACAGTTCAGGGTGAGAAGTTTGGGTCATTTCTATCTGGCATTCTATTTGATCCCATTGCACAGGATACCCACAACTCCTTCACAGTGCAGGGATGTAAATAAGACTGCTATTGCACAGCAGTTTGATCCATCCATTATTATTATTATTATTATTATTATTATTCCTGATTTTACTATGAGTTTAATAAGCTTGTAAAACCAGGAAAGAGAGCCGAGTTCAAATCAGCATGAAGTTTTAACATCTACTCTCATGTAATGGAAATCATAATCTTTAAATAATAATAATACCCACTACTAAATAATAATAATAATAATAATAATAATAATAATAATAATAATAATAATAATAATAATAATAGTGCATTGCTTAACTAAACGGATCTACTTTTCATATATATATACAGTACTGTGCAAAAGTTTTAGGCAGGTGTGAAAAAATGCTGTAAAGTAAGAATGCTTTAAAAAATATACATGTTAATAGATTATATTTATCAATTAACTAAATGCAAAGTGAGTGAACAGAAGAAAATTCTACATCAAATCCATATTTGGTGTGACCACCCTTTGCCTTCAAAACAGCATCAAGCATCAATTCTTCTAGGTACACTTGCACACAGTTTTTGAAGGAACTCAGCAGGTAGGTTGGCCCAAACATCTTGGAGAACTAACCACAGTTCTTCTGTGGATTTAGGCAGCCTCAGTTGCTTCTCTCTCTTCATGTAATCCCAGACAGACTCGATGATGTTGAGATCAGGGCTCTGTGGGGCCATACCATCACTTCCAGGACTCCTTGTTCTTCTTTACACTGAAGATAGTTCTTAATGACTTTGCTGTATGTTTGGGGTCGTTGTCATGCTGCAGAATAAATTTGGGGCCAATCAGATGCCTCCCTGATGGTATTGCATGATGGATAAGTATCTGCCTGTACTTCTCAGCATTGAGAAGACCATTAATTCTGACCAAATCCCCAACTCCATTTGCAGAAATGCAGCCCCAAACTTGCAAGGAACCTCCACCATGCTTCACTGTTGCCTGCAGACACTCATTTGTGTACGCTCTCCAGCCCTTCGGCGAACAAACTGTCTTCTGCTACAGCCAAATATTTCAAATTTTGACTCATCAGTCCAGAGCACCTGCTGCCATTTTTCTGCACCCCAGTTCCTGTGTTTCCGTGCAGAGTTGAGTCGCTTGGCCTTGTTTCCACGTCGGAGGTATGGCTTTTTGGCCGCAAGTCTTCCATGAAGGCCACTTCTGACCAGACTACTCTGGACAGTAGATGGGTGTACCAGGGTCCCGCTGTTTTCTGCCAGTTCTGAGCTGATGGCACTGCTGGACATCTTCCGATTGAAGGGAAGTAAGCATGATGTGTCTTTCATCTGCTGCAGTAAGATTCCTTGGCGACCACTGCGTCTCACGGTCCTCAACGTTGCCCGTTTCTTTGTGCTTCTTCAAAGAGCTTGGACAGCACATCTGGAAACCCCTGTCTGCCTTGAAATTTCTGCCTGGGAGAGACCTTGCTGATGCAGTATAACTACCTTGTGTCTTGTTGCTGTGCTCAGTCTTGCCATGGTGTATGACTTTTGACAGTAAACTCTTCAGCAACCTCACCTTGTTAGCTGAGTTTGGCTGTTCCTCACCCAGTTTTATTCCTCCTACACAGCTGTTTCTGTTTCAGTTAATGATTGTGTTTCAACCTACATATTGAATTGATGATCATTAGCACCTGTTTGGTATAATTGTTTAATCATACACCTGACTATATGCCTACAAAATCCCTGACTTTGTGCAAGTGTACCTAGAAGAATTGATGCTGTTTTGAAGGCAAAGGGTGGTCACACCAAATATGGATTTGATGTAGATATTTCTTCTTTTCACTCACTTTGCATTTAGTTAATTGATAAATATAATCTATTAACATGTCTATTTTGAAAGCATTCTTACTTTACAGCATTTTTCACACCTGCCTAAAACTTTTGCACAGTACTGTATATATATATATATATATATATATATATATATATATATATATATATATATATATATATATATTTGTAATATTTAGCGCATGTGGCTGATCAGAAACCCCGAGTAAATAAAGCTGCTTTGAGATTACAACTTCATCATATTAAACACGACGAGGTTTTTCTTGGGAGCGGCGCGTGTATTTAACAGCTCTGGAAATCCTAGGTGTCTCAATGTGACCCGTTATAAACTGAAATGAAATGCATTGCGCAGTGCATAACCTTACGCGACCACATGAGTGCAGAACAGCGCGGTTCCATACTCTAATAAACACCGTGTCGCTTCCAGTGGACACCGCGGGCATGCAGCTGTATTACACGATCTCTAGTGTAACTTCAAACTACACAGGGATTCCAATAGGGTAGGAAAGACGAGCTGGCCAGCTCAGTCTACTTTCACAGACCAATTCCGGGCAGGGCTGGACGGCCTCAAACACCGGACTAAATGACGTCATTGCGCTGCTGATCGCATGCAAATAAATACCTTCATGCAACCATACATTTTCCACTGCGTCGATTTGACAGGGACACTAGAATTTTAACACACCTCTGGAAACCAACAGTATTCATATTCAATAGTCGTTTTCTTATGCGGGCAATGCACTTTTTATTTATATATGTTTTTATGTATTTACTTATTAATTTACCTGTTGCATTATCATACAACTACTAGCATACCTGATACAGATCATACTGATGTCACACGCCTGACATGCGCAGAATGCCGCACAGTAACCCAATCCATAATCACACCGAGACAGGTGGAAACTATCTAAATGTCAGCCCCATGTCGTAGCAGAATAACCATCTGTAATAGATAACATGTGGAAACAACCTGTGGCAGCGACATTACATCGCACAATAGAGTCAGAAACCAACATGTGCTGAAACGAGATCACTTATAGCCCGGGGTACTTACAGTCTCTCCGCGTTCCGTGGAATGCCCCTGGGGACGGACTTGAAGCCCTGGCCGTGGCAATCCACATTGGGTCCGGAGCAGCTACATTTAGAGGGGCATCCATCCACAACTAGCGAAAAGAGTAATCCGCACAGCAGCAGGGTCCGTCCGAGGCACGGTGCCCACCGCTCCGGTACCCTGCGCAGCGACAACATGGTACCCCCTCCGATCGCCAGCTAACAAGTGAGGGAATCTCTCCCCGACCGACAGACAGACAGGCGAGGCGAAACAGAACCGCACCTTTCCTTTCGCGGGGGCTGTAAAATCCACTCACAGCGTGAAATCCTCAGATTGTAGTTTCACCTACATAGACAGATCACATACAATTCTGATTGCATGCATAAACCAGACGGCTCGATGCCTTCGTTTAAAAATAATAAAATAAAACTTTATCCCCTCGGTTTGTCTTGTTGTTTTGTAACATTGATCCAAGATATTAAACGAGCCAGCCGGCGAAGAACACAGATAGCAAGAAATAACACAGGAAATGATTAACAAAAAAATAAACAAATAAAAATAAACAAACTTTAGCGGAGTTGAAAGGACGTCATCAGCGTGCCCGCCTGTAACTTAATGTTCTTTTTCCTTTATTTATTTATTTTTTTTGTAACACAAACCTGATAAAAGTCAATTTCACAAGTACAGTATAAATTGAAAAAATAATCACAGGTTCCGAGGCGCCACGAATTCACAGAGAGCTGAACTCCAGCTGCAAACCCTCTTAGTTTATTCCTCCTGGTCCACTGATTAGCAACACACCGAATAAATAACGAGAGCTCTTTGAACACATCGGTGCTGATATGCCACCTCCAGTCCTGCAGCGTGTGTGTGTAAACTAGTACCACAAGGAATCCGCATACCTATTCCAACCCCCCAAATTCTCCACTCGCGGCTCTTATTGGCTGCTGCTCTGGTGATGTCACTACATCGCTAGGGGCAGAAACTTTTTTTTTTTTAACTCGAAAGAGAGTTTGAGAAGCTTGTGCGGGGAGTTGACAAGTTTTGCTGCTTTGTCAAACAATAGACTTTATGCGCACACACACACACTTATCTATATACTGTGACTTATCTATATAGGCTGTGTGGTCCCGTGGTTAAAGAAAAGGGCTTGTAACCAGGAGGTCCCCGGTTCAAATCCCACCTCGGCCACTGGCTCATTGTGTGACCCTGAGCAAATCACTTCACCTCCTTGTGCTCCGTCTTTCGGGTGAGACGTAATTGTAAATGACTCTGCAGCTGATGCATAGTTCACACACCCTAGTCTCTGTAAATCGCCTTGGATAAAGGCGTCTGCTAAATAAACACACATATATATACACACTAATACAATTGAAAAGGGTTATATTGTGGGAACATGCTCTTGAAACATATTTTCCATAAAGCTGGATATAATCATCTTGTTAAATATGTATTTAAATATATGGGAAAGTATGACACACATTCATATTTGATATGTCCGCTATTCGTGTACATGTTTCCACACGGTAAATCCATTATCATGCCAGGGCTCATGTTTCTTAATTCAAGCACAGCAAGGCACTAGGCTAGAACTAATCTTATTGTAAAACTATTTGTGGAGCGCTTGATTTAGCGGTTAACCTATAAAGTTTTAGGATTTGAGATTTATGGCGATTTTCAACCAATATCATGTATTTTCTGATTTTGTATTAATTAAACTATAATACATCCACTTATTCTGTTGAATTAAGAGCCAGCCCACACCAATAGCATGAAGGGACAGGACACTCCTTCAATATTGGGGTTTGACATGGAACAAAGTCAATAAGACACCATATTAGAAACCCAACTGAAACAAAACGAAGCTCATTTTTAGGTCTGGAGGTTTGGTATGAGAATCTGGTCATTGTTTGGGTCACGTGTTCCCGGTATTATCTTAATCCACATCCTTGGTGTTGTTTCACACGCTAGCGAGTTTAGGGGACAAACAAACACCCGGCTGTTTGACATGTGCGATATAACCCGGCCGGTGCAGCTCCATAGACGGCTTCTGGAAAGATAACGCGCCCAGGCACTCATCCCGATAAGCAACACATCAATAGCACCAAATAAGCACGCTGCTGATATAAACTGAGATCAATCATTGACCAGCCAAACTAATATCAAACATGAGCTCTCCTTCGATTCGTGCGGGGTTTATTTTATAATGTGCTGGGGTTCAAAACCAGGGAAAAATAGTCTTTAATTGTTTCTATTTGGTGAAAAATACGATCAAACTGTTTAAAATAAATAAATAAATAAATAAATAATAATAATATTATTAGTAAAACCAAAATATAACACTGTAACGGTTCCTTCTGTGCGGTGCTATTATTATTATTATTATTATTATTATTATTATTATTATTATTATAAATGCTGCTTTTATCAGTAAATCAACTGTTGCTATTCCAATGGGATGATACATCAGTAAATACGTGTTGGTCAGCCATTCATTTACTGTCACAGATGAACGGTTCATTGGTTGATGATATCAGCAATGGCAGTTTATTATAACTAGGATAACGTTACCAACATGACCTGACGCAGTCCCGAGTAGGGGCTGCAGAATCGTCTTGCCAGAAGCCCCTTTGAAAACTGCAGTGTGTTCTTCCTTGCAGAACAACAAACAGCCTCTGCAGCACATAGATTTTCTCTTCTTTTTTTGCAGATGTGCTGCCGCCTAGTGTGAGGCTGTGGTAACGCAGATCCTTTTATTCCACCGGTATTAGAATGGGGGTAGCGGCAACAGGTACTTTCCCTGCTACTGAGAACGAGTGTATCCCAATAAAGCTAGCAATCGGAAGTTAACAAGTCAGGCATTGTGTGTATGTTAAGCCGAAGGAGCACCAAGCCAATCTGCGGTGTACAACTTGGTTTCTGGAGACTTGGTTTCAGGCCACTACATGGCAGCAAACCAGGGGAGACTTGGGGTTTGATACAGCTTTCAAACTAGGTCTCCTGGTCTCCTGGAACCAGGTTTCAAGCCATTGTGGCTGAAAAAGTGAGTTTGTGTTCCCTCAGCTGAACAGAGGATACATGTAAATGAGTACTGTCGCTTTAAAGCCTGACCTCTTAATATAATAGAAAGCGTCCTGAATTCTCTCCCTGACTCTGAAGGTGCTCCTGTGTGGTGTGTGGAGTGAGCTGTGGGTTCCTTTCTCCAGCAGCTGAGCATTGTGCTGGAGCTGAGCCTCCCCTGGCTGGCAATAAGGAATAAAGAATATGCGGTGCCCTCCAGCCCTATCAGGATTACACTAAACACTTCCATATGTGAGCCTGCTAACCCTGAGCCTCGCTCCTAACATGGGAATGATTTATAGAGCCATTTACTTTGAGATATGATGCATGCTGGGCCCGGGCATGGAATGGCTGCTTCGCTGGGTTGCGTTTTGGGTTATTTGCTTACATGTGAATTTCATTTTTGTTGATGAATTCCAGTGCTTATGACTGGGGCTGGGCTGGAGACTGAAACCTCTCTCTTTATCCACGTGAGCAGCAAAGTGACCCAGCAAGCATCTCTCCAGCGTGCCCTGGAGGGTCCACCCTCTTAGGGGTAAGGGGAGCAGTTCAGCACCCAGGTCCAGCATCACATCCTTGGCATCTCATTCTCAAACTGCCTGCAAAGTTTTCCCATTGCTGCCAGTTGTGCTGGATGTGTATGTGTGTGTGTGTCAGTGCATGTGTGTGTGTGTGTGCGTGTGTGTCAGTGTGTGTGTGTGTGTGTGCGTGTGTGTGTGTGCGTGTGTCAGTGTGTGTGTGTTTGTGTGCGTGTGTGTCAGTGTGTGTGTGTGTGTGTGTGTGTGTGTCAGTGTGTGTGTGTGTGTGTGTGTCAGTGTGTGTGTGTGTGTGTGTGTGTGTGTCAGTGTGTGTGTGTGTGTGTGCGTGTGTGTGTGTGTGTGTGTGTGTGCGTGTGTGTGTCAGTGCATGCGTGTGTGTGTGTGTGTGCGTGTGTGTGTGCGTGTGTGTGTTGTTTGTGTTGTGATGTCCACCGCACTGATGTGTTATACCTTTGACCTAAGCAGAACTAATGCTTCCAGAGGTGAAAGGAAGATACTGCAGTAGCCTGACATCCCTGTGCCCCCTGCTGGCGGGACCTGAAATCATTGACTGCTTCGACTGCATTCAAATGGAATGAGTTCCTTGTATTGCAAAGAGAGATATTAGTGGCACTATTCCAAACCCCATGGAAACGAATATGATATTTACCAACAATTTCATACGTACCCAAAATAAGTTTTGAATACTGCATATTGTAACATATCTCATTGCTATTTTTTAAAATACAAGTTTATTAGCCATGTGCTGCAATATATTGCAACAGATGCTGGAATATATTGCAGCACATAGCTAATAAACATCTGCATCAAAGAAAATGACCATTTTTACATTTTTCGCTTTGCAGTCGTGGTTTTGCTGCGTGTGTGTGTTTTGAGTGGTCCTGGTGGTTTTGCTGCGTGTGTGTGTTTTGCAGTGGTCCCGGTGGTTTTGCTGCGTGTGTGTGTTTTGCAGTGGTCCCGGTGGTTTTGCTGCGTGTGTGTGTTTTGCAGTGGTCCCGGTGGTTTTGCTGCGTGTGTGTGTTTTGCAGTGGTCCCGGTGGTTTTGCTGCGTGTGTGTGTTTTGCAGTCGTCCGGTGGTTTTGCTGCGTGTGTGTGTTTGCAGTCGTCCGGTGGTTTTGCTGCGTGTGTGTGTTTTGCAGTCGTCCTGGTGGTTTTGCTGCGTGTGTGTGTTTTGCAGTCGTCCCGGTGGTTTTGCTGCGTGTGTGTGTTTTGCAGTCGTCCCGGTGGTTTTGCTGCGTGTGTGTGTTTTGAGTGGTCCCGGTGGTTTTGCTGCGTGTGTGTGTTTTGCAGTGGTCCCGGTGGTTTTGCTGCGTGTGTGTGTTTTGCAGTCGTCCCGGTGGTTTTGCTGCGTGTGTGTGTTTTGCAGTCGTCCCGGTGGTTTTGCTGCGTGTGTGTGTTTTGCAGTCGTCCCGGTGGTTTTGCTGCGTGTGTGTGTTTTGCAGTCGTCCCGGTGGTTTTGCTGCGTGTGTGTGTTTTGAGTTGTCCCGGTGGTTTTGCTGCGTGTGTGTGTTTTGCAGTCGTCCCGGTGGTTTTGCTGCGTGTGTGTGTTTTGCAGTGGTCCCGGTGGTTTTGCTGCGTGTGTGTGTTTTGAGTTGTCCCGGTGGTTTTGCTGCGTGTGTGTGTTTTGCAGTGGTCCCGGTGGTTTTGCTGCGTGTGTGTGTTTTGCAGTGGTCCCGGTGGTTTTGCTGCGTGTGTGTGTTTTGAGTGGTCCCGGTGGTTTTGCTGCGTGTGTGTGTTTTGCAGTGGTCCCGGTGGTTTTGCTGCGTGTGTGTGTTTGCAGTCGTCCGGTGGTTTTGCTGCGTGTGTGTGTTTTGCAGTCGTCCTGGTGGTTTTGCTGCGTGTGTGTGTTTGCAGTCGTCCGGTGGTTTTGCTGCGTGTGTGTGTTTTGCAGTGGTCCCGGTGGTTTTGCTGTGTGTGTGTGTTTTGCAAGTGGTCCCGGTGGTTTTGCTGCGTGTGTGTGTTTTGCAGTGGTCCCGGTGGTTTTGCTGCGTGTGTGTGTTTTGCAGTCATCCCGGTGGTTTTGCTGCGTGTGTGTGTTTTGCTCCCTAGAACAGGGTCTGGAGCCCTCCTGGCCTTTGTTCCATCTGGACCCTGAATTACTTAATTGAACCAATTTAACCTCCTTCCAAGTCTTAATCAGTTAATTATTTAATGATGCCTATAAAACCTGGAGGACTCCAGACCTCAAAAACCAGATCTGTGCATTCATGCCTTCGACCCACTAACAAAAGCAAAAAGCTCTGCAGATCTGAACCAAAAACTTCCTAGCAAGCCTCCCAATTCTGTGCCACTTAAAGACAAAATATAAAACACTGAACAGATCCGGGACTAATTGTTCCAAGGCCTTCGCCAGTCTCCGAGTCAATGCCTTCATATTTCGGGTTCGACAGTAAACCGTAGTTAACACTAACCTCTGCGAAGAGACCTCTAATTGAGGGCAGCATATGCAAACTATCAGGAATGCCCTTTCAACAGAAGTCAGTGTGTGGAGTACAGACTGCGGGTGCTATAGCATGAAGATATGCACGCAGCATGTGTGTTTTGAAAGAGGCCCTGTGCTTTATTTAGTGGGTAGAGAAATACAAATGTTTGAAAAGCAAGCCCAGCCTTCAGTTATCATGTGTCACTGGCTGACTGGCACCTCTGCTCCATGCATTGATCCCAGCATGCATTGTGTAGATGGAGCAAGTTGCAGATTATCATAGGGCAGTAAGCTGTCAGTTTGTAAATGGCCCCATTGTGTTCACTGGTGTGAGCTTTCATCTTATCTTACCGACACTAAGGAGATAGCATCCTAGTATCTGATAGCCGAAACGTGCAGCAAAGGAAACTCAGTGGTGGGATCCTGCAAACGCATGTAGAAAGAAAAGAGCATTCGATTGAGGAAATACAGCTCCAGAGATTTCCGCAATTCCACTTCCAAAAACTCAGCAATCTGAGAGCCAGCGGTTTGAATGAACACATCGGTCTCCTTATTATTTGTTTATTTAGCAGACGCCTTTATCCAAGGCGACTTACAGAGACTAGGGTGTGTGAACTATGCATCAGCTGCAAAGTCACTTACAATTACATCTCACCCGAAAGATGGAGCACAAGGAGGTTAAGTGACTTGCTCAGGGTCACACAATGAGTCAGTGGCTGAGGTGGGATTTGAACCGGGGACCTCCTGGTTACAAGCCCCTGTCTTTAACCACTGGACCACACAGCCTCCTGGGTAACTTAACTCTCATTTATGAAAACGCATCAGTTTGAGAATTCAACATGGGAGGGGGTAGAAGACAGTTTCTGCAAATTGAAAACGGGGGAGCCTGACAGATCATTGCCGAGGACTTGGTCCCGCTC
The DNA here is from genome assembly GCA_030684275.1 of Acipenser oxyrinchus oxyrinchus. NCBI lineage: Eukaryota > Metazoa > Chordata > Actinopteri > Acipenseriformes > Acipenseridae > Acipenser > Acipenser oxyrinchus. The sequence goes on from CM060268.1 coordinate 1,130,702, forward strand.
TGTGTATCTGTGAGCCAGCAAATTCAGTGGAGCGAGCTTTGTGTTCGGAAACCGCCTCTGGGGTTGAAAAATGGCCTTGTTTATCATCCTCTTTTTTCAGTCCAATTAAGAAGATCAGAGGTTTGAAATACTAAGAATTAGAAAAACCTGTGAAAGTTAGGGTCTTACGTCAAAATCTCTCCCAAAGAGATGGGGAATTTAGCAGCTGTGATGTTGTTTACTTTCAAAGGCTTGACAATGCCCAGGATGGCACAGGCCCAAAGTAAACAGAATGTACAGAGCTGTAATGCAGCAGGAAACCAGCCCTCCTATTAGTGAGGGGTGTGTGGTGAACATGGGCCTGAGGGTAAAAATATATTACAGCTCTGCAATGCAGAAGAAGAAGAAAAATATAAACCAATTAGCCAGGAAGAACACTGAGCAAATCCAAGATGTATACAGCATGGACACAGAAATATATATATACAGTACAATTACACAAGGCTCCAATACATTTAAACTGGTTTCGAAGGTTTGGTAACTTGGCTTTTTCTTCTTTCCCTGTTTTACTGTTTAAAGTTTGATTCTGTAAATGTGTGCCTAGAGGTATTGAAATCAAACCTGACTTGAGGTAATTGATTACTACTCGTTAGAAGCTTGCCGATGTCAGGGATGAAGACTTTGAAACAGACATGATCAGTATACTGACCTTGGAGGTTTTTTATTTTATTTGACTCTGAATCTGTGTTTGAGTGTTTAAAGTTACGGATGTTATAAAATATTAACCATCAAAGTTTGAGTGAAATGACATGCACAGCGGTCAAGCTGGAAGCACAACTTTCAGATCTGGTTTGAGTCATTTTTTTGATCACCTGGCTAAACACAACAGTTGCAATGTGTTTTCAAAAGCACTTTTCATTTTGGGAGACAGAGTTGCTGGCTCTGAGTCCCTCCGCCCCAGCGGCGGGTCTGCAAGGGGGAGCGATGCTGGTAACAGGAGGAGGCGTGTGGGAGGAGAAGCCCAGGTGGAGGAAGCAATTATCCACAGCGGTAATTGCACATCAGGAAACATTACAGTTGTTTGGGTTCAGAGCTCTTCATCCGACACCCAGCAACTTTACAGGGCGATAAAACGGCAAGCCACCATCTTCCCAGCAGCCAACCGATGCTGAGATAATGAGGTCGGAACCGTTGATAAAATCCAAGTTGTTTAAAATCATTTTTGGAGGCTGTAATTCCCAGCGATCAACAGAGCAGTGTGGAAGAAGAGGCAATATTGCAAGCAGGGAGCCTGGGAATGAAGGAAGGGGATACTGTAGCATTATCTCATTGTCAGAGCTTATTGGAATGCGTGGCAGGCTAATATCCACAATGGAGTTAGATCACAGAGCCTAAGTGTAAGGGTGGAGCCCATAGCACCTCTATATCTGAGCCAGGATTGGAGTAGAGAGCATGAGAAAGAGGGTGGGCAGGACACACGGCCCAATAACCCATTTTCTGCTCTGAAAGTGAATTCCCAAAGAAAAAAAAAAACAAGATCCTCATTTATATTGACTGAGAGGACTGCGCTGCATGGAAAATAGAGACAATCTGGTGTCTGGGGGCACAGTATCAGCTAGTTCAGTGTGCGGTGCCAAGAGGCCGTCAAGTGAAAACAGCCCCCCGAAAGAGGCATGTGAGCGCTGATAGACCCTCTCTGAGCGGCATCGGTTTTCTGCTGTTGCAAATCTGCGATGGTTCCTTGCGTGATTCAGATTCACCTTCCTAATTAGTGAGAGGCAGCCAGATAAATGTCAAAATCCCAAGAGATAGATATACATTTGGTAAAGACATGTGGTTCCATTTTTGCAAAAAAACCAAACCCCAGAACCTCAGTATTATAAAACGGGTAGTTTTATAGCAACACTGTATTTTTGCTCAACCCATTCTTTGCCCATTTTTCCCAAGTTCCAGCTTTCTAGTGCCCTGCTACCTGCTTTGTAGACATGGCCAGTAAGCATCCCATTATGTTTGCCCACTAACAATTAGACTCAATGTTTAATTGTTCAATGACCACCTTCCGCCTATATACTGTGCTAATACCCTTATCATCGTCATCATCATAACCTGCCAGCCACTACCCAGCTGTCACTGACCTCTCTCACTGTGGCAGTTCCAATCTGGACCAGCGGCTGGGAGCATTTTGGGAGGCGTCAAATTATTATCTAGACCACTTATGAGAAATCAATAGCGCGTGATCAATGGCAATCACCACCCCTATAGGAGTTCACCACAGTAAATCTGCACGGTAATTCTGCAAATCTTCCCCTGGTTTTCCTATTCATTTATCATAGTTTACCATGGCGTGCCATGTTTTTTTTTAGATATGCTTTACCATGCATCTCTAAGTTTTTCAACGCTTGCCTGTGCTTCAACATGCTTTCACTGTGCTTTGTTACACTTTGCTGTGCTTTTACTATGGGGGACTTTTAAAAGGGCAGCCAGTTGTTGACACATACCCTTAAATGGCTTCGAAATGGGGGTGATAATAACTCAGTGTTTGAGGTCTAGCTGAAGCTGCAAAGCACCAGTTCAAGACCTCAGCCCATGAGAATGAAGCAGTAGAGACTTGTAGGCTTTTCACTAAATACTTCCCTCAGACAGGTGCTTCACATTACCGCAGCATTCTCTGCTTTTGAAGGGGGAGATTTAGAAATGGAGATTACAGATCAGTGATAAGCCCTTTCTCAAACCCTGCACTATCTCAAACCTACCGGAACGGGGAATTCTTTCCTGATTAGGCTTTCTGATTATTCAAAACACCGTAACCCCATCGATTAAGGGAGGAAATTAGCCAGCTGCCCACGGTGAGCCTTTCCTAAGGGACTGAGGTAGACGGCTCAGAACTGAACTCCACTCAGGCTCCATTCAGATAGAACTTTGAGATAGACTGATCGCGAAGCCCAGGATATTGAGCATTCTCTAATGCTCAAAGAGATGGAGATGGAGGGGTTAGGTGGCACAGCTGTCTAATTCTCCAGCCACTTGTGCCTTTCACCCCTGGGGGCGTGCATTTGGATCCAGCTCAGGTGATGGATGAAATGAGCTTGGTGGTCTGAGCTTAGCCCCCAGTGGACCATTCATCACAGAACTGCTTAACAGTTTGTCAGAATTGGCAGCCTGCTCTTGAGATGGAGAGAGGCCAAGGACTGAATGTCTGGAGATGAAGGGCATGATTGGGGTTCCTTTGCAGAGCAGCGAGGAGAAACTCCTCGGCTTCCCTGCCAGCTCCGTGTCTCACCGCAGCCACTGAATAAAGAGGTGGAGCCATTAAAGACCAAGCTTTCTAAATAGGCTTTAGAGGCACAAGGGGGACGGGGGTGGGGGGTCATGAAAATATACCCACGACCACGCAGAGGGAATTACATCCGTCCAGAGCAGGAAGGGAAAGTATTTGTTTGGTTAGGCAGGGTTTTGATTGCCCTTTCTCTTATCAGGACGGCTGTGCTTTTCTCTGGCTGGGAGGAATGCCAGCTGGAATGTGTTGACATTACTGAAAAGCCCAACGCGCATCTCGCAGTCAGCACCTCTATCACTGGCAGATAAGAGTGTCTAACAGATAGGAAGGAATGCACGCATTGGGGCCCAGTCAGGAACTTAAAAAAATTATTATTATTATTATTATTATTATTATTATTATTATTATTAGTAGTAGTAGTAGTAGTAATAGTAGTAGTAGTAGCAGTAGTATTGTCACTACTATTGTGGTTGTATATTATGTTTGATATTGATAGAGTTGTTGTTCCTCTTTATCCTGTTAGTATTCTTCCTATTATTACTATTAATATTATTATCTTCTACTAGTCTCCCTGCTGTGTAGAGAGCATCTATAGATCCAGGCTGAGGCTTCTTTAATAATCCTCTTCTATCCAATCCAAATGTCTGGGTCTGTGACAGTGAGGAGTCAGACCCCGCCCCCCCCTCACTGCCGGCTCACACCTGTTTCAAGTTATAGGGATTTGTACCTTCGCTTTCTGTCTACAGGTGGGTTAATGCATCTGACACAGGCAGGATCAAAGCAGACTTCACAAACCAAGCCACCTCTCCAGTCTGTGTGAAAGCTAGCCTATGCCATTAGGAAACATTGTGCCTAATCATCTTAATTAAGCATGTGCAGTATTAGGAAATGTCATTAGCTTCAACTAACATCACCACTGATGTTTTAAAAAAAACCCATCAATAAATAGAAATCAATAAATCAATAAATCTAAACCAATAAATAGAAATGTTGCTCGGTTCCGTTCGGCACACGGGTTATTCTGACAGCAATGTAAAGACGTTGGCAGTCAGCGGTGTAAGGTGTTTCCAGGAATGTTCTGTCAGGTTCACACTCTGGGGATCCTGTCACCGCTGATGGATGGCTTTGCTTGTCCTCAGTTCACACCTGCTTTGGCTAGAGTAATGCAGTAGTTGCAGTCTCAAGCCGGTGCAGTAATTGTTGCAGAATGTTGATGCATTGCATGAACACCATAGGGTTACTGTGGTAAAGTTGCATGGTAATCCTGCAGATATACAATATGCATTTGAATCAGAATGTATTTCCATCATTTACCATGCGTTCAGAGAAAATAGGAAACAGGTCTAATGGCAGAAAGTGTCATTACAGCACACTTTGGCCTCACTTACTGAAATATGCCATGCCTTATTGTTAGAGCGCAGTGGAAAATAAGGAGCTTTCTCTGTTAACAGCCTTGTGGAGTCCCATTGTGTCTAAGCTGAAGCCACTGAGAAACAGCAAGGTACAGCAAAAGAGTCTGGGCATGCACACAGAAAAGAAGAACAAAGCCCTTTTCCTATTTCTGCTGCACATTCCAGTCCTGCAGTGCTTTCCGAAGGAAATGACACACACTAGTAAAAACCAAATAGCTGTTGGATCCCGAGGAGAGGAAAAGGCTGGCGATTAATTCCACTTTGACCAATTCCACCGAGAGTTCCATCAAACGGCAGCGATTTTTAAATTGTCCTCCCTGGTTTCCCAGAGCTTGTTTCCCTTCTGTTCCCCTGCAGGGGGAGGTTTGCGCTGGAATCTGACAGCTCCCCACGCAGCCCGGCAATTACTTTCAGATGTGTGGGGGCTAGCGCCAACACACCTACTGGGGTTGCACACTTGGTGGGGACGGGGCTAAAGTATGAAGGAATAATCGCAGTACGGTGCAGACAGGAATCCCCCTCTGCGCCCCTTTCAGATGGTACAGTCCAGACTGTCACCATATATTAATGTCTGTTATAGATTAAATTGTGTTGAGAAACAAATGGACCCCAGATTTACCAGGTATAAACCCTATGGATTAGTCCTTCTGGCATCTGTCAGAGGTAAGCCAGTTTTGAAATAAAGTTCCTGTTTTAACAGCTTAATAATTGAAGGAAAACATCGAGATCAAACTCTTGTTAAAATTCCAATGCAGTATAAAATCATGTCTAAGTTACCAGTGCTTCTTACTGGAGGTTCTAGACATAAGTGTTTGAGGTGATGTATGAAAGAGTCTTTCTTTCATGTGTAGTGAAAGTCAATGACCTGGGTTTGATGTCTCTTCTAAGAAAGGCACCCCTAACAGTGGAGTGCAATCTCTATCACCATTAGATATGGAGCATGCTGAGCAGAGTACAAATCACAACTTTGATTCATCTCCCAGGGTGCAAACCACTGCTGGAAAAATCACAGCGATGTAATACTTAACTGAAAAAAAACCCTTTGCGCTTTAAAAAGATAATCAAAGCGTTTTATACTCTGGGGGCTTGTTGCAGGATTTGATTCCTGTTCCCTTTAAAAGCTCCAGGTCTCCTGACCCATTATAAACCCAATTGGATGTGGACGAGGTAATGGATAGCCGCTCAGGAGTTTTATGAGTTTGAGAAATCGAATCACAGGCCCCCCTTTCAGCTGCCTATAAACAGGAGATGTCAGAAAGCGATCTCGCTGGGGGCTTCATAATCATCTGCTGCTCCTGGGCTTTCAGGAAAGCGCCAGCTTGTAAACCCCAATCCCTTTCATTCACGCGAAATCAAATCTCACCTTGCTCAGTTCACCCATTAGAGGCATTCATTTCCCCACCCTTCCTAAAATGAGGACTAGGCATCTATGGAAAAGCAATGGAGCATCTTAGCTGTAATCTAATACAAAAACAAGCACGTTTTAGACAGGCGCTTCTGTCATGAGTTAATGAATGAATCGAGTTGTTTTCGTGGTGAGACCTGCGTGTTCAGCACACAAGGCTTTCATCACTTTGCTTTGTTTTCAAGCATGTTCATAGTTATACTGCATTGAGATTCTGGTCACACGACATGAAATGTCTCGAATTACTGTGTATTTACAACGTAGATCACTTAGTAAATATATGTGTACCGATCCCTAATTACCATGTTATGATGCACAGCTACAATGGACTTAATGTGTGTATCTTTTTGCAAGATATATCTAAGTACACAATTGTGTCAGAAAAGGGTTAGGGTTAGGGTTAGGGTTAGGGTTAGTGATAGGGTTAGGGTTAGAGATAGGGTTAGAGTTAGGGTTAGGGTTAGGGTTAGGAAGCACTTCATGTAGGGTTAGGTTTAGGGTTCGTAAGGTCATGTTAGGGTTAGGGTTAGGTTAGGGTTAGGGTTAGGGTTAGGGTTAGGGTTAGTGATAGGGTTAGGTTAGGATAGGGTTAGAGGGCACTTCATGTAAAGGGTTAGGGTTAGGGTTAGGGTTCGTAATTGGAAGCACTTCATGTAAAGGGTTAGGGTTAGGGTAAGGGTTCGTAATTGGAAACACTTCATGTTAGGGTTAGGGTTAGGGTTAGGGTTAGGGTTCGTAATTGGAGGCACTTCATGTAAAGGGTTAGGGTTAGGGTTAGGGTTCATAATTGGAAACACTTCATGTAAAGGGTTATAGAGATTCTCATTCTGTCTGCCTGCTTGCCGCACTCCCTGCAGGCTTTTGCTGGAGAAGTCTCCCCCCCTCCACACACACACACGCTGAAACCACTTGCCTGCCACAGCCTTGTCAGTCGACTAGGAACACACTTGCTCTGGAGGTATGGTGTCTAAGAGCTCTTTCATAAGTTAGGCAAAGAAAACAAAACAAGATGTTTCAGTTTGCAATACCACACTGACAGGTTTTTAAAAAAAAAGTTTGACAGGAAATACTTACTCATTTTCACAATGAGTTTACAATTGTTTAATGGCATTTCCCTGGCTTGCCCTTGACTGAATCAGGGGGCTGTTTTCTGTTTTCAAGATGCATTTTTGTAATAATGTGCAACCACAATGGTCTTGTTTGCAGATTCTTCAAGAAACACTTGGGCCCAATAACTTCAACTTTAGCTTAGTTGTCATTTAATAGTGCTATAGAAATTCAAATGATTGATATTCTAGGGTCATGCAAGGCAAAGCAAGATTAGCCAGTGAAAATCTATTCTTCTTCAAGCAGAATGAAGCTGCTGATGTAGTCAGAGGGTTAGGGTGAGGGTTGCCAACTGAAGGATACAGTTTGAAAAGAGTCACCTGGGTTTGTCCTTTGTAGCTTTTTTCTGCCTTTTCATTGCACCTCGGGATCAAAATGCATTCTGGGCTTAATTGTCTATTCTATGAACACAACCATCTGATCTTGTCCCATTCTCATTTAAAAATCAGCTTCCGTTGCCCCGGCTTCGCTGAATAAAGAATAGCACAAAAACATGAATGAATCAAATCCAGACAAAAAATACATGCAAGTTAATTGAATGAAGAAACTGAGGCAAGGTGTGCATGGCCCCGAAGTATGAAACATAACGAATGAAGGGCAAACGCTCCATACTACTTCATAGCTAATTATAATGCTTGCTCTGAAGCCCGTTCTTCACAATATGTAAGTCATCACTCCTTACTGTTGCTGTCTTTGGTTAGTGCAAGCCCTTGAGAAGACTTTATGTGGAACGGGTTCAGCTCCACTTTAAGATGCTCGCTTTGCTGTTTTTGTGCCACTTATACTGGTCTGGAAGTAAAGTGAAAGTGTCCCTGGTCCAGTTAAACAGCCCAGCTCCTTCCAAACTCTCTGCTGCGCTGAATATTTTCCCCTCAGCCTTCCCATTCCGCTGTTATCTCGTCTGCTGTCTTTCATCCAGACAGCCAAGCATTGCAGGAAATCTGTCCCATAAATTGCATTAGACAGGGCAGAGATAAACTTTTAAAACAGAGCTTCATATAACCCTGGGGATCAGAGGAGCAGGAAGCTCTTTTGAGTAGGGAGTCACATCCATTACAGCATTCCCTGGAGACCAGGTCTAATGAGGCTGACAGGCTGACAGGTTTATTGGGTAACACTAATAGCCAAACCCCAACACCCACTTCTCATGGACTGGGGTGACTTGGAAACCACCGTTTACCTTTGAAGGTTTGCATCCCGTTGAGCTGCATTTGGTCTGTGAAGCACACACTGGGATATTTGCACATGACAGACGCAATATAAATGTGACTAGCATTGTATGGTACCTGAATCACCAGTTACAGGACCTGCAAGGAAATAGTCAGCTGGGAAATACAAGAACAGTGCCAGCTTTGAAGAATGCGTTATGCTTCCATTATATACATTCAGAGTCCTGTCAATAAGGATCACAAAAAAGGGAGGTGCAAAAAAAAAAGACTATTTCAACTGTGTCCTGCTGTTTTCATTTCATTTTCATTTCATGTTGTATAACAGGTAACTCTGCAGCTGTTATATGCAGTACAGGTGGTTCCAACATTATAAAAGTGTCCCATAGTAACAGCATAGCAAAGTATGATAAAGAACAGTGAAAGCATGCTAAAGCAAAGGTATGCACTATAAAGCCCATATTTAAAAAACTATAAAGCATATTAAAAGAAAGAAGGCAACCGTGGTAAAGTGTGGTAAATGCATTGTATAACCATGGGGAAAGCATGCAAAAGCTGCTAAATATAACAGACAAACATACCATGGCAGACTTTTATAAGGGACTATACAGTAAGAATCATGGTAAACATGCTAAAGCACAGAGAGGTGTGTTAAAGTTTGTAGAAGACAATAATCCATGGTAAAAGCACAGGGCAGAAACGTGTGTGTGTTTAGAAGTGTGCAGTGATGCAATAGGGCACATGCTTGGGGCAGTGCTGCACAGTTGTTAGGTCTCATGTATGCATATTTCACAGCATATGTAATATTTCAGCGAGATGGAGGTGGGTTTTCCAAGTTGCTTGACAGGAAGGATCATTGTGATTGAGGAGGTGGTGCATGATGTGAGAAACAGCTTAAACTGGCATGCATTCAAATTGTAGATTAAACATACAGCAGTTTAAATCTGTAAGACCTTCTCCACACAAAAATGCACAAAAACTATCCGCTTGTCATAATATTTAGTGAAAATTGCTAAAACATGGCAATCTTGTTGAACCCATGGCATTTGAAAGGAAGTGATGACAAGCTGAGGCAAATATTGATTAAATGAACTTGCATGGATTAGTCCTCAAACGTATGCTTTATATTGCATTATAATAGCTATGAAATTCCAGGGGAGTACATCCACTGTGCATCGCTTTTCAATCAGCTTCAAAACAACTTCCCATGATAATTCTTTTCCTCATATTGTTTTTTCTCAGATAAACCCTTCAGAGTTCAGAGTTTCTTCGGTAAGTGTCTCTAATTACTGCGAGTACACAATTGTATCAGAAAAGGGTTATATCGTGCAAAAGGATTTACACATTAAGTACATTGTAACTATGCATAATAACATTGTAATGATGTGTAAGTACACCTGTGTTTACTAAGTAACCACTATGTAAATACACAGTAGTTAGAGTGTAAAATGTTACTGTTTCTTCTTGTGCTAACACAGCTTTCTCTGGCAACACAGTTTGCATTGAACACAACTCAAAATCAAACAAACCAACAGCATTTTGATTGAAACCATTCATATGTCTTTGAAGAGCAGGGCCTGTGTTTATAGTAAAATCAGTACCATCCGCCCCACCGCCAAACTCTAGTTGGAAACCCGAAGGCTTGATCAACAGACGCCCCTTACAGATCGCTCCGGGCAAAGGAAGAGTTTTGTTTCTTCAGTTCCCTAGCAAACGTTCTGAGATGGAACAGTTCCATTTAGTGTTCCCGACACTTTTAAAACGGGCTCTCGTCTGCAATGTGACGATGACAGAATGCTTAAGCAGGGAGGCTGCGGTTGCCTTGTCACTTTCGAAGACGAAACCAAAGCAGTTTGGAAAGTTTGACGCACGCCTGCCGTGATAAGAGATTGGCACTGTACCCCCGCAAACTCAAACGCGTCTAGCGTGTTGTTTACAGGACAGAGTGGCTTCCACTTTCTGTCACGTCTGACAGAACCCTGACAAAGGAACAGTTGAGTGCAGAATAAATACTGCAACGCACTCGCCACAAACTTTATAATTGGGTAATTACTGGTGTTGTTTTAAGACAAACACATTTTATTAAAATGAATACCAAATGCTGATGAAACAATTCATTTAATAAGGCTATTACTCATTCCTTTTAAAAAGAAAATGTTATTATGGAATTCATATGATCTTTGCAAGAGTCATGACTGATGTTGAATGAAATGGAACCAAATATCCCACCCCCCCAACAGACTCCAGTCAGGAACCGTCCAGACTGGCACTCGCTGTTCTTTTTTAATGAAAGATTCAAAAACAAGCAGCATTCGTTGTTCAAATGGGTGTTTGTGGCCAACAGCTGTGCATGGCAAACTGCAATGACAGCAAGGATAGGGGCCGCCGGGGGAATCTTATATATCTATATCTATATCCATCTCTATCCATCTATATCTATATATCTATATATCTATATATATATATCAGGAATGCTTACACCTGCAGCAGTTTCAGGGAAAGAGGAACTCAGGAGAGCAGAAGATAGCTTTCAGATATAACACATCCTTCCTGCTTTTCATTTAGCGACACATAAAAACAAAACAGGAACAGGGCCCAACACTTGAGGGACCAGTTGCTTTATTCTGATGAGCCATTGGTTTTTACAATGCTTTACAGCACTGCAATCCTCCATGCTTTCACTAGGATTTCATTATGTTGTACTGCACTCTGTTGGTTGGCTTTTTCCATGGTATAGCGCAGTTCCCTCTTTGGAAGGCAGGAGTAATAAGCAGAACTGGAATGGACGGCCAGTGACAGTGCTGCAGAGTGGCAGGAGCGGAGAGGGATAAATCAAGTGTATTTTCTTTATCCCTTTGATCAAAGAGAAGCGGTCCACATGGCACAGACCACACTGCCTCTGCAGTCGAGGCACCTCTGCTTATCTCTCCTCATCTGCTCTCACAGCTGCGTTCAGCAGCAGCAGACACTTTCCTAGATAGCGGTTTCAGATTAGCGTTGAGAAAGGATGTTTTCCTAGCCCGTCACGAGGCAGCAATCAGTGCGGCGGTGTGTTTTGTTATTGTCAGAGGTGTTGTGTTTAGAAGACGAGTTTCAGAGGCTTCAATGCTATCGACCACAATGATCTCGACCCCCTTTACTGGTTTAAATGTGCCTGCATCACCCACTCACTCAGGAAGTTCCAGCGCCCTTAAACAGTTTGTCCTGATAATAACTGGAGTGGGGCTTGGCGTCTCTGCAGCTGAGATTGTGCTACATGAACACCAGAGAAGGAGTCAGTCAGTAGCTCTGCTGTTAACAGAAAGATCAAAGCTATTTTGAAGCCAGTTGAAAGGAAAACATTATTGAAACTGCTGAAAATTATCAAAAAAAACAAACAAACAAGGAACAGTTGCTGTTCTTAGTCGTTCCTTGCTAATTTTATACAGTTTCAAATGGTTTTCTTAAAACTTGCCTTGGGCTTTGCACTTGCTTCGTTAGGGTGTAGCAGGTTAGAGCAGGTGAGAGGCCCTGTTTAGGCAGTTTGACCACGATCTTGCCTATGTACTGCTGCCCCAAAGCTAGGTGATGGAAGACCATCGACCCCCGAAAAGAACTTCAGAACATTTTAGGAAAGGCAAGTCTGATATTTAAGAGGCTGGCTGAACAATGGAAATTACTGAGCCCCACAGATTAATTCTACAGGGTAATTGAAGAGAGCAAGTTAATTTCCATTCAAAGCAACACAATGCACAGTGAAATACAATATTCTTCAAAACCCTAATAAGAGCAAGCATTTCTGGTACACCAGACCTTCCCTAAAGCTAGAACCAAGTGCCCAGAAATCAGCGGTGCAGAGCAGAAAGAGAAGCATGCTAAGAAAGTGGAATGACAGCAGCAAGTTCTTCAGCAGATGCACACGTTATATTTCATGATGACAATTAAAAATCCACAATCTAAATGTGCAAGGCAGTAAAACATCAGCAGGGTGCATATTTTCATCCCCACGTCACAATACACACAACCAGCCTTTTCTGTGGTGGACCACCAGCAATATAACATTAGCATAATGGTTAGTGTCGGCCCAGTATATATATATATATAGATATAGATATATTCCCAAGAGATAGAAAGCGACCAAGAAGAAGACCTCCAGGAAGATGGAAAGAGGAAATTAGGAAACATGCCGTGGAAACGTGGATGAGGGACGCAGCAGACAGGCTTCTGTGGAAGAATCTTGGGGAGGCCTTCATCCAGCGGTGGATTGAAAAAGGCTGATGATGATGATGATGATGATATATATATATATATATATATATATATATATATATATATATATATATATATATATATATATTCATTCCTTGGTTTACTTTTCAAATATTGCTGATATAGATTGATAGTTTATAGGCACCAATACTATTTCTATTGATGCCGATGCTCCTCCTCCTCCTAGTGAGAACGCAGCATCATTGATGCTTAAGCATGTGAAATGAGTCTGCTTTTTACATTAGTGACATTTCTTATTTGTCTGGCTCTTTTAACCCACAAAATGTGACTGCTCTGCACTAAACCATTGAAGATGCATTATCCCTTCATAGTGGGACAGTATAGTGGGACAGCCAATCCTTACGTGCACAGCAGCAAAGCATTATTAACTCTGACTGCAAGAGGGCAGCAGCGTTATCCTGCTTACATGGCTCGTTGATCCTTGACGTCACACTGTGGAATACCTCCATTAAGAGACTGGGGTGGTCTCTAGAGAGCCCAGGGAGGTCTTTGGAATGTCTTAATGGTAGGCTAGTCTAAATATGGGGCTGGCCGCAAGAAAAAGGAGGTCACTAAAAATATTTGTTTTGGGCAACACTGTGGCAACATCGTGTAATGCAGATTAAATACACATGGGCCATTAAAAAAAAGTTTAGCTTTTTAAAACGTATTAAAACCAACATTGCATCGCTGTGGCTTTCAATGTCTGAGCACCCTTGAGTTCTGTCAGTTCTGTGCTCTGATTAAAAAGTCTACCATAGTAATGGCACAGCAATGTGTAATATAACACAGTGAAAGCATGGTAATGCACAGTTCAGCACTGTAAAGCCAGGAGAGATGTAGTAAAGCATGTTAAACCATGCTGAACCGTGGTAAACTACAGTGAATTCATAGTATGACCAGGGAAAACGGCAAGATTACACTGCAAACTTTTATAAGGGTTATATTTTAATGAAATGGTTCCCAGTAGCATGAATAAATAAATACATTTAACATTTCTGTTAAAGCAGCAGGCGCTCCTGTGTTTAATCCAAACCTGACTCTGTATTTAATTAGATTGAAATGAAAGCCCTCCCTAATGAACCTCACAGCAACCCAGAGTACATTACATTGTAGACACTTTCTGTTACTGAATGCAAACAATGCTTGGGTCTGGGAACATGGATTTGCATGGTCTTAGTGTACTTTCTTTGTCATTTTTTTTCATGCATTTTCTGAAATTGATAAGCAAGTTGATTTCAATTCAAGGCATTGTGCATTTTTTCTGAGTCTGTATCGGTTTAAAACTCAAATTTCTCTGCCACCAGCCTCTTCCAAAAGCAGGAACCAAAGCAAGCTACCGGGAATCAAAACTAGAAGGAAGACATTTGGAAGCCCCAGTACTCTCTCTCTCTCTCTCTCTCTCTCTCTATATATATATATATATATATATATATGAAATATGTTGCATGCAGACACCTACACTTAACTCTATTAACATACAGAATGGTATATGCATGTGTAGTTGGTGTTGCTTCTTTCACTGCAAAGTCTCTCTTGCTTCACAGTTGTGACTTTATCATTTGTGCAGTTGAATGATTTTTTTTTTATTATTCATCTTGAAGTAACTGATGGTTTTACAGACTGCCATAATATAACACTGGTCAGATTCTTCACAGCAGTCTAGAGAGCTGCTTCTTTCAGGATTGCTTTACTGTTCTCTTACTGGTTTTCTGTGCTGCCCCCTTGTGGATTAATAGAATCTGAGACACAGGACCAGCAGTCTGGTGCATGTCTCTGAGTGCTAGATGGAGGTATATCAGTATTTCCTTGTGGATTAATAGAATCTGACACACAGGACCAGCGGTCTGGTGCATGTCCCTGAGTGCTAGATGGAGGTATATCTGTATTTCCTTGTGGATTAATAGAATCTGACACACAGGACCAGCGGTCTGGTGCATGTCCCTGAGTGCTAGATAGAGGTATATCTGTATTTCCTTGTGGATTAATAGAATCTGAAACACAGGACCAGCGGTCTGGTGCATGTCTCTGAGTGCTAGATAGAGGTATATCTGTATTTCCTTGTGGATTAATAGAATCTGACACACAGGACCAGCGGTCTGGTGCATGTCCCTGAGTGCTAGATGGAGGTATATCTGTATTTTCTTGTGGATTAATAGAATCTGAGACACAGGACCAGCGGTCTGGTGCATGCCTCTGAGTGCTAGATGGAGGTATATCTGTATTTCCAGATCTCACTTTTTTTAATACCGTTATAAAAGTTTACCACAGTAATTCTGCATGTTCATTTTGTAGTTTTCCCATGCTTTTCCTGTGGTTCCACTACCCATTTATTTTGTCATGGTTTGCCGTGTTTGTGTTTATTTGCTTTACAATACCTCTCTGAGCTTTGCTTTACCAAGCTGTTGCTATGCTTTCTTACGCTTGGCTATGGCTTTGCTATGGTACGTAGCTGATTTGCTACAAACCTCAGTTCAAAGATATAAAGATTTTTTTTTTTTTCCATATAGCATCAATGTAAAAGTTCTGTAGACAAGCATCACATGTTTTATAATTGTCATACAATGTATGGTTTTCAATACAACAGTTAGTCTTCTTCATGTAATCCCTCTCCAATTAAAAAGCCGCAGACTAGCCGCTCTGACCAGGATAGACCAGTGCAGCAATTTCTACTAAGCGACTCCAGTCATGATCCTTTAGATGTTGTGCCTTGAACTATTCACTTGGTTATAAAAATGTATTTTTGAAAAAATCATCTACAAAAAAAAAAAGAGTTGCTTTTTAAGTTGCCAAAAAAAAGTTGGCCGGGGGTCGCTTTGTGTTTAATAGCCTTTAACTTATAGCTTTTGATTTTTACATTACAGTTTTTGTGTCCAGACTGTTAATTGTGAATGGGGAAAATGCAAATAATAAGCAGATCAGAGCCACTGTGTAGTTCCTGGTTTGGGCAGGTCATCTCTAGTCTTGCTATTACCATCAGCCCTTACTACAGCCTGTGTATTGCTTAGTACTTTCTTTGTAAGGTGGAGAGGGATTGATGTGGCTCATTTAGCATGTAACCACTGAGCAGCGTTACAATCAGGATCATATCACACAGAAAGGTCTCCAGCCCGCTTTCACTTCTTGCATTTCTTCTTCCTCTTCTGTTCGTGTCCCTGCATGGAATGAGTCACCTTTCCTGCACAACGTAACCCCAGCTGTGTCTGGTTTGGTGAATGCAAATGGTAGGTAGAGATATGAGTTACAATCGGTAAGTGTATGAAATAAGTGTGTGTGTAGCTGAGACTTCCTCCTCAAACCTTTCTTAGCATACCAGTACCTGCTGCTGTCCCTGACATTTACATCTGATGAGGCACAGAGAGAGGTCACTCACGGCTGGAACTCGGTCAAGGTAACTTTGCATCCGATATATATACAGAATGACAGATTTATTAAGGTATTCATAACAAAGCACTATCTGCACAGGATAATCCAACCGTTAATGTTACAAAACTGGTAACAAACACCTTAGCCTTAACTTTGATTTCCTAATTTAACTTTCAAAGTAGTTCTGTACGGTATGCAACTTTTTTTTTTGCTTGCATTTTGGTGACTTTCATAAGGCTTTCATAAATAATGCCGAACGTGAAGGGGGGCGACTGGAGTTAATGGATATGATCTTTAGACTGAAAAGCAATTTGCTTATGAATGAAGCTGTTAATATTACAAAACTAGAGTGCACCTCCAACTCACTACCCAGTGCTGGTGGAAAACACTGTATACTGTTGAGCAAAATAATTGAATGATGCATTTTTTTTTACAGCATAAGAAGATTCCTGTATATATAGATGCTGACATCCTTTGATTTTCCTCCCAGATGTGAAAGGCTAAGGAACTGCTCCTGAAAGACCCTTAGCTAGCACCAGCAGCTTTCTCATTCTGCTGCTGCTGCCAACAGCTGCTGATCCCTTTAGGACTCATCTTTCTTAAAGGAAAAACAAAACAGAGGAGCTTAAAAAAAATGGTTGGGACCTACTTCATCTTTCTGATCTTCCTCCTTAATTGCTGGGTCCAGATTGTGCCAACGTCAGGCTATTCACTCAGGAACTGCACAGCCCACGGTGCCCTGAGATTCACCGGTTTGAAACTGCTCTGTTTCCGTAGAAACTTCTCCCACGTACCTCCAGATATCCCTCACAACACCAAGCTCTTGGATATTTCATGGAACAATATATCCCAGCTACAAGAAGGGGATTTCAGGAACCTAATATACCTCAAGGGCTTGAATGCGTCTAACAACCAAATCCACCACATAGACAGGCATGCTTTCAAAGACCTGACTGCGCTGCAGGTACTGAATCTCTCCCAGAACCACCTGAGCGCACTCACAGAGGGCCTGTTCGAGGGTTTGGAAAACCTCACTGAGCTTTTCCTGGGCGGAAACCGCATACAAAAGATTGACGCCTACACCTTTCAGTTTATGAACAACATCAAGGTCATGGACTTGAGTGCAAACTCATTGCTTCGAATAGAGAGAGTCCAGCCTGTGTTCAGAGCCTCAAACTTGGAGCAGCTGTATCTTAGACAGAACAACTTCACAAGTTTCAACACTGAAGATTTTTCAAATGTTTCCTTAAGACTGAGAGTGCTCGACCTGTCTTTGAACCCTTTCAGAAACTTTAGCGTTACAACAAACATCTTTCCCTGCATCGTCTCTTTGAAACTCTTGGGTTTAGAAGGAGGGCTGGACTGGGTGGTTACAAACAAGTCTTTTCTGCATAGTGTTAAGAATCTTTCACTGAGTGGTTTTCACACAGCAAAACCTGGAATATTATCAGGGATAATAAAAAGCTTTGCTAACTCCTCGCTGAAAGATCTCCAACTCAATGATTTACAATTGACAGAAGATAAAATGTTCTTAAGCAATGTCTGCCGTTTGCTGCCCAAACTACAGACTCTTGGCCTTAAAAGGAATATTTTTACTCTGCAGTACAATACATTTGTCCACTGCTCAATGGTGAGCCATTTAGATCTATCATGGAAGGGTCTGAAAAGCCTAACAGGGTCCTTGTTCAAAGGCATGCATCATTTGTGTTTTCTGTCCCTGGCTCACAATCATCTTTCTGTTGTTCCCTATGCTATCCAGAATATCAGCACACTGCAAACTCTGGACCTTGGCTTCAATCGCATTGGCATGTTGAAGCCCAGAGGCTTCTCCACATTAGTGAGGTTGAAGGTTCTCATCTTGGAAGGAAACAATATCAATGCAATGAACAGTTCACACTTTGAGGGCTTGACTAACCTGGAGGAACTCAGGGTTAAAAAAAACAACATCCAGGAAATCACAGGCACATGGTCAACCGCCCTACACAGTCTGAGATCCCTAGATATGAAATTCAACAAGCTGGGCTACATCAATAATGACATCTTCCAGAACATGCATTCTTTGCAATATCTTGACATGGTTGGAAATCACATTTCCAAATTTGATACTGGTGCTTTGAAAGACTTAAGCAATCTTATATCTCTGCAGCTCGGGAAAAACCTGCTAAAGGTGAAATCTTTTGATGAGGGAGATGTGTTTGCAGGAATGCCCTTACTAAAGTTACTTGTACTCTTTAACTGCAATATTTGCTACAAGAGCTCAGATGAGCTCAAGCGACCTCCATTTACAACTCTCAAATCTTTGGTGTACCTCTCGATCAATAGCCAAGGTCCCAACTGCCTTGTTAGGATTCCATCAAACTTTCTGAAAGGGCTTAGCTCTCTCAGAGAACTCCACGCTGGCCACCAAAACATTGACTTTGTGCACCCTAAAACCTTCAGTCACACCCCCAATTTGACTTATTTGGACCTCAGTAACACCATGCTCAAAACACTAGATCCCAAAATATTTCTCACAGTGCCAAAACTCTCGATAATCCACTTGAATGAAGCCCACCTGCAGTCCCTGGACTTCCTGATTCATGCAAACCTCACCAGGCTCAAGTTCCTTTCATCCACAGGCAATCAGTTCACTGTGGTCAATGAGACCCACATCAAGGCACTTCCCCTCCTCAGGCTCCTCAACTTGACGAACAATCCCTTCACCTGCAGCTGTGAAAATGCTTGGTTCCAAAACTGGTCGCTGCAGTACTCTATGACTCAAGTTCTCAACTTCTATGACATTACCTGCAACTACCCAGCTAACTACAAAGGATTGAAACTTGCAGATTTCAATGTAGACTCTTGCAAACTGGACTACGATTTTATATGCTTTATTGTGTCCTCCACCCTTGTGACTCTTACCATGGTGTCCTCCTTCATCTTCCACTTCCTCCGCTGGCAGGTTGTCTATGCCTACCATCTCTTCCAAGCGTTCTTATACGACAGGAAGCAGAAGCCGTCCATACGCTACGAGTTTGATGCCTTTGTTTCGTACAACACGCACGATGAGCCTTGGGTCCTGAGGGAGCTTCTGCCCAACCTGGAGCAGGGCCGTGGCTGGAAGCTGTGTCTGCACCACCGAGACTTTCAGCCCGGCAAGCCCATCATCGACAACATTGTGGACAACATCTACAAGAGCCGCAAGACCCTCTGCATCATCAGCCGCCACTACCTGGAGAGCGAGTGGTGCTCCAGGGAGATCCAGGTGGCCAGCTTCCGTCTCTTTGACGAGCACAAGGACGTGCTGGTCCTGGTGTTCCTGGAGGATATCCCCGACTGCCAGCTCTCCCCCTACCACAGGATGAGGAAGCTGGTGAAAAAGAAGACCTACCTGAACTGGCCCAAATGTGAGGAAGAAACCAGGCTGTTCTGGCACAAGCTGAACACAGCACTGGAGACCCGAGAAGAACCCAATGAGGAGAGTCCGATTCTGTCTGGCTTAGAGGCATTTGACTAAACTAATACCTCCCTCCCTTTGGTAACCTTGTATATTTAATCGTTACCCATTTTCTCACATCCCCCTGTGATAGCAAAAGTATCATTCATAGCTGAAAGCAGTGCATCCTAATAAGCTAATGCTGCTAAAGTTACACAAACATTCAGAGGGACTT
This sequence comes from Acipenser oxyrinchus oxyrinchus, assembly GCA_030684275.1. NCBI lineage: Eukaryota > Metazoa > Chordata > Actinopteri > Acipenseriformes > Acipenseridae > Acipenser > Acipenser oxyrinchus. The sequence goes on from CM060268.1 coordinate 1,150,312, forward strand.
CCTCTTAACAGAGGCTTCTCCCTCAATTGTTTATCTGATTTCATTTTTTTAAATACAGAAAATAACCCCTTGGTGGTTATTTAAAATGTTTTTAATTGCTTATAATGATTAGAGATTAAATTTAAGACGTGCCTTAGATTGCAATGTATTAGTGTTTACGTTGATTCTGATAGTAGTGGGTTAACCCAATTATGGATGGAGTGGTTGTTATTATTAACAAGATGTGAATGTGTTATGCTTTCTGCCTAATAAAATGGTACTAAACAGCTCTTCATTGATAATAATCTTTGTACCTAAAATAAATAAGTGGTGATACAACAGCACGAGGGAGGTGCTAGCATCCCTAATAACGAAGTGCCGTCACTTTGCACACCAATCCAATAGGTAGATTCACAGGTGAACAAAATATATTGACATATATTAAATAGCTATATTTAAAAAATACAGTGTAATATATTTTTCAATAAATTGCCATTCATTTTTCTTCTGTAAGGACGCTTGACATTCTCCTGTACAGTAAGTGATCGATCCCCGTTTCTGAAATCAATCTGGATAACTGACTTCAATATTAGCAAGATGGAAACACATGCATGGCATTCCACAGGGATGTACTAAAAGTACAATGACACGCTTAAGGTCTGTGTTATCTATCCAACCCTGCACCTCTGTCGTATCATGTATCTCCCTGTAATCACTCCATTGTCTCAGACAGACATGAAATTCTCCTGTCTCTTGATCAGGTGGGTTAATAATGTTCCGATCAATTCATTCAATGAAAGCAGCATAGCCACCACATGGCGCAGGTCCTCTGGTCCGAAGATTTGAGAAGACCTCTAATTATAAAGAGCAGCTGGCAACATTATTAAACAAGCTCTAAAAACGAATGCATTTCTATATGCTGACTGTACTTCTGTGTTTGAGGGGCTCAGGCTTATGTCAAAACCACAGAAAACCAATCAGTGAATGAAACTCTTTATTTATCCAGATGAGTGGATTGAGAACACATTCTCATTTCCAATGACAAGATGGCAAGAGGCTCACACCACCCCAGCCAACACAAGAAATAAGGAGTAAAGAAACAGCAAAACACATAGTCAAAATGTCCTTGTACAAAATGCAAAAGGTTACTATTTATGGGGCTAAGAATGCTAGTGTGTTAAAATGTCATTTAGAAGCACTCTAAAGAGGAACTGATGCCTTGTTTGGAGACTTCCGTTTACACTTTAACACGTCAAAACACTTTAAAAAAGCACTTCGTCAAATGCATGACCAACTCCTGCCACAGGACATGTTGCAAGCCTACAGCTTCCTATAAAGATGTGAACGACTCTCTCACTTCTTGTTTTACACACAGTGTTTTGAAAGACCTGCGCTAGGGGTATGCGTGTGTGTTTTTTATTAAAGCTGGTTTAGTTTGAATGTACTGGCAGGGACAGGGGGATGTGAAGTGTAAGGGGGTGCTGGGAGGCATGGAGGAGTCTAGAGTAGGGACCAGGGAGGAATGGTGATCAGAGTGGCTCAAGGTGCCAGGGGGAGGAAAACATTCTACCAGTAATTCAACAAGTTAAACTGTAACAACATAAAGCATCATGTTTCAGTCACAAGTCTCTAAGCCCGTTAGAATTGGATTTTCTTCATCTGGTTCTTCTCGGGTCTCCAGTGCTGTGTTCAGCTTGTGCCAGAACAGCCTGGTTTCTTCCTCACATTTGGGCCAGTTTAGGTAGGTCTTCTTTTTCACCAGCTTCCTCATCCTGTGGTAGGGGGAGAGCTGGCAGTCGGGGATGTCCTCCAGGAACACCAGGACCAGCACGTCCTTGTGCTCGTCAAAGAGACGGAAGCTGGCCACCTGGATCTCCCTGGAGCACCACTCGCTCTCCAGGTAGTGGCGGCTGATGATGCAGAGGGTCTTGCGGCTCTTGTAGATGTTGTCCACGATGTTGTCGATGATGGGCTTGCCGGGCTGAAAGTCTCGGTGGTGCAGACACAGCTTCCAGCCACGGCCCTGCTCCAGGTTGGGCAGAAGCTCCCTCAGGACCCAAGGCTCATCGTGCGTGTTGTACGAAACAAAGGCATCAAACTCGTAGCGTCTGGACGGCTTCTGCTTCCTGTCGTATAAGAACGCTTGGAAGAGATGGTAGGCATAGACAACCTGCCAGCGGAGGAAGTGGAAGATGAAGGAGGACATCATGGTAAGAGTCACAATGGTGGAAGTTGAGACAAAAAAGATAAACTCCAGGTCAAGCGCACAGGAGTCAAACTTGAAATCAGCCAGTCTGCTGTTGCGTAGGGTTGGAGGGTACCCACAGGAGAGCTCATACAAGTTCAGGACCTGGGTGTTTGTGTCTTGCAGGGACCAGTTCTGGAACCAGGCATTGATACAGCCGCAGGTGAAGGGGTTCAGAGATAGTTTGAGCAGCTTTAGGGAGGGGAGGGAGTGGATATGGGACTTGTTTAGTGTGGTGAACTCGTTTTCCATTGCTGATAGGAACTTGACCTTGGTGAGGTTGGCATTAATCAAGAAATCCAGGGACTGCAGCCGCATTTTGTCCAGGTACAATATTTCCAGGGCGGGTATGTTCTGGAAGATTCTAGGGTCAATAAAAGTGAGCGGGTTGCTGTTGAGGTCTATGTAAGTTAAAAGAGGTGTGTAGCTGAATGTATCTGGGTCAAGAGAAGTCAGGCTCAGGCTGCCAGCATACAGTAACCTGAGGAAAGGCAGACCCTTCAGAAAGTTAGATGGCAAATGCAATAGACCCTTGGGACCCTGACTGTTGAAGGATAGGTGAGTCAGTGACTTCAGAGCAACGAAAGGAGGGTGCTCTAGCTCATCTGACGTCTCATAGTTAATGTGGTTGCTATACAGCATCAGAATCTTTAGGGTAGGCATCCCTGTGAAGACATTCCTTCCTCTGAAAGTGCTCTGGGTCAGCTTGTTGTTCCCCAGGTGCAACGTTCCGAGCTTCGTCAGCCCACTGAAAGCCCCCTCGTCAATGGTTGAAATCTGGTTGGTTGACATGTAAAGAATCCTCAGTGAATTCAAATTGAGGAAAGTGGCGTTCTTGATGGTACTCAGCTTGTTGACACCTAGATTCAGGGTCTTCAGGTTGCGCAAGCTAGCTGCCAGCGGCTCCGGGATATCCAGGATCAGATTGTTGTGAAGCTTAAGGTCCTGCAGGCTCACCAGGTCGGTGAATAACAGTTTGTTGAGTGTGATGATGTAGTTCCCCCTCAGATTGAGGCAGTTCAGCCTTCTCAAGCCTTTGAAATCATAGCTGTGTAGCTTCTCAATCAGGTTGTAGCTTAGGTCCAGGGTTTCCAGGCTGGTGAGGTCCTGGGTTGCATTGGGGACGGTGCTCAGCTTGTTATAGGACAGTACTAGGAGATGCAACCAGGGCATGGCTCTGAAAGACATATCTGACAGGTTCTTCAAGCTGTTTCGCGATAAATCCAAACGGTTCGGCGAGGAGCAATTGACAAACGTACTGTCCTCGATAGTGGATATGCTGTTCCCTTGAAGGCTGAGACGCTTTAGTTTAGGAAGCGAGAGGCAGATGTCTTTCAAGAAATGAACAGCTTGGCTGAAGTTTAAGTTATTAAGCTGTAGCTCTTCCAGTGACAATTTGGCGAAGTTTTTTATCACTGATAAAATCCCTTGTATTGTCATGTGAAAGCCGTTCAAATTCAGTTCCTTCACCCCCTTTACAAACGTTTTGTTCCTTAGCTCCCAGTGTAGCCCATTCTGTGACCCTGAATAAGACAGGTTCAAAACCATGAGCCCTGAAAAGATGTCGCTTGTAATATTAAAATGTGTAAAAGGGTTGTAGGACATGTCAAGCGCTTTCAAGTGTATGGGAGCTTTAGCAAAATCTTCAGTGTTAAAACTTGGAAATTGATTACCTCCAACATACAGACTCTCCAAGCGAGAGGCTCTGAAGACAGGCTGGACTCTCTGTGGTTGGTGAAGTGCATTGAAACTCAAGTTCACGACCTTGACATTGACCAGGGGCTGGAAGGTTGATTGGTGGATCTCTTGTATGCGATTCCCTCCCAGCTGCAACACGGTCAGGTTCTTCAGACCCTCAAACAGGCTCCCGCACAGGATGCTCAAATTATTCTCAGCCAGGTTGAGCTCTTTCAGAGAGGCCAGGTCCCTGAAGGTGCCTTCATCTATGTGGTGGATGTGATTGTGAGATATGTTCAGCTCCCTCATGTACGTCAGGTTTGTGAAATCCCCTCTCCGCAGCCTGGAGATGAGGTTCCCTGCTATATCCAGGAGCCTTGTTTTGGCAGGCTTATCAGTCGGCACGTGGTAGAATCTCTTATTAAAGCAGCGCACCTTCAGGTTTGTGGCATTTGGGGAACTATGAACAGTGCAGTTCGTCAGGGAGAAGCCTGATGTTGGCAATATCAGCACTAAACCATACACCAGTGACGCTAGAAAGAGCAAGTGGATCCCGCTCACACTGCCTGTAGGGGCACCCATGTTGTTGCATCAACCAAAACCAATGAATATCTGCAGAGCCCTTGGTTCCTCTGACTGAACCCAGGCCCCAAGCTGAGAGAGCTGGCAGGCAGTAGACAGGAAGAACTGGAACACTGGAGAGAACTTTTGCTTGTGTTCAGTATCCGTGTTTGGCTCCTAATGCAAAGCAGAAACAAAACTGTTAGGTACCTGTGACAGGGCAACGTCACGGCCAGGATGTTATCGGCAGGGAGAGAGACTCAGAACACAGAATCTGCAGCTTCAAGAGCGAATGCACACTTTATTTACAGACAAACACGAAGCAAACAAAACACATTCACAAAACAAAAGGCACAAGGGCCAAAACAAAAAGTCATGACAGGACAGGACAGCACAGCACAGCGCCGCCACACACCTTCGCATAAAGCAAAAGACAAGGGGGATCAAACCAGAAATCTGTCTCTAATCATGTCTGTATAGCGGACAAAACATTAATACACGGTCTCTGCATAATACATAAATTATTATTATTATTATTATTATTATTATTATTATTATTATTAATAATAATAATAATAATAATAATAATAATAATGCAAGAAGGGATGCAGTGAAGTTTTAAAAGATTAATCAGATAATACAAAAAAGTTTAAGAAAAATAAATAATAAGTTAGTTATTTTACCCAAATACGTAACAGAGCTTAGAGAAATCCTTATTTTTGTATTTATTTGTTTTTTGCCATTAGGCTCCCTGAGATTACTTTATTTCTGAATTTGCTTCAAATGCTGTAGCATTAACTACCACCTCCTTAGGTAAATCTATAGATGTACTGATTTTACACATGGACTAACCAGTTATTTATCATAGGCTCAGGTATATAACTACAGTATGTAGTTACTGCAAAAAGTGGATCTGATAGAACTGCTGTATCTTGCAACTGAATTCCCCCCTCAGGAGGCTTTTCTATCTGTGAAAATGTACCAGGCAGAGACAGAGTGAGCTGGGGGTGATCACGTTACATACATACACAATTAGTGCTTTTAATCGATTAAAAGAACAATCACTTGATTGTACAAGTCAACGTTAAAAAGAGTGTTAACAAATTGAAACATCAAGAGCAAACCCCTTATTCACTGTTATACAGTGTCTGCATGAATAACACATACAAAGTTAGCAAGACTAAAAGTGCATTTGGATAGTAATTACTTGAAGTTAATCATTGATAAGCAGGGAATAGGTGAACGTGTCTTCCTAGACACAAAGCAATCTTTTATCTAAAACAAACTTTGCAAACTTTGCAACCCATTCTAAGCTTTATTAATCCCAGCACAGGTCTTTTTGTTTTAATCGCGTGTGAGATGAATGTAAGAGGAGAACATACCTGGAATGAGAGCGCTGTATTCACTCACAGAGGGAAGTCTGCAGCACAGACTGGGAGGCGTGCGTGAGCCCTGCTTGAGGGGATAAATCGCGAGGTGATTGTAAAAAAGCTTCAGCGGGGATTACTATCTAAATACATTCAGCCCCATATTCACAGCCCTGTGTGTGGCTCTGTGAGAGTCAGAGCAGCCTATTTAAGTCTCCTCAGAAAGTATTGCTGTCCCTATGCACACACTCCAGACAGGGATATATATATATATATATATATATATATATATATATATATATATATATATATATATATATATATACACACTTCTTTGAATGTGGAAGTGAGAACTGGCACAGCATGATGATGCAATGTGTGAAAGGGTAGGCAGAAGACTCATCTTCTGGATGCAGCTCCAGAGTGACTCATCCTGGGGCTTCATGAGTCTACATGATGACATCCTCACAGATAGTGTGGGGGCACACTGCGGCCGTGATTGCAGCCGATGGGTGCTTGAGAAGGTGGCTGCAGCGGGAAGCAGCTCTGATCAGATCCCCTTTCCCCGGGTCAGAACAGTCCTCAGCTGACCCGATTGCCTCACCAGTTTCTGTGAAGGACGTCAGCACAGAGTGGTGAAAGCAAAGAAAGGTTTTCTGAAGACTAATGAAAGCATAGGGGGTGGGGTTTCCGCTATGTGTGATCAATGTGTGTGTGTGTGTGTGTGAGGGCTGCTTTTTATATAAGATTTGCTCGTCTCATTTGGTTTGGCTTAGTTTCTTAACATCTTTGATTAAATCTTAGTTTATAACAGAGTAGAATTCACAGAAGAATATTGACTGCAACAACAAAAACACATAAAAACAGCATAAAAAGCATACATAATAAATAAATTCAATTGAACTTTTTTTTTTTTTTTTAAATCATTTTTATGCTTCTTGTACTCACAGATCCCTTCTCCCTCATTTCCCACGCAACAGTGTTAAATATGACGCTGCAGAAGCCCCGGTATCGTGGCTGTTATCCAGTGCAAGAGCTCCCCCTTGTGAGTATTAAGAGTAAAGCTTCTGTCACGTTGAGCACAGCGCTGCCTTCCATAGTGTCTCTCACTGATCCCAAAGCGGCTTTACACTCACATCTCTGTGAGTTGTATGCATTATACCACGTCTGCTCTCGCTGAATATAGTTATTGTTTGACATTTCAGGGCGTGCTATCTGAGCTGTCATTGTGTCATGCAAGCTGCCAAAGCCATTACAAGTTTATATTGAAAGTTAAGATTTAAAACAAATGAAGAGATTGATAGAAAAAAAAACATGTTATAAGTACAATAATGAAGTTAAGCAAAGTTACTAGCTTTTTATTAGCCATTTCAATTTTTTTGTTCATTTTAATCCCATTTTATGTATGTATTTATTTTCTAAAATGTGTTGCAACCAGTACCACTAAATGTGCCAGAAAAACCTCCATCGCTTCTCTAGAAGTATGTCTTTAAAATCTAAAACAACTTATTTTTCTGTGATACTGGTACTGAGGGGTCTGTTGTTCTTCAGTGTTAGGTGTATCTTATTAAAACCAGCAATGGCTCAAACTGCTTTGCAATGGGAGTCTTATTTCTGGAGTAGAGTTTAAAAAACATTCTACCAGTAATTCAACAAGTTAAACAATAACAACATAAAGCATAAAGTTTCAGTCACAAGTCTCTAAGCCAGACAGAATCGGGCTCTCCTCATTGGGTTCCTCTCGGGTCTCCAGTGCTGTGTTCAGCTTGTGCCAGAACAGCCTGGTTTCTTCCTCACATTTGGGCCAGTTCAGGTAGGTCTTCTTTTTCACCAGCTTCCTCATCCTGTGGTAGGGGGAGAGCTGGCGGCCGGGGATGTCCTCCAGGAACACCAGGACCAGCACGTCCTTGTGCTCATCAAAGAGACGGAAACTGGCCACCTGGATCTCCCTGGAGCACCACTCGCTCTCCAGGTAGTGGCGGCTGATGATGCAGAGGGTCTTGCGGCTCTTGTAGATGTTGTCCACGATGTTGACGATGATGGGCTTGCCGGGCTGAAAGTCTCGGTGGTGCAGACACAGCTTCCAGCCACGGCCCTGCTCCAGGTTGGGCAGAAGCTCCCTCAGGACCCAAGGCTCATCGTGCGTGTTGTACGAAACAAAGGCATCAAACTCGTAGCGTCTGGACGGCTTCTGCTTCCTGTCGTATAAGAACGCTTGGAAGAGATGGTAGGCATAGACAACCTGCCAGCGGAGGAAGTGGAAGATGAAGGAGGACACCATGGTAAGAGTCACAAGGGTGGAAGTTGAGACAAAAAAGATAAAGTCCAGGTCCACAGTGCAAGAGTCTATCCTCAAGTCCTCTAGCTTGTTTCCTCTGAGATTGTCCGGGTATCCACAGGAATATTTGTTCAGATAGATAACCTGTGTGTAGGGGTCCTGCCTGGACCAGTTAAGGAACCAGGCATTCTCACAGCCATACGTGAAGGGGTTCTGCTGCAGGTCCAGGTACTTGAGCTTAGGGAGGGAGAGGATCAGAGTCTTGTTGACCACAGAAACCTCGTTGCCCCTGGCTCGCAGGAACTGAAGCTTGGAAAGGTTGGCCTGGGCCAGAAAATCAAATGACGGCAGGCGTGCCTGGCTCAAGATGAATTCTGTGAGGTCAGGCATCGTCTGGAAGGTTTTCGGGTCAACAGAACTGAGGGCATTTTTGCTAATGTCAAGGAAGGACATGTGGGGAGTGTGGTTGAAGGTACTGGGGTGTATGAAGTCCAAGTTCAGATTGCCAGCATGTAGTTCCTTGAGGGAGCTTAACCCTTCCAGAAAATTGGAAGGCAGATGGATGAGGCCATTGTGACCTTGGCTGTTGATGGCAAGGTAATTCAAAGACTTCAGGGCTTTGAAAGGAGGGTGCTTTAGCTCTGCGTTGCTCTCATACTCCAGGTAGTTGTCAAAGATCTGAAGTTCAGTGAGGGAAGGCATGCCTGTCAAGACATTCTTTCTTGCAAAAGTATCTCTGGTAAGCTTGTTGCTTCCCAGCAGCAACACTCTCAGCTGGACTAACCCTCTGAAAGCCCCCTCCTCAATGTCAGCTATCTGATTGTCCACTAGGTTGAGGGATTTAAGGGAACGCAGGTTCTGAAAGGTGCCTTTCTTGATGGTGCTCAGCTTGTTGGATCGCAGTTCCAGGATCTCAAGTTTATGCAGGCTGCCTGACAATGGCTCCGGGATAGACAGAATCAGGTTTATACCAAGCTTCAGCTCCTGCAGGTTGAACAAGGACCCGAACAGAGAACCCGTGATTGTCGATATTTTGTTCCCCACCAGGATGAGATGCTTAAGCCTGGTCAAGTTGTTGAAATCCCAGCTCTGGAGATGATCGATCAGATTGTAGCTGAAGTCTAAATATTCTAGGTTGCTGATGCTCTGGGTGGCATTGGGAACAGCGACCAGCTGGTTGTGGGATAGGTACAGGACACCCAAGCTGTCCATACCTCTGAAAGAGAAATCTGACACGCTTTTCAGTTGGTTATCTGATAAGTCCAAATGGTACACCAGTGAACAGCATTCAAAGAGCCTGTCCTGGAGAGTGCTAAGGTTATCCCCTCGCAGGCTGAGGATCTGGAGTTTAGGAAGAGAGAGGCAAACGTTCTTTATGATGTTACCCACTGTATCCACATGTAAATCGTTAAGGTGGAGAACTTCTAAAGAGTTAGCGAAGCTTTCTATCACAGGGAAGAGCCCAGGTGTTGAAATGCGGGTGCCGTTTAAAGACAGTGTCTTCACACCAGTTAAAAAAGAGCGATTTCTCATCTCCCAGTGCAGCCCGTCCTTTGGACCTGAGTGAGAGAGATCCAGATCCACGAGGTGGGGGAAAACGTCTGTGCTAACATTAAAACTGGTGATTGGGTTGCTAGACAGGTCGAGCACTCTCAAATTCAAGGGAACGCTTGTCAGCTCTTTGGTGCTGAAAGTTGAAAAGCCATTGGATCCCAGGCTCAGCTCCTCCAAGTGAGGGCATTTTAAAACGGGTTGAACTTCCTCAAGCCGGCGGAGCGCATTCGACGTCAGGTTCACCACCCTAACGTTGGCAAGGACCAGGAAGGCGTCGGGGTCTATCTTTTGGATGCGGTTCCAAGCCAGTTTCAACACGGTGAGGTTGAGCAGTCCGTGGAACATGCTGCTTGAGAGCACGCTCAGCTTGTTCTGGGTGAGATTCAGCTCCTGCAGGCCTGTGAGGTCCCGGAACGTGCCCGGTGCCACATGACAGATTAGGTTGTGAGACACGTTCAGGTTCTTCAGGTTTGTCAGGTTTCTGAAATCATTTTCCTGAAGCTGTGAGATACGATTGCCCGAAATGTCTAAGACCTTTGTGTTGCGAGGGATATCAGAAGGCACGTGGTAAAATTCCATGTGATAGCAAAGGACCTTCAGCCGGTCAGTGTAATTCAGAGAGCCTTGGACCGTGCAGTTCCTTAGGGAGTATCCTGCCGTCGGCAAAATCTGCACCCAGGATTCCAGGAGGAAAAAAACAAAGATTAAGAGAATCCCATGCATTATGACGACAAAAAGCGCCTCCTTTAAGTTTTAGCTTCTGTGATTGCAGTTTCTTGTCAGACTCAGAGATCTCTGTGACATGAACATGCGCTGAAAGCTATAGGCAGTATTCCCTTAACAGGGAAGTGATCCGTTTTCTCTATGCAGGAGGGGTGGAGTTAGTTTCTGAACTTCCAGTTCCTGAAAGAGCAGGTAACACCAGATTCCAGCCTCGACGCAATGACATCAGATCATGAGTCATCAAAGCACACTATAGGAAAAAGCAAAAAAAGAATATGCTTCATGTGCTTATGCAGCAGCCTGTTACCTGTGTCTCATACTTTCCTGTTTTCTATCAGTAGCCTAGATCTCCACAGATATGGATATAAATACATGTGTATTTAAAATCCAGAAATTAGGGCTGTGTGGACACCCTGCTCTATTCTACATGATCTAGACACATGTGAATAACATATTGCTAATATAAAGTGAGACTTGTTCAGGTAGATAACCTGTGTGATCAGTAATAAACGGAACACCCTGCTCTCATAATCAGTAAATTCAACACTGTACTGTATTGTATTGTGTAGTCCTGCTTCTCATGCATTGTATATGAGTCTCCACTATGTGTCTCCATTCTAGACAGCTATACTGTATCTGCATTTTACCACGAGAACACAAAACAGTGGCTACCACAAAGGGGTTCCCCTTATAAAGGTTTACCACAGTAAATGTGCACTGTAATTTTGCAGTTTTCACATGCTTTTTTTTCCAAAGTTATACTATGCATTTCCAATGCTGTTTTTTTTTTATTCTGCTTTATAAACCTCTTTACCATTCTTCGATGTGCTTCAGCATACCTTCACTGTGGTTTATTACACTTTGCTGTGCTTTTACTGTGGTAAGCTTTTATAACAGTCTATCAACGGTCCTTTTAAAAAATAAAATATGACATTTAAATAAAATGCTAAAGTAAATATTTTAAACCATACGTTCGCTGATGAAAAAGCTGTCAATGAACTTTGTTAATAATTTGACATTGAAAAAGGTGACACTCTACCACAGCAGCTTAACACTGAACAGAAATGATCTAATCTTTACAAGGTGCCAAAATACCTTCTGCATAGCAAACTCAACATAACACCTGCACAATGCAGGGACCTCCCAATCACAGGCTCCACTGTTCCAGTATGCAGCCTCCCATGCTATTACTCCTTAGACAAATGTACCCTAGTAAAAGCATAGCAAAGTGTAATAAAGCATGGTAAAAGTGTAAAAATACCACGGGAAGCTTTTATAAGGGCTGCACTATGCGTTTATCTTTCTGTTCTTTTTTTCTGTACCTACAGTTAGCTATGCCTTTACACACACCACAGACACCTTAACCTGTTAAAGGTGTCACTGCAACAGCCATATTTTATAAGGTCTGTATCGTTCTAGACATGCCTTTACAAAAAAGTAACAACAAAAAAAGAATGGAAGTTGTGAACAGAATTCCTGCATGTGCAGCCAAGCTTGATACGATCATACTTACATGGCTTCATATAGAGAAGAACCCCCTTTCCCTTCCAAACTCAATCCACACACCCTACAGCCTTGGAAGTGAAAATGGCTTATAATAGCGAGGGCTGACCAACTCCTTTACGAATGGCCGTGTGCTTGTTCTTCTGACTATATTCTGATCACATTTCCTTTTTGGCATGCCAGAACATCACCTGACCATGTCAGCTTCCTCTGAACAACCCAGTTTTTAGGAGGTGTTACATCAGTATTGTACATCAGTAAGTTCTTCTGCTTTTCAAACCACTCAACACAGATATTCCCACAAAGAACACCACTGCACACCAGCTGCAGATAAGGAGAGTGTTTAAGGATTGTTCCCCATCATTGTGACTCTGCATTGCTTACAAAAAAGCCAACAGCTGTCTAGAACTGTTTCATGAATTGATTTAGGAAAAGAAAAATAAGGTTCTCTTTGTGAGTAGTGGTCAGTCACTCACAGGGTCCAAAGGGACACCAGATGTCTGATGATAGTGCAGTATGTGTCTCTCCAGGTGTCTGATGATAGTGCAGTATGTGTCTCTCCAGGTGTCTGATGATAGTGCAGTATGTGTCTCTCCAGGTGTCTGATGATAGTGCAGTATGTGTCTCTCCAGGTGTCTGATGATAGTGCAGTATGTGTCTCTCCAGGTGTCTGATGATAGTGCAGTATGTGTCTCTCCAGGTGTCTGATGATAGTGCAGTATGTGTCTCTCCAGGTGTCTGATGATAGTGCAGTATGTGTCTCTCCAGGTGTCTGATGATAGTGCAGTATGTGTCTCTCCAGGTGTCTTTCCTGTCGTTTGTTAGCATTATTATTTGTTTTTATTGTCCTGGGAATAATTGAGTTCTTGTCACTTGTCTTTTTGATGTTAATTCAGGATGTTCAAGATTTTTTTATCAGCTGCAGGGTGCTGGTTTCTGTGCTGTAGGTCACAAGATTGCAGTGAGTCTGACCTACGACATATAGGAAGTGATTAGTTACCAGGAAGAAACAACGGCAGCTTTGCATATGCAGTGTATTTAAAATATCTGGGTCTTTGAAATCTAAGTGTATAGAACACACAGTACCAGCAGACCACCAGTGAATATACTGCTATTGGTTTTACACAGCAGTACCTTGACACATTTTGTTTTCTGGGGAAAACCTATAAACCCAGGAACATTTCATTTTGCAGAAAAGTGTATCAAACAGAAACAACCCCTTTCAAACGATTCTCCATCTGCTTTAATGTTTCTTCATCAAAGTAATTCCGTCCTGCGGATTGTAGATGTCATTTTATCACCCTAAGGACTTCTGCATTTATTCAAGTTTTTTAATGTATTTTATTTTAGAAAATGTGCTTGACGTATTCATTTCTTTGTTTCCGCATATCATTCTAAAAATATTTGGTTTGTTTGTTTTATCCTCCTCATAAACTAACTGCACACTATCCAAGAGTGTCTGTGAAATCTGATGCCGCTTGTAGATGCCGGTATGCAGAATAACCTGTTATGCGCATAGCCTTGCATTAATGTAGCATGGAATTACAGCAGGTGCACGCTCTTGGTACTGTATAGTACAGCCCTCAATGCCCAGTGGTAAACAAACAAGCAATCAGTCTGAGCAAACAAGCTTCATTGCAGCAGCACTTATGTAAGCGGTAGCCGTGCTCAGAGAACAGCCCCTTCTCCGTCTACCTGTAACCCGGTACCCCGCTGCATGGCGCCTGAGCGGCAGAGGGACAGAACGAGCCGGTGTCCGTCGCTATTCTTCCACGTCGTGCGGCTGTGTGGACACTAGCTTTGGGCTGGTATTGCTACTGTTTTATAGCTTCATCCTCGTACGTATTTCAGGTTGAGGTGACGGGTTTATGAAGACTGGCTGGATTACACAGACCTACACTGCGGCGCCGACTGGGATCTCTCAGTGGTTGGTGTATTCCCTGCTTTATGCATTATATTTAATATTATTATTGTATTATAATTAATAGACTGTTATTTTTGATGTTGTTGTTATTCTGGCAACCAGGACCAGGATGTCTATATTTAACCATCCATCGCTGTGCTTGCACCGAGCTGGTGTCTGTAGTAGCTATCTCAGGAAATTACAAAAGCCTTTGCAAATATAAATCATATTTTAATTGGTCCAATGCATCTGTCATCGTTATTCTTAAATATGCTGTAAATATGCCCCCAGACCTCTGTAATACAGGAGAGCTGTGTAAGGCATTTATTTGCATTGCGAAGCTGTTAGTTATCGGGTCCAAATGCGACCTGTAGTTACATTTGGTATACTGTACTGCTGTTGAAGATAGAGCTATATATAGAAATTAATATTTCCAACAAAAGGAGGGTGACACTACATGGAAGCTTTGCAGTTGTGATTTACATTAGCGAACATGCAGTGCCCCATCATTGTTTACAGGAACATTACCACAGAGTATCGTGTTGGTGGCGAACGTGCGCGTGGAGAGCCATTCAAGATTAAGCAGTGAATTCTGTACGCTGATGTCGTGCTGTACACTGTAGCAATTATTTACAATTGACTCCATCCTTCATTAGCGTTACACGCAGGGTCAGTCTAAAACGTCATCAACTCGCTCCCGTTAAACCCGAGTGTTCACCATCCCTTAGTTATTTCTACGAATGGTACGACCGTCCATAACTAGGATAAGCTCTACAGGGCTACATGTAGTTTTTGGTTTTCAGTGTCTTCAGTGTTGCAAATGTCATTGTATTGATATGATTGTATATTCTGATTCATGCACTTTATCCACGTCATTAGAGTACCTTACAGGTTAACCAAAACTACCAGGCATGAAAATGAAGGAATGGCTTGCTAATCAGAGCTGAACAGGAGACTGTTCTGTTCTGTGTTTATCACTACTTTGACCTCTGAAATGTGACTTTGTAGATAAGCTGATGTAACTTTCCATACGGTTTTGAATGATCACTTCCAGCTAATCTTGATTCCTCTCCCAAATATTTATTGAATGCAGCTGTGAATAGACCCTGTCTATATGAGCAGTGGAAACTGCTTGTCATCATTTACAGTGGGTAGCATGCACATTTCTGATAAGGTTCGTTTAATCATAAAACAAATACCCTCATAGCTCACATTCTTGAAGTATCAATGTGTGATGTTGTAGGCAGTGGTTTTACAGGTCTGGCAGTTAAGGAAGCATGATGAAGGAGATATCACGTGCATGGGGCTTGTGTGCGTGCCTATTCTCGTTAGTCGAAGTGTAATACAGCACAGTTAAAGCATGGGTAAGCATTGTAAAACACATGTTTAAAAACAATGAGAAATGCAAAGTATAACCATGAGAAATGCACAGAGGAAACTGCACATTTACTGACGGTGCAAACTGACGGTGTTAAACTTATATCAACAGGGATATAGCAGCAGTGTTGCTGTATGGGAAAGTACAAGACCAGGGCCTGTTTCTGCAGAATTCATTTAACAATGGCACAACACATTTGTATTGAAGAACAACCTGAGCCCATGCTTACGGTTCACATAGTTCCACGTCTGCTGTATGCTTCTATAATTACTAAAGTGGCTGCCCTCCCATACCCAGCTGACCCCAGAGTGAAAGTCCGCTGCTGCAGTCGAGCAGTTTCCACACAGCTTACATCATCCCCCTCGGCTCAATCAGCTCTTTCATTACTGAGTCTGTGCTGGCCGGCCCGTCCCTGACTCTGCCCTGACAAACAGGACAGCTGACTCCCCTGTGTGTGTGTCTGTGTGTGTGTGTGTGTTGGCTAACACTGCCCCTGTGTGAGCTTGTTTACTGAGTGCTCAGAGCAGAACAACCATCAGGACAGAAGGTAGTTTTTCTTTTTCTCTGTGTGATCCAGCCTCTGGATTAGAGATCTGATCCCTGATTTACAGAACATGTGAGTCGCTGTGTTGCAGGTGCCTGGCACTGCTATTGCTAGGGAGGCTTATGAGAGCGCACACACACTCAGTGACACACCCATTGTTTACCTTCTGGTGTTTTCTACCTTTCCTTATCCCACGGATCGTTCTCCTTTTCTTGCTTTTGCTTTTGTTTTTGCTTTCACTTTTTCTTTTTCCTTCAGAGTTTCTCTCAGCTGGTGGAAATACGTTACATTTAACTGATTTCAAATCAATATTGTATTTTTTTGTGTGTGTTTTTTTGGTACATGCACCATGTTTGTATATGTGATAAGCTGTTGCAGAACGTATGGTGTGATTTGTGTTATGCGTAATGCATAGCATGGTTTATATCTGACACGCTTTCGGGAGATTTTGAGCCAGCTTAGGGGAGTTTAGGCCATTAAAGCAGTTCTTAAATTATGCTGCATGATTTGCTTTCTGCGGAGTCCTTCAGCACAGCAGCTGTCTAAACCTAAATCATAAAATCCTTCTTACTCTATCTGTGCTACAGTGCTGCAGTACACTGTGGATGGGGATATAGCCTCTCACAGATCCGGTTCCCTCTGTGTTTCTCTCTCCCTCTCTCAGACTCTGCCGAGATGGAGGCTAATCCTGAGAGCAGCGCTCCCGAGACGGAGAGCTCCAGAGAGGAGGAGCCCGCTGGACCTGCCCCCGTCCCTGACAGAATGAAACAGAAGCAGCTTCTCGCCGTCGAGGAGCTGGTGTCCACCGAGAGGAACTACCTGAACATGCTGCAGCTCTGCACTCTGGACATCCAAAGCAGCCTGCAGCTCAAGCAGGTGCTGAATCTCAATGAATAAGAAATGTAAGCAGGATCTTTCTGGGGTCCTCATTCAATGAGAACCCCCCCTATGCAGTTATGTGTGCCCGTCTATCAGTATGCCTTTCTACATGGGGAACACGACAACTGCCTTTATTTTGCAAACTTTTTGCAAATCTTCAACAAACTTTTATCACAGCCTCCTCTAGACGTGTCCTGGTTGTGTTGGGCTATAGTCCGATAATCTCTCAATTTTTACACAGATGTGTTTCTAGATAATGGTGTGATTATGAGGACTCTCTGTATGGGCACACACTGGTTGAAGGCTGCTTTAAGGATAAAAGCAGAGTAATTACAGTCTAATTCTAGAGTTGGTTACATGTGCTGGTGAGACAATTAATATGTTAGGAAACGTTATTTAAGCAAGTAATCTGTAGCCAGTTAAGAACACTTTTCAGGGTTTGACTTGAGGAGGGAGGGGAGTTGAAACATTTCCTCATTTCCCCTTCAGCTTCCCTCAGTGGACCTGGCAGGACTGTTTGCGAACATCGATGATGTGATTGATGTCTCCATCCGATTGCTGAGCCTCCTAGAGAGGACTGCCCACACAGACCCACAGTTCCTCGGCTGCATCGGTAAAGCCACCTAAACTTATACTCCCGTGCATCTCTGTTCCGCTGCAGTGAGGGTGAGGGTGAGGGTGAGGGTGAGGGTGAGGGTGAGGGTGAGGGTGAGGGGGGTGGGGGTGGGGGTGGGGGTGGGGGTGAGGTTGAGGGTGGGGGTGGGGGTGAGGTTGAGGGTGGGGGTGGGGGTGAGGTTGAGGGTGGGGGTGGGGTGAGGTTGAGGGTGGGGTGAGGGACGGGGTCAGGGTCAGGGTGAGGGTGAGGGTCAGGGTGAGGGTGAGGGTGAGGGTGAGGGTGAGGGTGAGGGTGAGGGTGAGGGTGAGGGTGAGGGTGAGGGTGAGGGTGAGGGTGAGGGTGAGGGTGAGGGTGAGGGTGAGGGTGAGGGTGAGGGTGAGGGTGAGGGTGAGGGTCAGGGTGAGGGTCAGGGTGAGGGTGAGGGTGAGGGTGAGGGTGAGGGTGAGGTTGAGGGTGAGGGTGATGGTGGGGGTGGGGGTGGGGCTGGGGGTGAGGGTGAGGGTGAGGGTGAGGGTGAGGGTGGGGGTGAGGGTGGGGGTGGGGGTGAGGTTGAGGGTGGGGGTGAGGGTGGGGGTGGGGGTGGGGTTGAGGGTGAGGGTGGGGGTGGGGGTGGGGGTGGGGATGAGGTTGAGGGTGGGGTGAGGTTGAGGGTGAGGGTGAGGGTTAGGGTTAGGGTGAAGGTTCCGCTGCAGCTTGGGAGCACAAGGATTTCAGCCGGCATTGCCTACATCGTTCAGACTAATGGTTGTGCACTCACCATAGAACAGCAATAAACCAGATGGGGAATATACAGTCACAGAGAAAAATGTGTCAACTTGCTCCCAAGAGACGGAGTATTTGGCTTGTGTGCAACATACAGTGCATCTAAATCATGCTCCCTCCTGCAACAATTCATATGCCCTCAATTGAAATAAATGGCTATTAGGGGAACAGAAAACAAGCAGTGTTGCAGTAAGGACGGTAATCTTGATGAGGCAATATGTTGAACAGTATAAATTCTACAGTGTCTTCCTGTGTTTTGTATAGGCGATGCATTTCTGGGCCTGAGAGAAGACTTGGAGAGTGTTTACAAGGAGTATTGTGCCAGCTACACCAACACGCTTGCACTGGAGTCCAGCTACAAGCAGAGGGAGGGACTCTGGCAGGAGATCATACAAACGATAAAGACTGTGGCGTAGGTTATTGTGTTTAACTGCATCTCTAGCAGGGCTTTGTATTACTTCATAACTGACTTGCACATGGATAAACAGGGCTGGGGAAACTGAGTGTTCCGTTCACTCTTGGAGATACGCATCTCAGAGAAAGCAAGGCTCAGGTAGAGGCTCTTCCAGGCTTAGGGTATCGCTACACTAAAACTTCAGCTTAACTGTGTTATTAAATAGCTCAAAGGATACTGCAGTTTCACAAACTCCTGAGCTGCGGTATAGCTCCATCCTGAAGTTCCTCTTCTGTGGATTTTATTCAGCAGTTAAACTGCGGTTGGTTTTGTCTTGAGGATCCTCACCGGCTATGACTATAACCCCGCTCTTGAGTAAGCTTGGAAATCCTAGTAACCTCGGGACCATCTCTCCTGTCAGTCAATGTTTCCGTTTGTGTGCCCCTTCCAGACCCCACACCAACGCCTCGAGCCTATCCTTCTTCATGGTGATGCCAGTCCAGAGGATTGCCCGCTACCCGCTGCTCCTGCAGAATGTGCTGAAGAACACAGAGCCCTCTCACCCCGGCTACCAGCGCCTGCAAGAGGCTGCGACTGCCACTGTGGAGCTCAACGTCCGCATCAACGAGTACAAGCGCCTTAAGGAAGTGGGTAAGAATGAGGACTCCACATCTTCCATTCTTTAGAACTGGTCCTCAGTACCATTCATTGAAGGCTATTCCAGTCTAGCATCAAGTAAACTGCTAACACAAACACATGTGACTTGCCTGATTTGTAATCCTTGCAGCCGACAAATATAAGAAAATGGAGAGCCTTACAATCATGGACAAACTGTGCCGGATCAACAAGCACAGTATCGCCAAGAAGACAGCCAGGCTGAGCCAGATGATGAAGCATGAAGCTGGCATCGTACCCAAGGTAAGCTTTCTAATCAAACGCCTTGCTGTGCTGCTCTGCAGTGGTGTTTATGAAGTGGGACGGGGCTCTCTCGCTGTGCTGCTCTGCAGTGGTGTTTATGAAGTGGGAGGGGGCTCTCTCGCTGTGCTGCTCTGCAGTGGTGTTTATGAAGTGGGACGGGGCTCTCTCGCTGTGCTGCTCTGCAGTGGTGTTTATGAAGTGGGAGGGGGCTAGGCTAAAGTATCTCGCTCACGCCTTTATAATTCATTTTGCGTTTTTATAGACTGGGCTTGATTCTCAAATCCCTGAACTCTAAATCGTCATTCTTGTATTTATTTTATTTCAGAAAGGAAAAACCCACCCAGTAAAGATAGCAAATCAGAAATAAATCAGGCCAGTTAGATGGGTTTGATTAAGCAAGTAAGCAAGTAAATGGTAAATGTTACTGAAACCTTTCTATGATTCTAGACAGAAGACAAAGAGTTTGACGCCCTGGAAGAATATATGTGTGTCCTGGAAAAGGGGGTCGCAGACCTGCAGGAGAACGTGGCCGTCTATCTGAAGCATTTAGAGGTAAGGGTTACTCTCACCATCGCTGCAGTTATACTGCAAAACACAGTTCAGATAGATAATCAGTTCTCATTTACATGACTGTGGAATCCCAAAGAGCTGACGTGACCTTTTTAATATGGAGACTGTATGTGCTGCAGAGAGTTCTTGTTTTAGCTTTGTGTTGTGGTCGGGTTTTAGAAGCTATAATGTAATGTAAAGCAGGGAGTTTTTGTTTTAGTTTGGTTTTGGCTTCTCCACTGCACCTGCCTGCCAAGCCTTCAGCTTACCCAAGCATTTCTTGGGCAATAAAGGGCGTTACCTTTGATTCTCCCAAGCATGAGGATTAAGGAAAGTGGATTCTGAAGCACAAGCATGTTTGTGTGACTTGACTTGTTCTGTTCCTGTAATTGTTCTTGTTGTAATTGTAATTGTAATTGTAATTGTTGTAATTGGGTGACAATGAGGCAAAGCAGCTGCTCTTGAAGAAGTGCTTTCCTCGTTCTGTGTGGCGGCTTCGTTGAGTCGAGGGACTCAGAGAGCTGCAACACATTATAGGTCTTGGGTATACAGGAGGAAGGGTGAGGTAATCATCTCTCTCTCTCTCTCTCTCTCTCTCTCTCTCTCTCTCTCTCTCTCTCTCTCTCTCTCTCAAGGATTTCCTCAGAAGTAGACCACACGAGCGAGATTTGGACATTGAAAATGAAGAGGCTGTCAGGTGTTATAAGGAGATTTCAGAAGCAATGCACCAGTGGATATACCCCACGTTCGTGAGTAATGATTTCCGAACCCTGTCGCTCTATCCGGAACAGATGACAGACGCAGCCTATCCCTCTCTCTGCCCCCTCTCTCTCTCCCTTCTCTTTCCAGAGGCGGAGGCTGGAGGCCCTGGTGTTCAGGCCACTCTGCTCGCTCAGAGAGCTGATGGCCGGCCCTCGTAACCTGATCCGGAAACGCCTGCACAAGCTGCTGGACTTCGAGCAGATCGAGGAGAAGTGTCGGTCAGGCTCCGTGAGCTACGAGGAGCAGGAGGTCGCAAACACTTACCAGGCCCTCAATGCGCTGCTGCTGTCCGAGCTGCCACGCCTCAACGCCACCGGCACCCAGCTCCTCCTGAACACCCTGGGGGCCTTCAGCTGCATACAGAGGGACCTGGCTGCGGAGGTGGAGCGGCTCAGCCAGGGGTACCTGCAACAGGTGTGCCCTGGACCAGCATGGGACAGACTGCAGGGGCTCCAATAAGTCAGCTATCATAGACATGTTCATATCGCATGTCTCTCTGTTTCTTTCAGGTGTGAAATGTCTTGAAGCGAATTCAGATCATTTTGATGTGATGTGCAGATAGTCAATAGGGTGTGTCCTCCTGATTTTCACAGAGAACATGCTAACTCTCAGAATATATGATTTTGTCTTTGTGATGCTTGACTTACAGCACTGTAACTCTGTATATTATGAACAGGAATATCTGCTTGGTAACCATTGCAGAATTCAAACACGTTGAAAAACTGTAATTATTATCACGGGATTGGGGACCATTTCCCCGGACTGTACCTCTTACCAGTTCCCGCGGTTCCTCACGCTGCAATCTGTGCTCCCCTCAGCTCCCCACAGCCACCTGCCCCCAGTGCTTTCTGCGCTGGGTGGGAGCTGCCATCCAAGAAGGGACCCAGAAGGTGCAGAGTGCCAGCCAGAGCATCGGAGAACATCTCAACACCCCAATAGCAATGGTAAAGAAGCACTTACTAAATAAATACTGCGCTGGGAATTTTGCACTTTGCCTTGCTTCTTCCGTGCTCCTACTTTGCATTTACTGTGATTTGCCAAATGCGGTTTACTTGCAAAATGCAAAAGGCAGCGTGTGGCTCTTCTGGTATAGGTGTACAAAGCACAGCGACGTTCCTCCAGCCAGCCCACAAAATATGTACTGCCTTGTATTGGATTTGTTTTCCAAGGACAGCCTGAAGTAGGATTGTGACTCCATTAAACAGCTCTGCTTTCTGTGAGTGAGTGCCTTAGACGTTGTGGTCATGGCGTTCGGCTCTAACTCCTCTCCTGCTCTCCTTCCAGCCCCTGAGCCCCTCCAGCCAGCAGCGTCTGAGAGCGCTCTCCCTGAAGTACAGACCGGAGCGCATCTACCAGGTGAGTAGCAACGTGGGGGGCAGCCGCGAGCTGGACCTGACCCTGCCGAGGGGGGAGCTGGTGGGGGTACTGCAAGAGATGGACACGCGTGGAGACCAGCACCGGTGGCTGGTGGAGGCTGGAGGTACTGGTATATCCTGTATAGTATAATACAATATAAAATGTTTCATATTCCTTTATTTATTTGGTGCATTTCTAATACAGACTGAAGGATCGCCAGTGGTTTTGTTGGACTGTATCCTGTTGGGGTCTCTTTCAGGTCGAAGGGGATACGTCCCAGCTGGAAAACTAAAACCCTACCACCAGGTGGCGCTGGCTCCCTCCCTTTCCCCTCTCCGTCCCTCTCCCCTCCCGCTCCCGCTCTCCATCCCTCTCCATCTCTCCCTCCCATTTCCCCTCTTCCCAGTATTTATCTCCTGTTGTGGGCGGTGCAGAGTGTAGGAGACACTCCTACACTGAGATGACAGTGACAGACAGGACTACAGCCCCTCCCTGCTTCCAGGTTAGTGAAATCACAGTGACATCATAGAGACATGACTGCCCTAGTGCCCTCGGTGCATCCAGCTCAGAGCCAGAGCTACAGAAAGCTGCACTTCACACCAGGCAGGTTAGATGTGGTGGTGCAAGGACCGCATATTAAAATGTGGAGCCCCACAGCAGATCAGACAAGTGCTGGAGCGAGACCATGTTTAAGAAGTTCCCACAACAAGCCAGCAGGTGGAGCAATGGAGCAATCAAAGTACCGAGAGAGGCACTGATGAATGCTATGGACTGAGATTATCAGAATATGGAGGTACTGTACATGCAGATGCCTGCCTGCCTGCCTGTCTGTCTTTCAGGTATGTCACAATGACATGTTTACATGCACACACAGTGGCTGTGCATCACAGTGGTCTGCTTGTTCACGTTACAGATGACCCTGATGTAGTATTTGCATGTATCTGGAATCACAGGTTCAATGCAACGTGTACGTTTTCTTCCTCCCCTCCTGCAGGTGTTAGCGGGCTACGACTTCTCAGCACGGGGCTCCCACGAGTTAAGCCTGCAGGCTGGTGAGCCGGTGAAGGTGCTGGAGCCCCACGACAAACGAGGGAGCCCCGAATGGAGCCTGGTGGAGGCACGGGGCCAGAGGGGGTACGCCCCATCCAACTACCTCATGGTGGCGCCAATGATGGGGGGCCATGCCAGCGCCCCCAGCTCCCCCAATCTGCTGACAAAATGAAACTCCCACATGCACTATGCTTTACTAAGGCAAAAGAAATGCTGTGGCTGCTAGCCCTGGCAATCCAGGGCTGTGGTCTGAAGAAGCTTGCTTTCAGAGGGCCTGCACAGTGTGGACAGCGTTTCTCTTGTACCACCGGATTCCAAGAGGCAGTGGTTTAATAATTACACAGTGACCAGGCATGAAGACCCTGGTGATATATAATAGCTAGAGTGTTTTTATTGTTATTAATATGGCTGGTAGTGCAGCTGCATGGGTGTCGGGCACAAGATTCCTAACCCCAACGTTGCTGCACCCAGATCCTCAGACTCAGTCCTCTGTGCTGTGAACCCCAACGTTGCTGCACCCAGATCCTCAGACTCAGTCCTCTGTGCTGTGAACCCCAACGTCGCTGCACCCAGATCCTCAGACTCAGTCCTCAGTGCTGTGAACCCCAACGTTGCTGCACCCAGATCCTCAGACTCAGTCCTCAGTGCTGTGAACCCCAACGTCGCTGCACCCAGATCCTCAGACTCAGTCCTCAGTGCTGTGAACCCCAACATCGCTGCACCCAGATCCTCAGACTCAGTCCTCAGTGCTGTGAACCCCAACGTCGCTGCACCCAGATCCTCAGACTCAGTCCTCAGTGCTGTGAACCCCAACGTCACTGCACCCAGATCCTCAGACTCAGTCCTCAGTGCTGTGAGTTGAGCAGTGAGGCTTGCACAGGGAAAAGGAGTTCAGAGATTGTAGTGAAACTCTTTTTCGATGCTTTTTAATCCACTCCTAAGGGGCCTGGGTTTTGGCCTGTTGCCCGGCACCTTGTTTTTGTTTTGTTTTTAAATAACTAAACTCTGTTTGCATATTAAACATCACGCAGTGTTTTTAGCATGATACAGTTCCAGTGGTTGTTGTTTCTGCACGCAGTGTAATTGTCAGTTTCTTTCTGTATAGAGTAACACTAGGGAGCACTCTTGCTGACAGACTGCAATACATAGAACAAACTGCAGGCTCTAAAAATAAGATGTGGATGTGAAGGATGCAAAGAAACGCTTCCTCCTGAGCGATCCAGGCCTCCCACAGACTGGGATTCAGGGATCTGCAGATCTGTTGGTTAACTGCTTCCAGGGGGAATTGGAACACAGTTGGGTTTTTGCGCTGCTTTACCCTGTTCAGCTTTACAGCAGCATTTAATAGCATTATTATTATTATTATTATTATTATTATTATTATTATTATTTGTTTATTTAGCAGACGCCTTTATCCAAGGCAACTTACAGAGACTAGGGTGTGTGAACTATGCATCAGCTGCAGAGTCACTTACAATTACGTCTCACCTGAAAGACGGAGCACAAGGAGGTGAAGTGACTTGCTCAGGGTCAGTGAGGAGTCAGTGGCTGAGGTGGGATTTGAACCGGGACCTCCTGGTTACAAGCCCTTTTCCTTAACCATTGGACCACACAGCCTGTTTATAGTATGCACTCTAGAGTTTTACAGCAACGTGGATGTAAATCTTCAGCCTTCTAATGGAACTGAACTCTAAGCAATGAAAAGAACTAGATTCTAAATGTAAAAGGCCAGGTGCAGGTAGAACTAAACTGCTCCTGTATATCCCTGTTAAATTGTGCAATGTATGAATAGCTGCTGTGATGGCATGTGCACGAGCTTCTCTTGGCAGGGCTGCTCCTCGTCAGCTGACACATTGCAGAACCTGTTTAGATAACACCGTGCTAATCCAGTTCCTGATATCTGGTCCTAAATCCTGCACAGCTTTTGTGCAAGGCTCCCCAAGACATTCACAGCTGTCCTCCAGTACAAATGCTTTGTGATGGTTTAAGTGAAAGAGGTCCGGGTACTGAAGATCTCCATTCATTCACACAGCTTGTGTGTGGCTGTGTTTCCCCTGCAGCGTGGTGGCGTAGGGACTCCACAGCCCCTAACAAAAAGTGCGATGGACTTCTGAGACCCTGCTGGTGAGGTACATCTGCTCTGTACAGGACTGAAGGAATGCACAGTGTCGTCTAATCCTAACAATATTGCATGAAGTGCAGAGCAGGTGTGAGCTGCACAAACAGAAGTATTTTGTGATCCCATGTACTGTGCTTTGCTTTGTCCTCAATAAAGAGAATAGTGAAGCTATTTCTACGACGCTGTGCTAGCTTTATTATAATAATAATAAGTGGGCCACTCTGTTCTTTGAGGCACTCTGTCCTCAGCGTTTATGGGAGAACTATAGCCAGGTATCACCGAAGAACAGCTTCAAAGGAAGTTTAATATAAAAGGGTGATGGGAAGCAACATCAGCAGGGAGAAACGTGGGGAATATTGCTTGACAAATGTCACCTATAAGTGGTGTAGCTGCTGAAAGGTGTCTGGTTTTGCAATCAGCCCGACACCAGGGCTTGTGATCAAGATGGAGTGGAAAAAGGTCAAATGAATCTCCCTGGGGTTGCATGCAGTTACCAGCCTGTAACTGCAGTGTGGTTCAAACCTGTGTCTGGGGGTTGCATGCATTTGCCAGCCTGTAACATCAGTGTGGGTAGAACCTGTGTCTTGGTCCCTGCTTCAGCCACACTACCTGTCTCTCATCAGTCATCATATGCACACTGCAAGCTTGAGGCTGAAGAATCGCAGACCAGTCAAGGCTATCTCATCACATGCCACATCTCTTGGAATTACAAGCCATATTGGATTTCGCAGTGCAAACTTCAATTCTAATTCGTGATCTTGCATGCTGTGCAGATGCAAGCCCAAACCGGGTTAAAGCAGACAGATTCCCTGCTGCCTCATCTCATGACTTCAGGGAAGGTGTGCATTAAGAGAAGGGACAGGAATGTTTGAAATGCTTGAATGTTTAAACACAGACTCGGGTTTGCATTGTGAAGCACAGTCAGGGAAAGAAGGAAAAAATCAACAAAACAAAAACGAAACCATGGAGACCAAATGCATCACAGCCAAGCCTGGCAACAGAATACAACAGTGAAGGAGTGATGCAGAGTGGCAAGTGGAAAAAACAGAAAGTGGACAGAATGGAAACTGGGTGGCATAGCATCATTAAAGTGTACTGCAGTACCTGTAATAAAGCACAGTGAAAGCACGGGTCACCATAGGCACAGAGAGGTCTGCTGAAGCATGTTAACTATGGGAAATGCATAGTAGAACCATGGGAAAGGCATAGGAAACTGCAAAATTACTGTGCAAACATAAGAACTAGTAACTTGTTATACCATTAAGAGTGGGCCAGTGTGACTTAAGTGCCTGAGGGTTGACTAAGAGTACGCCTTCCTCACTGCGAATGCATTTCATCCTTTATATTTCATTAGAAAAGATCTCAACAGATAAGTAATGGGGTTTCATTATAACCTTGAAGGGATCCAATCTTGCTGGCTGCTGTTCCTGGTAGTCTCGCCAGGCAGTCGCCACTTATGCACTCTGTTTTATAATACTTTATAATGCACAAGCATTGCTATTAAAAGGTTAGCCTGGAGCTCTGCAGTGCCTCGGTTTTCCCACCAGAGGGACCTAATGTTGCATTTTGGCAGCTATGTGATGTAACTTATGCTATTTAGACTGGCTTGCCCTAATGTGACACAGTTAACGCCAAGTTGCAAACACATCTCAGGCCTGTTCTAAGCAGCAGCTCAGTGAGTTTAATAGAGGGTCATCTTGCACGGCTATCGAGGTGGAATATGAAATCCTAATACACATAATTGAACACTTCCACAGCTGAGTGTTTCAATAGAGGCGCAGGTCCTCACTAGAGGTACACAAGCTGATCCCTGTGCATTTGAATCTATGTTATATTTCAGTTTAGCGCACAATAGTGCATTGTGGTCACTTACTGGCCACGAGAGAAGATGAATGGAAGAGGACGATAGTGACGGTGAATGGTGCTCCATAGAGCTTGTACAAAATGATGCTAGAAGCACATACTCCTTACTGTTAACACACCAGTGGTCTGGAATAACATCATAGTACATGCCACAGAATTTACTATCAAGACCACAGCCTGCCAGCCCCTTTAATACACAGGTTACAGGTACGTATGTCTGCAGTTCAGTTAGGTGTGTAGCTCTTATACAGTGTTCCTCAATACCGTGTCCATGGGCAAATGTGTTGACTCCAGACAGTAAAATGTGCAATGCTGCTGAGGAGCTGAAGCCGGTGTAATCTACTGCCCTGTGTGCTCACGCTCTGCTTTTGAGCCGTTTGTTAAATCTGTATTTTAATGTCTTTTTAATTTGTTTTACATTTTGGAATAAGAAGTTAAATGAAATGTCAAGAGAGAGAAATGATCCTGCCCTTGACCTCGTGGGTCTCTCCGTTTATTGGCTCCTCCCCGTATAAACTGCCTGGAAAGGGTTGGCTGTTGTTTGGAGGCGCACTTGGTTGAAAAATGTTTCCTTTCTGAATTATAAATAACAGCAGTAATGAGGAAAACTGGGCTCTTGACGTTTGAGTAGCCATGCAATATTTCTACCTGCAGGGCTAGTGCAGCTGTACCTGTAGCAGATCTGATCGTGTTAACTCTCAGAGCTACAATGGCAATGCAATGCTTCTGTATCTGCACCAGCAAGAGCGATTGGTAAAATTGCACCAAGACAGGCCTGCATGCATTGTTGTCATGCAATACATGCAGGCCAAACACGGGTGATGCAGGAGCTGCCTGGCTCTTTGCTGATCTTTCCCCGGCCTGTCTGTGTTCCACAGCGCACAAATTCTGCAGTGTGTAATCTCCTGAAACTAACTCAGCAGCCCTGAGGAAGTGAAAAATGGGTGTCAGCTTCTTAATCCCACAGACTGTTAGTCACAGTCACAGGAAGAGATGAGCGGGAATGAAATACAGTTCACAGATTGGATTTTTAATATCAGAGACGGATTTGATATATTTTCTTTTCCTGGTTCCTTATATATATATATAGTAATATACATCATGCTGATCTATCTATCTATCTATCTATCTATCGATCTATGTATGTATGTATCTATCTATCTATCGATCTATCTATCGATCTATCTATCGATCTATGTATGTATGTATCTATCTATCGATCTATCTATCGATCTATCTATCGATCTATCACATTTTGTTTTAAATCCAGTTTTTTGTTTTTTTGTTTTTATTGATGCTGGATATATCGTCTGATGATCTAGATGAATATCACACATTATTTAATGCCACAATACTACTAGCAGACTCTGGGCTTGATGTCCTTCACCTCAATGTTGTTTGTTCAAACAGACTGTATGATTTGCTTTCTGCAGAAGCTGTGCTATGCAGTGCTTTTCATCTGATATGTGAAGAATCTCAGCAGGCCCTCCCTAAAGGCTTGGGTAAAAAAGAAAGAGGACATGTTCTGAGAAAAAAAAGACAATACAATGGAATAAGAGATCTGGATTGAGAAAGTGCTGGGCTGCAGTGTGGAATGCAGTGGGTTTGAGTAGCTCAGTGGTTAGAGTGCTGGGCTGCAGTGTGGAATGCAGTGGGTTTGAGTAGCTCAGTGGTTAGAGTGCTGGGCTGCAGTGTGGAATGCAGTGGGTTTGAGTAGCTCAGTGGTTAGAGTGCTGGGCTGCAGTGTGGAATGCAGTGGGTTTGAGTAGCTCAGTGGTTAGAGTGCTGGGCTGCAGTGTGGAAGGCAGTGGGTTTGAGTAGCTCAGTGGTTAGAGTGCTGGGCTGCAGTGTGGAAGGCAGTGGGTTTGAGTAGCTCAGTGGTTAGAGTGCTGGGCTGCAGTGTGGAAGGCAGTGGGTTTGAGTAGCTCAGTGGTTAGAGTGCTGGGCTGCAGTGTGGAAGGCAGTGGGTTTGAGTAGCTCAGTGGTTAGAGTGCTGGGCTGCAGTGTGGAAGGCAGTGGGTTTGAGTAGCTCAGTGGTTAGAGTGCTGGGCTGCAGTGTGGAAGGCAGTGGGTTTGAGTAGCTCAGTGGTTAGAGTGCTGGGCTGCAGTGTGGAATGCAGTGGGTTTGAGTAGCTCAGTGGTTAGAGTGCTGGGCTGCAGTGTGGAAGGCAGTGGGTTTGAGTAGCTCAGTGGTTAGAGTGCTGGGCTGCAGTGTGGAAGGCAGTGGGTTTGAGTAGCTCAGTGGTTAGAGTGCTGGGCTGCAGTGTGGAAGGCAGTGGGTTTGAGTAGCTCAGTGGTTAGAGTGCTGGGCTGCAGTGTGGAAGGCAGTGGGTTTGAGTAGCTCAGTGGTTAGAGTGCTGGGCTGCAGTGTGGAAGGCAGTGGGTTTGAGTAGCTCAGTGGTTAGAGTGCTGGGCTGCAGTGTGGAAGGCAGTGGGTTTGAGTAGCTCAGTGGTTAGAGTGCTGGGCTGCAGTGTGGAAGGCAGTGGGTTTGAGTAGCTCAGTGGTTAGAGTGCTGGGCTGCAGTGTGGAAGGCAGTGGGTTTGAGTAGCTCAGTGGTTAGAGTGCTGGGCTGCAGTGTGGAAGGCAGTGGGTTTGAGTAGCTCAGTGGTTAGAGTGCTGGGCTGCAGTGTGGAAGGCAGTGGGTTTGAGTAGCTCAGTGGTTAGAGTGCTGGGCTGCAGTGTGGAATGCAGTGGGTTTGAGTAGCTCAGTGGTTAGAGTGCTGGGCTGCAGTGTGGAAGGCAGTGGGTTTGAGTAGCTCAGTGGTTAGAGTGCTGGGCTGCAGTGTGGAAGGCAGTGGGTTTGAGTAGCTCAGTGGTTAGAGTGCTGGGCTGCAGTGTGGAAGGCAGTGGGTTTGAGTAGCTCAGTGGTTAGAGTGCTGGGCTGCAGTGTGGAAGGCAGTGGGTTTGAGTAGCTCAGTGGTTAGAGTGCTGGGCTGCAGTGTGGAAGGCAGTGGGTTTGAGTAGCTCAGTGGTTAGAGTGCTGGGCTGCAGTGTGGAAGGCAGTGGGTTTGAGTAGCTCAGTGGTTAGAGTGCTGGGCTGCAGTGTGGAAGGCAGTGGGTTTGAGTAGCTCAGTGGTTAGAGTGCTGGGCTGCAGTGTGGAAGGCAGTGGGTTTGAGTAGCTCAGTGGTTAGAGGGCTGGGCTGCAGTGTGGAATGCAGTGGGTTTGAGTAGCTCAGTGGTTAGAGTGCTGGGCTGCAGTGTGGAAGGCAGTGGGTTTGAGTAGCTCAGTGGTTAGAGTGCTGGGCTGCAGTGTGGAAGGCAGTGGGTTTGAGTAGCTCAGTGGTTAGAGTGCTGGGCTGCAGTGTGGAAGGCAGTGGGTTTGAGTAGCTCAGTGGTTAGAGGGCTGGGCTGCAGTATGGAATGCAGTGGGTTTGAGTAGCTCAGTGGTTAGAGGGCTGGGCTGCAGTATGGAATGCAGTGGGTTTGAGTAGCTCAGTGGTTAGAGGGCTGGGCTGCAGTGTGGAAGGAAGTGGGTTTGAGTAGCTCAGTGGTTAGAGGGCTGGGCTACAGTATTGTTATTTGCAGTTATTCTAGTTTGTACAGAATCCAATCTATATTCAGGAAGCCAGGGTAGCTTGCAGTTCTGAATCTTAAATCATCCAGACTTCCACTATATAAATCTTTGAATAATTCATTTTTAAAATAAAGCTAAAAACCCACATATCCATTGACTAAATGATTTATGTTTACTTCTCGCATCTTAAAAACAGAAAAGAACTGGGACTAGGTGCATACATTTTTTAACACAAAATAATTGATGTGGAGAAATCAATGGTAACTCCTTTATAGCAGTTCAGGAGTAGTTCCTGGAGAGGACGCACATTAACCAGGAGCCAGGGATGAGCAGTGACCCTTCAGGGCTCTCCTTAGACACTTACTGCTGTCGAGAGAAAGGTGTTTGAGAGAGTACAACGTGTCATGATATGCTTGTGTAGTTCATTTTCAAGGTGTTTATGGGTCTCTAAGTGAGTCTCTTGACTCATTTTCTTATCTTCCCAATGACCGTTGCCAAAGAACACCAACAGGGAATCGGATTCCCACAAAGTAGATTGTATGTAATAATAAATGGATTTGCTGACGTTTATATTACAGCCAAACTTTTAACGCTCCAGCAGCTGGATTACCCATTGAGAAAAACACTCTACAATGGAGTATGATTCCTATCGTCTGTCCTGTGAGAGCTGCCAGCATCTAGAATGTGTTTTTGTTCTTTTGTAACCCCTGATCTCGACAGAGCACACGTTAAAGTGACTATACCAAAACAATCAACGAGGGACAAAGTCACGACAGATATCCTTATCTGTCTTGTTTTGTGGTTACCCTTCTTATAAATCAGTACAGTGCCTGTATTTTTATTCCAAAATCATTTCAGCTTAACTGCTGCGTATGTGCCAGGAAACACTGCCTGCTGATCCTCTGTGATGTTTTGATTCGTTATTGAAATGGGTGAAACTCTGCATCTGCAATGTACGCTCTGCTGGGATGTTGGGGAACAGCGTATAAAAGAGCTCATCTTTTTAAATGGTTTTGGCTGCTATCATGTTTCCATTACTTGACTGTCACTGTAAGAGTCTGGATTCTTGAGTTAATCAATCAATTTGCAAAATGCTAAGGTACAAACATTCGACCACATTCAGGGTCAGGGCAACTCTTCCAGCGTCTGCTCATGATCTGCCAACTGCAGAGCTCCCATAAACCTTTGGGATGTCCAGACACTTAAAGAGCAAACAGCAATATACTGTATAATTGTATTAATACTTGTACTGTGATTCTTGAAATGTATTTTTTGTTTACGACTATAAGTCGCCCTGGATAAGGGCATCTGCTAAGAAAGAAAGAAAGAAAGAAAGAAAGAAAGAAAGAAATAAATAAATAAAAATAAATAAAAATAATAATAATAATAATAATAATAATAATAATAATGCATAACAGGTAACACATTATAGGGTTAACCACTCTGCTGTTAATTGTCCTTGATAAGGGGAAAAGGTCACAGGATCACAAAACTCAACACGATCTCTGCTCAGCCTTGCATATAAGAGCAGTAATTGCTGCAGAGCTGACCTGCTTGGTATTGACTAGTGGGGGTCGCTTTCCTTTGCAAGTCAAACTAGGGATTTACAGACTGCCAGACTGAACCGACAGTTAAAGAGTCCTACCCTCCTCCTTCTTCGGGCGGTGGGTGGTTTCAACCCCCCTGCTCACAGATGGTTACGCTGTGCTGGCGTTTACTCCTTGTGCTGGTCCCAGTTTTTCTTTCCTTGTAAGATTCTATCCCCCTGTAGCACTCTTCTTGCTTCATTCTTGTCTAATAGAGTGCCATTTGCAGTTCAGTGAATCTATGCATTTCTGTATTCGTGTGCATCTGTTTCTGTCAAAGTGTGCGTGTGTGCCTGTGTATCTCTGTGCCTATCTTTATAATTGAATAACCTTCTTGCAAGCATAGGGAGATAGGACAACAAACAGAAGATCTGGGTGAGATCTGCAATTCAGGTTCAGTCTTTAGGGTAAGAAATTGCTCCTTGGGAATAAGCAACCTTGCACTCAGCCAGAGCCATATGCTGCATGGTCAGTCTGGAGAGACTGCCTCAGGAGAGGCATTGAAACCACTGAATCATTTATAGGATAGGGTAACCTGAGCTAACAACCAGGAGGATTCAACAGTTTCCAGTATTAATCTATCCAAAGGAAGTTTGAAAACGCTACAGAATATAAAATTACCTTCTTGCTAGATGTGACAGTGTGGCTCCAAAGGTACAATAATTTGCATTTCATGCTTTATAATAAATAATGTCTTTAGCAAAGCCAACATGTGTGTTCATTGTCAGATGTACTGCTGGCGTTATAAATCTGGCCGTGTTTTGCACAGGGCTGACAGGAAGGAGTGTGAGAGGCTAATACATCATTTATAGTCTAGCTCTATTCTTATCCCACCCCTCAGCTTCCAGCTTTACAAGCTGTGGAGTAGAGATTTATACTAGGAGATATTTATAGGACAAAGGATGGCACCGGCCTGAAAGCAAGGCTGTGTTTCAATCAGGGGGTTGTTCATGGCCATCGCTGAGCCTGCAGCCAAAACCCATTAGGACTGGAAGACTCTGCTTGCATCGTAAAAGATAAGCCGCGATCAAGGAATCAAGGGTAACTTCAGTGGCCTGAGAGACTATTGTTTCCTACAACAATCTGAAAAACATTCAGTTCCGATCCGTGTAACTTTAGTTTAGCTGCATTGTAACTTCAGCTTGAAGACAGACACTGTGCTAACATTCTAGAAGTGCAATATCATGACTTCAGAACGCTCAGTCAGAATTATAAAGTAAAAGCATCCCTCATGTAACATGCTCTGAAGAAGGCACTAGCCTGGTTTCTAACAGATTCACCACTGAAGCACGACTACTGATTCACACACATGATGCGTTCTGTACAGCAGGCTCCCATATGGTTCCCACACACTGACTCACACAGGCACACACAGCGGGCTCCTCCCAGCTGCCAGGTCTCCCATTGCTAAAGCCAGCTCGCTGGAGTAACAATAGGAGCTGAAGGGCAGTGCCATGACCTTGGGATATTAGCCTATGCATATTAATTGCGTGGGGGTGAACGATGCCCTACCATGTGCAGTGAAGGGTGGCATGGCAGAGCCGGCCTTCACAGTCCCCTTTCAGTCTGGTTTGATCAGGCGGGGTCAAACAGGCAGTTGAGACGAGGGGGTGTTGCGGTCTCTGGAGAGCAGTCACTGCAGGACGGAGAGGGATTTCAGACAGATGGAGCAGGGTTGGGTCTCTGCTTGTAATCCCTGTTGGGCCCTGTGGCGGAGTGTCCCGCCCCTATGTATTTATTTATTTATTATTATTTGTATTTTTGTTTGCGGCGCGGATAAAAGCGCTGCGTCTTTTGTTATTGTTTTTTATATTTAAAAACCCTGTGAGGAGGCATGACTGATCAGCTACTGATTATTTAACTAGCTGACAGTCATGTATCCTTAACAAACGCGTGCAGACTGTGGCCGAGGGGGTAATAAGATAATTAACAGATAATTAAGAGCCTGCAGCTGGCCGTGGTGCAGGGTTGGGTGTTCGTGTTGTGGAGAACGGGAGGAGAAAGGAGTTTTTATGGTCTTTGTAAAAGTAAGCAACTGCTAGACGTGCGGGTCCTACCAACACGAAACTATGTGTTTGTTTATTTATTTATTTATTTACTTGTTTGTTTGGCCCTTGTGCCTTTTTGTTTATGTGTTTTGTGTGTTTTGTTTAAACTGTTTATTTTATTATGATTTAATAAAGAACCGAGCGCAGTCGCGTCTCGGTTTACACCGCAGCAGCTTGTCTGTGTATCCCTTCCTGGTCCGTGACGTCACCGCTCGAGCCATCCTGTCACAAGCCCCTTCTAGTCTGCGGCTGCTTAAATATTAATCCAGGTGCGAATAATTCATTTTGTTGATAAACTTTCCCTAGAGACGCTGAGGCTTTTTACTGGACTGCAAGCACAAAGGAGGCATGTTAACACCGGCCAGTGAGAACGAGAAGTTTATATATATATATATATATGTATACAGTACAGAGGCTTATAGATAACCCTAGTGCCTGGCATGCAGAGGTATGATAGGATCCAGACAAGACTGGCAGGTCCTTATTGAAACCAGTTCCACCCTGACTCTCCTTCATCAGCAGTTAGCTTTTGTTTTACTGTTTTGTTTTTGTTGTGCTCCACAGATTCATATTTGCTTAGTAACAAAAACAAAGTGGAAAGGTACAAACAAAAAAGTGAGCTTAGCAGTAACACTAACTAGTTTTTCCAGCCATTTCTGTTTCTCGTTGTTGAAGTAACAAACATTTCAACACAAAACAGCCAGCCTTACTCAAGGGACATGAATTCAATACCCAGACACCAGAGAGCGTCTCCTATAAGTGTTTGGATTGCAGCCATGTGGATTCTAACAGAACCTGTTTTTTTTCCACTGGAGGATTTTCTGTTCGTTTAAGTAATATATAGTGTCAGTGTTCCCTGTGTCTCCTTTAGACACCTGCTGAGAAGCTACAGAGTTACCTGCTAGGAGAGTTAGAACCAGACCTGCAGCCTATTGTAAAATGAGAAATTAAACACATCCGTCAGTGTTTCAATACGTAGGCAAAGAACTGAGTAACTAAAGCTCTCAGGGATTTCCTGTTAGGCCATCGGCACAAGCCTTTACAGAGAACACAAGGAATGTCAGCCTCACTACCGTGCCTCATATATTCAGCACATACTAATGCAATCAGTCACGGGACAGGGGCAGACACGAGAGATTCAATCACATTACTGTATAGAGTGCATTACTTACCTGAGGCAGGTAACGAGGAACCAATGTACTCAACGCAGAGCACATCATGCCTTAACCCTGACTGTTACACTAACCCTAACTCTGACCCTGATCCTAACCCTAACCCTGAGCCTAACCCTAACCCGAACCCGAACCCTAACCCTGACCCTGACCTGCTGTTTACACTGTTCTATCTTTAAACACTATGGACATTCTTATATTTATTTCATACCTTCAGCCTCAAATGGAAACAGGTAGAATAGAAAGATTGCAGATCAAGCACAGCACCTACTGTATCAGAGCCTCCCTTTCCAGTGCTCTGCGATAGTAAGGACATGTTTAATTGAAAATGCTGGCATGCGATGGCCATTAGCTGACACAGTCAAACCTGTTATTGCTACTCCTCCAAAAGAAGCTTTACAAGATTGTGTTGGAATGATGCAGATTCCCAAGAGAATCACACTCTGGCAACACATTCTGCTTAGTCCTGTATCACTCTCTGCGCCTGACAGCAGATGAAGAGCTCACCTCCACTAACAAATGAAACATGGGAAATGTGTTTAAGTGTCATACAGATTGAGGGAGAGTTGGGGGCTGTGTTACACTATAGAGGGGTACAGATTGAGGGAGAGTTGGGGGCTCTGTTACAGTATAGAGGGGTACAGATGGAGGCAGAGTTGGGAGCTCTGTTACAGTATAGAGGGGTACAGATTGAGGGAGAGTTGGGGGCTCTGTTACAGTATAGAGGGGTACAGATTGAGGGAGAGTTGGGGGCTCTGTTACAGTATAGAGGGGTACAGATTGAGGGAGAGTTGGGGGCTCTGTTACAGTATAGAGGGGTACAGATTGAGGGAGAGTTGGGGCCTCTGTTACAGTATAGAGGGGTACAGATTGAGGGAGAGTTGGGGGCTCTGTTACAGTATAGAGGGTTACAGATGGAGGGAGAGTTGGGGGCTCTGGTACAGTGAGGTATCTTGTGCGCTGTGTTGTGACTCATCACAAGTATGTTCTTGTACATGTCAAGGAAGAGTTATAGCCCCTCTCCCTGTATAACCAGGCTGCACACAGAATGCAAATCTGAAGTCCTGTGAGGAAGTGGGAAGGCTTATTTGCAGGTTGTGGTGCTCAGGGAACATGCTCTGGAAAACTACCAGCAGAAGAGCTCCCAAGAGCTGCCTGCCTCAAGCTGACTGGAAGGGGTGTGAAACTTGCCAGAGGACTGCTGTTAACTGAACAGCAATTACAAATAATTTCTGTCTGAATCCATATCCACCCACACCGGCACAGACATGCAGTAAATACCATCAAGATGTAAACGCACATCCACATGAAATCTGTACAGCTACAATGGAAAACTCCCTTTACTTCCCTCAATCTTAAACTCTTTATAGTTTGTAATATACCTCACTGTTAATGAGCCCAGGAACTCTCCGTCAATCTGTACCCCTCTATACTATAACAGAGCCCCAAACTCTCCCTCAATCTGTACCTCTCTATACTGTAACAGAGCCCCCAACTCTCCCTCAATCTGTACCCCTCTATACTGTAACAGAGCCCCCAACTCTCCCTCAATCTGTACCCCTCTATACTGTAACAGAGCCCCCAACTCTCCCTCAATCTGTACCCCTCTATACTGTAACAGAGCCCCCAACTCTCCCTCAATCTGTACCCCTCTATACTGTAACAGAGCCCCAACTCTCCTTCAATCTGTACCCCTCTATACTGTAACAGAGCCCCCAACTCTCCTTCAATCTGTACCCCTCTATAGTGTAACAGAGCCCCCAACTCTCCCTCAATCTGTACCCCTCTATAGTGTAACAGAGCCCCCAACTCTTCCTCAATCTGTACCCCTTTATAATACAACTCGCTTTGACAGTGCCCCTCAAAATGTACCCCTCTATACAATACTGACTGTAACAGACTCTCCAACTCGTCCAAATGATCTTACACTGTAAAACTGAGCTGCGATCTTCTTAATCTGTACCCTCCATCCCCAAACTGGTACCCCCTTAAGCTTTACTCTTACTAATCTCAGGGCAGACGACTGTCACAGCTGTCGGGCTGGAGTACACACAGAAAAATGGGTTAGGGATTGTGTAAAACAACGTGTGGCATGCAGACAGAGTAAACTTTGCCCAGCGCTCTGTGTGTTTGTGTAAGATCTGACAACTTTAAACCCGTTATCATCTGAACGATTCACTGCGCTCATTTGTTTAACTAGAACGACAATACGATGAGTGCTGCATAATTGAGCGCATCATGCACACATTGCCTGGTGTGACGTGGAGGCACTTGTTAGTCGCAGGAGATCGGTGGGCCTCAATGCCAGAGAGAGAGAGAGGGAGAGATGGCCAGGTCCCTGTTTTTATGGACAGTGTTTATATGGTAGAACACTCACAAGCAGTGAATTATTTATCCCAAGTTATTTTAGTTTTTTTCTCCGGGAAGGTAAAAGCACATTGTTCACAGAGAAGCTCTTTTGAAAGCCTTTCCTCTAAAAGGAAAGAAGCAGGAGGTAGGAGGGGACATGCACTACATTCAGCAACCAGCATGCTTACTGTATGTATGACGAGCTACATCTGTGTGCAACAACAAGGGAGTGTGTTTACACATCTCCTCACCACAGTGTATATGCTGGCTAGCTTACTGAGCATCCATTCAGCCACTATTTACACACCTGATTGTGGCATTGCAGGTGCTCCTTCTGGGTTTCAAGCCATGCTGCTGTGTTCACTTCTGCTAGCTGCTACTGGCTGGGGGATTTCAGACACAGTAGATAGATCAATACTGTGTCTTTGCAGAGAGCACAGGGTGATCAGCGATTCTGTTTAAATTTGAGTGTGAGGAGCAGGGAGCGTGCTTGGGGAGGGGGTCTAGGCAGTGTCCAGCAATGGATTTCAACGAGGAACACATTGAGACCTATCATTGTGTTATTGAGCATTCTTTGAAATATGCTCCCTCTCCCCTGCTATAAGCTCTGAGTGTTATTGATGCATATCCTACAATAGCTGGGGCTGTGTGTATGTGTGTGGCTGGATTATTGAATTCTCACATCAACCCTATGATTTCCATTCCCATTACTCCACAATCGATGGCCGTGCCTGAGCCGTCTCAGTGACCTGAAACTAATGTGATCCTTTCAGTGAGCAGCTGTGTGATAAGAGTCGGAGGCAGGTGGGATAAACAAACCTTTACATATCTACACCCTAAAACCCTTTACTGACAGCATTACAACACTACTGCATACATACGTTTAATCTACCAACTGGAAACGAATACATATCATAAGCGCTATATACACCAATACCACCTGCTGGTCATTTAACACACTGCAGCTCGCTGTAGTCAAGTGAACGACTGTATAAGATACTTTGATCTGACTTCAGGCTCAGGATAACTGCTTTTCTCCTTAAAGTCCTTGTTCTTAGCAGCATCCCCATAGACATAAATACTGTGCTCGATCAATCAAGGGGTCTGTAGGCTCTGATCAATGTCGTCTCATGCAAGGCTATTGTGAAAGCACCAAAAGTGAAACTGGGTTCACAGCAGCTGTAATGTACGCTCTGCGATAGTGCTGACTTTGCCCATTCTACAGACTCCCTGGCTGTTCCAGCCTC
Organism: Acipenser oxyrinchus oxyrinchus; assembly: GCA_030684275.1. Taxonomy (NCBI): domain Eukaryota; kingdom Metazoa; phylum Chordata; class Actinopteri; order Acipenseriformes; family Acipenseridae; genus Acipenser; species Acipenser oxyrinchus. Next base: position 1,189,210 of record CM060268.1, read on the forward strand.
CACTGCATGTTTACTGGGACCTGAAAAGACACAAGGAAATAAGAGAACAGCTGCTGCAGCTGAGCAGGCATCCCGGAACGCTCCAAAACGCAGGCTGTGTGCAGGAGGAAGGAAGAGCAGCATTGCTCTGAAGCAACGGCACTGAGGATAACCACTGCAAACGTGAAGGTCAAGGACACAGTCAATAACTAGAATATATCACTTCAATCTGTTTCTCTTTAAGGTCCTGGTTACTGTCAGTGATGCTTTAGTACTGTACTGCCATCAGCAGGATGTGGGCTCTGTTTGAAAGCCCATGTATTAATAGCACAGTGTGTAGTCCTGCATGAACCAAGTCCAAGTCCACCCACGAGGTTTGTGTGCCTGCATTATTCACTCTGCAGAAGAAGCTGTGCAAGGAGAATGTGCCCAGTTGGAGCATGCTAATTGAAGGTATTCGTGATGGGCTATCATCTTTATGAGACAGTGCTGCCACAGTTCAGCTGACGGTCTCTCTCTCTCTCTCTCTCATGCTTGTCCTCTTGCCCCCAGACCACAGAGGCCTGCTAATTGCGAGAAACCTTACAACAACAGCAGGTGAAGCTGAAACCTTACAACAACAGCAGGTGAAGCTGAAACCTTACAACAACAGCAGGTGAAGCGCAGAAACAAAATCCGTGCATCAACCTGTTCTACCTGCAGAAGTACTGGGCAATGCTGCGAAGTTCAAGATATATATATATATATATATATGTTTTTCTGATGCTATTTGGATTTGAATTTTTATTTCCTGTACTTCAGCTTTTCCAAACATTACAGTAGGTGTCCCTTTTTTTCTCCAGATTGCATCACTCCAGTGCAAGCAGCTCTGTAATAAAGGCAAGCTGGAATGCCATCAGGACATGACAGACGATCCTTTAAGGTTTTCAGTGTCAAGTGTCTTAAACATTTGACTATCGGAGCACGTAATTAACGTCACTCTCAGGATCACCTGTATTATATTCCCCTACATGCCTGCTGGCTGATGAAAGTGACCCCAGTCTGCTGTATGCTTGAACAGGTACTGCACAGTCTGACTTTCACATGCTAACCTGCGTCCAGACCACCTCTAACATATCCCCATAGACATACAAACCTTAAAATCATTTAAAAAACAACACTTAGACAGTTAAAAGGATTCAAACTCTTCTCCTGGTTGAGTTAACCCTTTCTTTCATGCATGAAATACTGGGAAAAAAGTAGTTTTGGACACAATACATATCATTTACATTTATTTTCAAAGGCATCCGGCTCATAAGAGGCTACCATGCATGCGGTGCTTCATTCCACATGTCCCCATAGAGAGTAAATACTATAAGAGAGTTTGCTTTGTTTTCCACCCGCATGAGGTCACCATGCATGTGTTAATTAGACGCTGGTGTGCCCATGTGACATGGGGAGGGGTGTGATACGGGGTGGCTCATGACCAGTCTGTCCCGGCATGTATTTTATTTCCAGGCTCCCCGCTCCCCTCATGATGAGTGATACCGATGAGCAGTTGGTGCAGTGAGGAGAGCTCTGCAGGCAGCTGCTCCGTGTGTGGAATCCCACTGAGCGAAGCGGCGCTGCTTGCTGTCCGCATGCTGCTTTGCTGGTGGCCTCTCTGAATGGGTTTGGTTCCTGGGCATGTCTGTTTGCATGGTCTGCACATGCAATGAAATGCAGCATTGACCTTGGGTCTTTTGAGGGTGTGGAAGCTGTGTCTGTGTCCTTTAATATCATAGCTGTAGGCTGAAACATTCCACCATGAGTTGCTGATGCATGTTTTGCAAAAATAAAAAAGTAACAAAATGCCTGTTTTTTTTAATCAGTTTGTTGAGATGGTCGTGCATGGATGATACTGCGCTGTGAATGAGTCATCCTGCTTTGCAATCTAAATGAAGCATTCTGTACATCTAAGGAGAGATTCTACCAGAAGAAGCAACATGATATATGCTTTACAGTGCAGTGCACTGAACACTGCAGGTGTGTCAAAAAAAGTCCTTAAAACACCGAAACAAACAAGGCGCCGTTTACCTGTATTATGTATGTGTTCTCGGTTTTATAATCTGTTACAACACCGGCGAGCCGTGTTACATACTAACACCGCACACCTCGCCCTCTGCCGGCTGTCAGCCGCCACTGCAGTCCTTCAAATCCACTGTACTCTCCGCTCTCTCACTCTCCGGCTCGCATTAGCTAGAAGATGGCGGACTGCACCTCACTGTTGGATGAAGAGCTCTCTTCCTTCGTCTTCAATTACTTGACAGAAAACACCGGGAGCCAGGTAAGGGGACGCCGGACCCAGCAGCCGCATGCTGCTGCAGCTGTGCCCATGTGCCGTCAGAATTGTGAAATTCAATAAGCAGCCTTGAGAGCCGTGAGAGCCGGTATCTCCGAGACAGACTGCAGCCGGTTCCTAACGCGCTGCTTCACGACGTGCTGTACTGTACTTCACGTGGGGACCTGGAAATGACATTGTGCATTCAATTCATAAACTACTACTTTTCACTTTGATTAAAACAACATCGAAATAGAAAAAAAATGACTCCAGTTGCTCATTTTTGTTAGCAGTGTGAGGGATTTTTGTTTTTTTAATATCCAGCTGAACCATTTTCTTAATGTAGATTATTTTGAATATATATATATATATATATAGTGTGATAGGAACATGTATGGACTTTTCCGTTCACGCACGTGGGTGTTTTTATGCGAACTTATTAAAAGGGATCTTTATTCTTATAAATATGTATTTAATTCATAATATATAATGAAAAGTCTGCGAAAAAAAGAAACTTGATTTTTTTGGTGGTACATTTGTTGGATTTGATTGAACATTTAAAATATAATAATAATTTCAGTGTTAGATTAGAGTGCATCCGGATTTGCAATTCTTTGCAAAACCGGCGTTATTATAAGTACCAATAATGTTCAGTTCTTGAACTAGTTACATTGATGTTAGAGTACAACTCGCTGTTGTGACAGTGTGTGTGTGTGTGTGTGTGTGTGTGTATGTATGTATGTATATGTATATGTGTATGTATGTGTGTATGTATGTATGTATATGTATATGTGTATGTGTGTGTGTGCTGATCTTTAAGACTGAGTTGTAATTGAGTCTTTAATTGCAATGTGGTACAAAGGGGCACTAACCGATTCAAAAGATTAAGATAACGCTTTTAAAGTGATGATGAAATGTTCTTATCATTTTGTTTTATTTTGATGAGTTTGCTGGTATTACGTAGCACGTACTGTACCGCAATTTAGAAGCACACAATCTCTACAGCGACAGTGTAGCTGTTTGCGTAACCGGAGACCGTCTCAAAGCAGATGGAACACAGTTACTTAACATTACAGGAGGAATTATATAGACTACCAATATTATTTAACAGTTCGAGGGATGCTTTTGTGGTTGCGGGTTTTCTTTCTTTCTTCCTGACATATAGCTGAAGTGTTTGCGTAACCCAGTACTTATATAGCTGAGCTGTTTGCGTAACCCAGTGCAGTCTCATATGTAACAGTTACTTAACATGATATGGTGAATGATTATAGACTACCATTATTAACAGTTCGAGGAGTACTTTTTGTGGTTGCGTTTGAGCAGAGAGGCGTACAGTTGTTTATTTATTATGGGTGTTGCTAAACTTTAAAATATTGTTTTGCAAGATCAAACACACACACACACACATATATATATATATATATGTAGAATACGTAACTCTATGGTAATTATACTGTAGCGTGTTATCGTTGTGCGTGGAAGTCGTCGTTAAAGAAGAGTTTTTGTCTTCATTCTAGCAAGGAGACTGCACTGGACTCCAGTTAAACCAAGAAGAGGCTGTTCTCTCGTGCTGGTCACGTGCTGCGTGCAACTTGAACTTAAAACACCTGCAAGGTGATTTGTGAGCCCGCTGGTTAGGAGCGGTGCGGCTCGGTATTCCACAACTTGTGACCTTGCCTGCCCCCCACCCCAGTCCTGGGAAACGAGCATCGTAGATGATTTACTTACTGAACAGTCAGGAGCAAAGTACAGAACAGTAACTGTGTTGAAACTGCCTTGTAAAAACAATCGAAGTTGCTTACTGCAACAAGATATGTTGTAACCTGTCCTAAAACAAATGGTGCAATTTTCTAGAAGTACAGAGAACGGCATGCAATTAAGATAACTGGCTCCTGACGATGTGGATAAGAGCAGCCATGTGGGGGTGCGTCTGCGCTATTGCAGTTCCTCGTAATTTTATAAGGAAGTAAATTAATTTCGCTTATCTGCGGTGTCTCATCAGTGCACTGCTCTCCAGTCTTCCAGGCTCGTGTAATCGCCCGTGCTGCAGTCATGTGCTCTGCTCTTGTAGTTATTACGAGAGGGGGCGGCTCCTTTGACGCACGGTGACGACAGCCGCACTCCCCCCTCCAATGCTGCTGGTGCTAGTGCGCGCTCCCGAGGTCCGCGGCTACTCGCAGGCAGTTCAGTCACAGAGCTGTTCAATAGCAGTGGAAATCTGTCCACGTTTGGCAAGCATTTCTTCAGACGTGTTTTATTTTACAAAAAAGGCTTACTACTTTACAACGGACTAATAATAAATACACTTACAGCTCCGGAGGCTGCTGGCTATCACAGATGTGCGTGAAGTGAATGCAGCTGTAAACGTGTTGCAGTCTTTCAAGCATGTTGCAGTCTTTCAAGCATGTTGCAGTCTTTCAAGCAAGGGCCCCTCACCTTGCAAATGCGCTTGCTTCATGTCACAGATGCACATTGCACAGCACTTTGCAAAGTGTCGAAATGGGCTGAGCTTTTGAAGGCTGTACTGTTTGTTTTATTTGACTGCGTTGCTGAATTTGACTCCAGTTTTGCATCCAAGCTGTGCTGCATGCCGGGATGTAGGGGAGGGGACGGGAGGGGGTGGTAGGCTTGTTCACGAGGCTGCCTCATGGTTGGCTGAGCTGTTGACTAAGCTGTTATTGGCGAGGACGTGGCTCATTGTTCATTCTAACGATATCGTCACCTGTATGCTTGGTAACTGAGACACATGTAACATACAATGCAATGCATTCCCTGTCTGGATGAAACAGAGGAAACACTGTTACTGCTGTCATACCAGGCGCCTCTTTGTGTCACCTTGAAACCCAAGCAATCTGACCAAGCTTGTGAGCAGCAAGGGGTTCTCAGCCTGGACTCGCTCGAGGAGCAGGACCGATAGGGGCCACCTAAGTGCACCTCGTCAAGCTGTGCCCAAGTGATCGGGAGAGCAATGGGCAATGCCGTGCTCCCTGTGTGCCCCCTAGTGGAAATCAGCACTGCTAGGATTCGAGCCAGCAAGCCCCTGATTGTATGAGTCACGCTGCACTCCAGCTGTATATATATATGTGTGTGTGTGTGTGTGTGTGTGTGTGTGTCCAGCACCCACACTTTCTCTGCTGGCATCCTGATGCACTTCTCCATCGTGCTTCGTGTCTGTGCAAAGCAGAGTAATGCTATGTAGAGGTTATGTAAGTGAAGTCTGCTCCACAGTAAGCGACATTAGCGACTGCATTCTCTATTGCAAACGTAATATTCGGGGAGCTGTATATTTTAGTCATTTCCTCCGGTTTCATCAGAAAAATATGAGAAGGCCATTTGCAATCCTGTCAATTGCAGGTGTAACTTTGATGCAGCTTCCCCCACTGCCAGATTAAAATTAGATACATCATTTTCTCTGGTTACCTAATTACTGAGGAACGATGAATATGAACATGTCTTGCTTCCTAAACCCCGAGAGATGCATATCTTGTCATTTACGAAGAGACCCCGAAGAGGGAAGCTGACGTAGGGAGTCTCAGTGTTCACATGGAAGACTGTGCAGCTGTGAGTTGTATATAAAAAACACATGCAAACGAATCGTCCTCAAACAGATTACAGTGGAGCCCCGTCCATCTTTCTACCAGAATAAGCTTCCTTACTGTTTGACACTGCTTTTTGTGTCCTCTATAATGAGAATGCAGACCTTGCTGACTGCCTCAATCTGCTTTCCCGGTTAGTTTAAGCTACAGGATCGCAAACAGAAGCTTCTGACACACCTGACAGACAGAGAGAGACAGAGAGAGAGAGAGAGAGAGAGAGAGACACACACACTGACCACACACACACACACACCCACCTCACACACACGCACACACACACACACTCAAACACACACACACACACACACACACACACACACACACACACACACACACACACACACACACACACACACACACACACACACACACACATATACACACACACACACACAGCTGTTTTTTCACTTGTTTGACTTGGAACAGTAAGTTAGCCCAGTCAGCACCAATGAGCCTGGCCTGTGGAGAGGTCCATGTGAATAATGGATCAGGTCATTAATGAAGTGACAGTGTGCGTTACTGCTGAAGCATCCATTAGAGGTGCACACAGCTGTATTACATCATGTAATCAAAGAAACTACAAAATGATATCACATTCGACTTTATGAAGCAAAATGTGTTCATTCTTTAGGGGGGTGCAAAACATTTGGCCATAGCTGTAGGTCTGCCTAAAATGGATGCCTACCAATACAGTCCACACCAGGAATACTCCTGGCAGCTCCTGTACTGTACAAACACAGGGTCCTACCCTTTCATCAGCGCCATGTGTAATGAAGGACACACCACCCTCCCACTGCAAACAGTCTGCCAGCATGGCCGGCGCCACACACACAAGCAAAAGACATTCACAGCATTCATATAATCTGACAGCTACTGAAAAGATATGACAAGATGACAATACATGAATAAAGCCTGCTGTAAAAAGTAAATAGGATTGTAGCTGTGTAATCAGTTGAACATGTTTCAAGTGTTCACTGGCAGCCTGTGTACTGTGTGCTCCACAGAACTGAGTGGGTGCTTCTCATCTGGTGCTGGTATACAGTGATACACAGTAATGGGACACAGCATTCTCCCAAGCACAGCGCTTAGAAAGGTTTAGTGTAATAACAGCATAGCAAAGTGTAATAAAGCATGGTAACGCACAGGTGAGCAATGCTAAGCACATACAAAACACACAGCAAACTCTGGTAAGTGCACAGTGTAGCCGTGGGAAAACTGGAAAATGACCTTGCAGGTTTACAGCTGTAAACTTTTACAAGAGAGATGACGGATCATGTGGATTTGAAAATGAAATACGTTTCCTTATAGCGCTCTGTGTGGTTTTTTATACTGTTGGTACTCAAACAGACACTTGATGCCCTGCCAGTTATGTATTGAATGCGTGTGTGGGCGCAGGTAAGATGTGTTGAAGAACGCTTTGAGGAGGCATCACAGCTGCAGACACTGCATGGTTATTTCACAGCACTGTTTACAAGGTACTCTGCTCTCAATCTGCATCCCCGTGAGATTCAGAAGCCCTCGATTCTAGACCCTCTGTCTGGGAGGGGGTAGCATATCTTGCACCTCAGTAGATACTGCCCTGTGTAAATCGTGTGTTTTCAAGCAGGCTGCAGGACCACATCGCACAGAGTGTCAGGCAGGCAGGCTCGAGGCGTCCCCCTCCAGGATTCCATTCATAGCAGCTCAGCCGTCGGTGAGTCGTTGGGACAAGCCAACACCTGCAAGCATTTGCGTGCACATTTCCATTCTCCAGGACTGAGGTAGAGTGGCAGAGGCGTTTGAGAGCTTAACTATATTCAGTCGTTTCTGGGAGAGTAGGCGGCTGACACTTTTTTGAACTCTGCTTTCCTGGGCCATGTGCCAGTATGATCTATAGCTGCACATTTCCATTAGAGTCAGTGAGGAGGCTTGGCAGAGGCACTAGATGTGCAGAAGATAAACAAATGTGTGTGCAGGTCCCACACCCTCCCTGCACCCTCGCCAGGTCCCTCACCGTGCCCTCCCTGCACCCTCCCACCCTCCTGCACCCTCCTGAACCCTACCCCACCCTCCCTGCACCCTTCCCCACCCTCCCTGCACCCTTTACACACTGAGCAGTAGTATGGAGTAGTGGTTAGGGCTCTGGACTCTTGACCGGAGGGTCGTGGGTTCAATCCCCAGTGGGGGACACTGCTGTTGTACCCTTGAGCAAGGTACTTTACCTAGATTGCTCCAGTAAAAACCCAACTGTATAAATAGGTAATTGTATGTACAAAATAATGTGATATCTTGTAACCATTGTAAGTCGCCCTGGATAAGGGCGAAGAAACCGGGTTCTTTTATCTAAAATGCCCTTCTCTGTTCGGCTCTTCTGTCACAGTACTTAGTAGGAAAACCCCCTGTGAGATTGTGTTCTAAATTGTGCTGGCTAAAAATACAGTGATTTAAAAATTGACTGTCTGCATTAACTCCAGTGATATTTTGTCCTTATTAAGGCATATTTTCACAGCCAGGAAGACTTGAAGGAATTGCCTCGGATAGCGTTTTTTCCCCTTGTAAGGTTACCCTTCTTCATGGTTCTAATAAATAGCAGATCTCAACGCTGAATGGTGTTTGAATGCATTTCCCAGAACTGTTCATGTACTGGGTGCTGTTGCTGCACCCGAAGGCTGCAAGGCGACTCTCTTTTCTCCTTAGTTCTTCATCTCTCCTCTAAGTAGTTCTATTCTGTGTGTGATATAGCCGCTATCCACCCTCTGTCCGTTAGGACTGGTCTCCCCAGTTCATTTCTCCTACAGTCCAGTGTTGTGCTTCTTTTCTCTGGTTAGCTGGGACTCAGAACGAGAATGCTGTCTTCACATTCCCTCCTGGGCAGCAGTGGCATTCAGTGAAGTTCTGCTCTCAGTTCCTTCATTAGAGATTTAGTGCATCGCTAAAATAAAATATCTGTTCCTGACATATCTGGGACTGTGTGGCTGCACGGTCGCTGACGGTAAACACACTGATAATAAGACTGCACAGCAGACAAACATTTGAAGAAGTTTAGTGGTAGATGGAGAAGTGGGCTGTCTCCTGTTAGCTGGCTCCATGATTGCTTATTGATTTTTTTGAAGGTATGTGTCCAGTAGGGGATCTTTGAGGGACCATGCTGATTTGAAAGCCTAATGCTGACAGTGGATAGAACAGGCTCAGATTGTCCATACTAAACAGTGCCATGACACTACATACTACTCAGAGGTTCCTATTGGTGGAGCAGACCCAGGGTACCTCCCCTAAACCATCCAGGACTTTAAACATTGAATCGGGTGGACTAGTGCTAAAAACAAATTTAGTAAGAGACATGTACAATCTTCTTAACCCCTTGCCTACAAATGAAAAGCACTACCAGATAATGATGGCATTTCGAGAGAGAGAGAGAGAGATTGAGAGAGAGAGAGAGAGCGAGAGAGAGAGAGAGAGAGAGAGAGAGAGAGAGAGAGAGAGAGAGAGAGAGAGAGAGAGAGAGAGAGAGAGAGAGAGAGAGAGAGAGAGAGGGCTGTGAGGCTTGTGCTGTCCTTTTCCAGAGTCATTAAGGATGTGAAACACACAGAAACCCAGTCGCTCGTTGCAAATAACTCCAGGCTGATGTGAGAAGTGAATAGTGTTGGGATTATTGGAGAGCTGCAGAGAATGAGCCCTGGCAGGGTTCAGGGGTTGGGGATAGGGGCTGTGGAGCCAGGGAGTGGGGAAGCAGCAGCAGTGTGGGCGCAGTAGCAGTGTGGGCCTGTTACAGCAGCAGTGTGGGTGCTAGCGCCTGTTACAGCAGCAGTGTGGGCGCTAGCGTCTGTTACAGCAGCAGTGTGGGCGCTAGCGTCTGTTACAGCAGCAGTGTGGGCGCTAGCGTCTGTTACAGCAGCAGTGTGGGTGCTAGCGTCTGTTACAGCAGCAGTGTGGGTGCTAGCGTCTGTTACAGCAGCAGTGTGGGCGCTAGCGTCTGTTACAGCAGCAGTGTGGGTGCTAGCGTCTGTTACAGCAGCAGTGTGGGTGCTAGCGTCTGTTACAGCAGCAGTGTGGGTGCTAGCGTCTGTTACAGCAGCAGTGTGGGCGCTAGCGTCTGTTACAGCAGCAGTGTGGGTGCTAGCGTCTGTTACAGCAGCAGTGTGGGCGCTAGCGTCTGTTACAGCAGCAGTGTGGGTGCTGGCGTCTGTTACATGACTGTGAAATGTTTATGCAGTCCTGAGACATGCAGTTTTCTATGGCTGCATGTTGTGTGTCCCTCTCTCCGGTTCTGTCTGTCCATGTCTTCCCGTGTATCTCAGGTCAATCTGTTTTTCCCTTCTTATCAACAGTATCTATTTCTGTTGTTGCTATCAGTTTATTTCCAGCACTGCTTTCTCCCTCTGTAGAAGGTCTCTCTATAAATACATCTGGATGCATGTTCTGTGTCTGTCTTTGTACTGTGCGACTGTTTTTTCTGCATGCGTGTTTGTGTGAACGACCCTGTTAGAATTTGCGCTGCTCTAATTACTGTACTGCTGTAGACATAAAGAAATACAAAAATGTCAACCCAGTTTTGAAACAAGTGCAACTCTTTGAGAGGAATCCAATAATTTCAGCAGCGAAAACAGAGCAGGAAACTGCTAAAGATAATGATTTAATAGCAGATTCCTGTCCTGTAACCGAGTTCTATTTGTTGTAGTGTTTCCTACCGTTGTAATGTTTCTATGACTCTCTTGAAGGGTGCTTGTTTTGCCCGTTCTTCAGAACAGGGTCCCTGGTATTTGTTGTGTTTATCCTTAGTATTTTTTTCCCTCTACTTTTTACAGTTACTGTTATAGTTTACACTATTGGAGAGCCTCTTGTGATGTGTTTTGGGTTCATATATATGAAAAGGTTTAATGTGTTTATTCTTAATATTCAAATTAATTTAGGACGTTAAAT